>CANJKZ010000901.1:1962500-2316578 GCA_947471745.1 Closterium sp. Naga37s-1
TTCTCCCGTCATCCGCTCTTTCCTCCCCTTTTCCATCTCTCCTCCCCCTCCCCTCTCGTCTCTACCCTCCACCCTCCTATCCCAGCTCTGGCGCAGCACTGCATTGTACAGCGGGAACATCTACCACGCTCCTGGCTTTGATTGGTCGCATGCCATGTCAGCACTCGTCATCCACGCCGGCAAATTAGACGAGGCCAGCCTGGCACTATCCACCGAGCCTATCGCCCGAGCCTACATCGTCCCACAGCTAGCCTCCATGCTCAAAACCCCCTTCTGGAAACCCCTTCCCCGCCGCCCAACCACAAACAAATGCTCCGATTGGACGCTTTACATCAGCAACACTGCCCGGATTCTCCTGTGGAACATAATTTTCATCCTGCCCGCAACAGCTGTAGCACTGCTGTCTCGCCTGCTGGCGCCGTTGATAATCTCGGTGGTGCGAAAAGCGGTAGTGACGGTGAGCTTCGGGCTGTCTCCCAAGGAGCTGAGCTTCGCCAGTGTGTTTGTGGACGAGTGCCTGCACCTGGACGAGTGGTCGCCATCACACCACGTGCAGCACTGGAACGTGCAGGTGCGCTCACATCACATGCAGGTGCGCTCACATCACATGCAGGTGCGCTCACATCACATGCAGGTGCGCTCACATCAGATGCACGCGCAACACTGCGGCAGTTGCAGCAGCGCACACCAAGATCTGAAATGTCTCGATGACTTGTGTTCTTTCGTCTGCCTTGTGTTCCGAGGGGAATGAACACTCTCCTTCTAGCTTACTCCTGCCACCCGTATCCTCCCCCCTTCCCCCCCTGTCCCCCCACTTTCTCAGAAACTACTGGCGCTGGCCAAGACGCGATCGATGCGGGGGGAGGTGATGGCGGGGTATGAGGATGACACGCGTGACATGGGGAAGGCTGTACTCAGGGAGGGGCTACTTGAAGAGCGGGTGCCTCAAGGGGGCGTAACTGGGAAAGGGATAGCTGATGAGGGGTCGAGTGGGGAGGGTAAGGCGGAGGAGAGAAAGGAGCAGGAGGAGGTTGGAGAGAGGGAGGTGAGGGTGACGAGGCAAGGGGAAGGTGATGGAAGAGTGGGTGTTGAGGGTGCAGGGAGTGCAGGGATAGACGCAATACAGACAAGTGTGTCAAGACCACAGCAGGGCAGCTGCATGCATACAGCTGAGCGAACGGGGCTCTCTGGTACCCACTTGGGGTTGGGGGAGGCCGTGGAGCCATTCAGAGCCGCCCAACAACAAATGGTGGCAGCAGCAGGAGAGAAGGGAGGGAAGGGCAGAGCACCAGGAAGCGTGAGGCCAAGCTTAAGCCTCATGCAGCAGGCTCTGCGACAGGGGGGGGAGAGAGGGGAGGGCGATGAGGAAATGGGTGAAGAAGGGGGTGAAAGCAAGGAAGGGCGAGCGGGGGGAGGGGGCAGCGCTGCAGAGGGAGTTGGACGTGTAGGACGGAAGGGGGGAGTGGGTGAGGCTTTTGTTGAGGGTGCACGTGAAGAGATGAAAGGAAAGCAGCAGCAGGTGCAGGTAACAGAGGAGAAGGTGGTGAGGCCGAGGCACGAGGGGCAGCTGAAGGCGACAGGAGTGCAGCACGGCAGCGGCAGGCAGCAGCGAGTGCGTGCGAGAGGCAGCAGGGAGGAGGCAGCACGGGTGGCGTATGAATTCCTGTGGAACGACGGCGCGCTGGAGGCAGCAGCGAGTGAGTGCGAGACGTACAAGCTGCTGCGCTCGCAGCTGCAGGCCATCACCCACAACCCGCGCCTCTCCGACCAGGAGTGCGTGCGCCAGGTGAGACAGCAGCTGCTGTGACCTTGGAAGGTGCCCACTCACACACAGCCTGCAGTTGAAGGTGCATGTGGCAGGAAAGCAAGTAAACTTTTTAAACCTGACTTGCTACCTAGCTGGAAGGTAAGCAAACAAGCAACGAGGAGGTGCACGATTTATGATACAAGCAAGCGAGCCGTGTGCTGGGCGGATCACTCTCTCTGTACTTTCTCCTTAACAGCCGACATGGTCCGCTTAGAGTCAAAAGTTTCTGGGAGTCCTACGTGGAGTGTATGATTCCCTCCTCTTTGACCTGGTTCATGCCTCCCCCTCCTCCCTCGTGCAGGTGAAGCAGCTGTGTGTGATGATAGAGGAGCGGTTCAGCGAGCTGACTGGCCAATTTGACCCCAACCACGGGGCTTACTTTCGAGATCCACGCATTATCAGGGCTATGGTGCACTTCCTGGGACACAGGGAGCTCCCTGATTGGTCCAGGGAGATCGACACTGATGTGTTGAGGGCTGAACAAAGGATCAGGTTTGGGAGACTTGGGCACAGGGGTGCAGGTGGATAGTGAGGGTACATACCTGTGTGGACACAAATGTCTCAATGCCCCATTTCCCGAGTCGCGTCGAAACATTTTGTCAAATGCGTGTCACAAAAATCGAATTTATCGCGAAACTGGGCGATCAGGCGAAATTTAAAGATGTGCGCATCTGATTGGATTTCAAACATGACTGTACACCAGGCCCCTAGATTCGTTTTGAGGTAGTCTGACGCCTCAGAGTACACCCCTCTTCCTAG
Organism: Closterium sp. Naga37s-1; assembly: GCA_947471745.1. Classification (NCBI taxonomy): domain Eukaryota; kingdom Viridiplantae; phylum Streptophyta; class Zygnematophyceae; order Desmidiales; family Closteriaceae; genus Closterium; species Closterium sp. Naga37s-1. Next base: position 1,965,067 of record CANJKZ010000901.1, read on the forward strand.
TCTGGCTGTCAGAGTTACCTATTTTTTTTAGTCTGAAAATTCAGACAAGCACAACTTTTGTCTGAACTGTCAGAGTTACTTCAAATTTGAAGATGTTCATGCAGTTTCATAACAGCATAGCTATAATAGCATTGAAGCTGATTACAGCATACCAACGCAATTGTGCGGCCAGAAATGGGGCACTCTGATTGGTCATTTGTCAAGAGTTAGGATCACTGAGCAGTCAGGGTCGAGTCGAGGTGTGGGCATCAGACAATGGCCTCGTGCAAGTGCCAAGTGTGGCAAGCTCCCAATCAGCTGACCTGGCAGCAGGCACGGTATCGCTCGGAACTTTTCTGTGCTGGGCGCGCTGGCTGCAGCAAGAGTTTTCAACTGTGTACACCCTATGTGCGCGGAATATTCTCTCCTAAAGTTTCAGATTCAAAATTTTGACTCGTTTTGGGAAGGGGAAATGATGTGCGGTTCTGCTGAAGTACGAGACTCATATGTGACACGGCTTTCGGTTGCACCAATTCGCTTTTCGCCATGTGCGATTCGCTAAAATCGTTTTGGCCATGTGCGATTGGCTATCTAGTTTCACAATTTAAGGGTTATTATAAGCTCCCAATGAATTCGACACTCGAGATAGCGTCGACAAAGTAGTGTATCCTTGTACCCCTACTCGAGCAGTTTTATCCGGAGGAAATCGTTAGTGCTGGCCCGTACACACGTGGGTGTATCGAAAAAAAGTTTCGAGGAAGTTTCGTTCCGATAACCTTTCATTCAGTCGGCGGAAACCCCTGTATAACCGGTTTCAGAGTGGACCCCCGATACAAGTTTGAGGCTCAGCCTACACTACTATGACTACTCTGAAATTTCAGACAAGTCAGTTAAAAAAACTCTGAAAAATCAGACAGGGTGCATAAAAAAATTCTTTGAGTTCAGACTAGGTACAAAAAAAAAGTCTGAACGGACTCTGAATCAGACTCCAAAGTCTGATACAGTGTACACCTGTGTCTTCAACCGCCTGGCTGGGGTGGGGTTTCTCCGAGCGGAATTTTTTCCCGCGCGAGATTGGCATTGTGGGTGGGGTGTCCAGGTACATTGACATTTCGAGCCGTGTGCGCAGTGACGGGTCAACAATATGCAACTCGTCCGCGACGCCAGCGCGTTTCACGCTGACCAATGAAAAATACAGTATTGGTCGCACAAGGGCGACACGCGTTTGTGACATTGTACGTTTTATGCTGTTTATAGGCGTCACAAAACGATTGAGACACAAATGTCGACACAGGAATGCACCCTAATTGTGATAGCCTGAGGAACTTCATGTTAGGATAGGGCCTTTCTAAAGACAGCGGCTAAAATATTTTGGCGCTACAACATGGTTAGAACACAAACACACACATACATCAAAACTCTTGTATGTTGAGGGCAATGAATCCATGCAGCAGGCGGCCATTGGTGGAGCGTAGTTCATTGATCATCCTCACCCAGTTGGACCCCAGCGCCCCGATGAAGAAGTCGCACTGCGCTGCAGTGAGCAGCTCCGCGAGGCTGCTGCCCACCACCATGTGCCGCCCCGCTGCCTCCTCCACGTCCCAGTGCGGCACCGACACGTTGGTGCGCGCGTTGCTGGAGTGCAGGAAGGTCCAATCGCGATACTGCGCCGCCTCGTCTATCACCGTCTGCACCAATGCACAGAGAGAGATAGAGGTGTTGGCATGGAAGTGGGGAATAGCGGGCAGGGTGGCCATATCACAGTGCACCCAAAGCTTTCCACCCTCAATGCCATGCACATATGGTTATGCTACCCCAAACTTCCCTGCTCACACCCTCCATGCCTCCACCCATAAAACTCCATAGCCCTATCCACTCCACACTTCCCACACCCCTCCCCTCCCCCCCCCCCCCCAGCGCACCTGCATTTCGGAGGAGAGCCAGATGTGGCGCAGGTGGGGCAGCGCGAGGCGCAGGCGGTAGGCCATCCACATGTGGGCGGCCAGCGAGTGCAGCGCCATCTCCCCGCCCTTGTCGCTCTGCCGCACATGCATGCTCACTATCGGCCGCGGCAGGTACGCCTCCCCCGCCCCCTCCCCGCCCCACTCATTGCTGGCCCACGCTTCCCCCTCACCCACCCCACCTGTCGCCTGCTCTGGTGGCTGCGAGCTGCTGCCACTGTCGCTGCTGCTGCCATCACTACCGCTACTGCTGCCGCTACCAGCACTGGCACCAGCATGAGCAGTGCTGCAGGGTGCGCTGGTGGGAGCACATTGGCCCAGTCCCTCGCGAGCCCATGCAGTGGCCTCAAGAGTGCACCCCTGCTGCCCTTGCTGCTGCCATGGGAACACCCTGCTGCTCTCTTGAGAAGAGCTTGGGATTTCTGTTGCACCTGCTGCAAAGCTGCTGCCTCCTCCGTCTGCCGTTTCAGCAGCTGCACTTGTGTTACCAGGTGCACTTGTGTTACCAGGTGCACTTGAGTTACCAGCTGCATTTGTGTTACCAGCTGCATTGGTGTCACCAGCTGCGCTTGTGTTACTGGCTGCACTCGTGTTACCGGCTGCGCTCGTGTTACCGGCTGCGCTCGTGTTACCGGCTGCGCTCGTGTTACCGGCTGCGCTCGTGTTACCGGCTGCGCTCGTGTTACCAGCTGCACACGTGTTACCAGCTGCACTCGTGTTACCGGCTGCGCTCGTGTTACCGGCTGCGCTCGTGTTACCAGCTGCGCTCGTGTTACCGGCTGCGCTCGTGTTACCAGCTGCGCTCGTGTTACCGGCTGCGCTCGTGTTACCAGCTGCGCTCGTGTTACCGGCTGCGCTCGTGTTACCGGCTGCGCTCGTGTCTACAATCTCCAGCAACCTTCTCCTGCTGCTGCTGGCACCACCATCCCCACCACTGGTAGCACGAGCAGAGCTGCAGGGGGGAGCATTTCTTTGCAATGTCTCTTTCAGGTGAGGGTGGGAGCGCAGGAGGGAGGATTGGAGGGCGGAGGAGGAGGAGAGGCGGGAGGCGATGGAGAGGGAGAGGGAGGAGTGGCGCAGGCGGTTGGTGAGGTGGCAGAGGTAGGGCGAGGGCCAGCGCAGCATGAAGCGCAGCGACTGTGCCCGCCACCAGTGCACCTGGCAGAGCGAGAGGGAGGCGTGGGGACATGGAAAGAGGGGCGTGGGGACATAGAAAGAGGGGCGTGGGGACATGGAAAGAGGGGCGTGAGAGAGGCATGCGGAGGTGGGAAGAAGGGCGTGCGGAGCGTCTGGATTAGGCAGGAGAGACTACGACATGTCCTGCCTGCGCTCTAAGCACGTACGATAGCAGCTGTGGTGCACTACCAGGCGATGCCATGCTGCGGTGCACTACCATTTTCTCACATGCGGCATGCCATCGCACATGCGACATGCCATCTCACATGCGGCATGCCATCGCACATGCGGCATGCCATCTCACATGCGGCATGCCATCTCACATGCGGCATGCCATCTCACATGCGGCATGCCATCGCACATGCGGCATGCCATCTCACATGCGGCATGCCATTGCACATGCGGCATGCCATCTCACATGCGGCATGCCATCGCACATGCGGCATGCCATCTCACATGCGGCATGCCATCTCACATGCGGCATGCCATCTCACATGCGACATGCCATCTCACATGCGGCATGCCATCTCACATGTGACATGCCATCTCACATGCGACAGGCCATCGCACATGCGACATGCCATCTCACATGCGACATGCCATCTCACATGCGACATGCCATCTCACATGCGGCATGCCATCTCACATGCGCCATGCCATCTCACATGCGCCATGCCATCTCACATGCGGCATGCCATCTCACATGCGGCATGCCATCTCACATGCGGCATGCCATCTCACATGCGGCATGCCATCTCACATGCGGCATGCCATCTCACATGCGACATGCCATCTCACATGCGGCATGCCATCTCACATGTGACATGCCATCTCACATGCGACATGCCATCGCACATGCGACATGCCATCTCACATGCGGCATGCCATCTCACATGCGACATGCCATCTCACATGCGGCATGCCATCTCACATGCGGCATGACGTCAGCCTCTTCCGCCATCTTGCCCTTCACCTCCACTGTGTTGGGCCGCTCATACCATGCACCCCACCACCGCCTGCACACCCACACACAGGCACACCCACACACAGGCAAGTCGAGGGAAGGGGATCAATGGAGTGCGTTGTTAGTCGCTCAAACCACAGCAGCACAGGCATGCACCGCTGCACATGCACGCACGCGCGCGCGCGCGCGCGTGTGTGTGTGTGTGTCCGCGCGCGCGCAAATGCGTATGCGTGTGAGTGTGTGTTTGTGTGTGTGTGCATGTGTGTGTGTGTGCGTGCGCACGCGCGCGCGCCTGCATTTCCAGGCGTGTGCCTGTGTGCACGACTGTAAGTGCGCATGCGCGTATGCATGACTGCATGCACGGCGCAGCACGGCTCAGGTGCGCGTGTGCGTGAGCGCACGTGGGTGTGCATGAGTGAGCGCATGCGTGAGCGTACATGTGCATGCATGCAAGGTGCAGCAGGGGACAGCATGACTCACTTGGCCATGGCAGCCTCGAGCCACAGAGCGCTGTACGGCTCCCCATGGAAGCACACCACGCGCCTCTCACTCGCCAGCACGCCGTCCCTCGCTGGCGGCTCGTGCGACGCACACTCGCCCACCTGCCCTGCTGCTGCTGCATCCGCTGCTGCCCTCTCACAGTGTGGTGAGACGAGCGGGAAGAAATAGCAGTGGAAGGACGCCAGGGCGCCAGTAGCTGAAGAAGGAAGAAGTGGGAGAGTGGATGAGGGGGGGGAGTGGACATGACATGAGGGAGAGGGACGGGGAGCGGGTGGTGGAGGACATGAGGCAGTTCAGTGCAAGGCGCACAAGGAGAAGCGATGAAAAGGACATGGCCAGGAGATCATGGGACGAGAGTGGGTACAAGAAGAGGCATGGAAGGCGCAACAGCCAAAGCAGCAATGACACCATTTTCCTCTCCCCATGCACAAGACGAGGGGACGAAGTAGCAGTGGAAGGACGACAGGGATCCTGTGGCTGCTGGACGGATAGGACGGGCAGTGGGTGGAAAGGGGGTAGTGAGACAATGAAAGGGAGACGTGGAGTGGAGAGCCGTGGGCAGGTGATCAAGAGCGGAGTGGCGAGTAGAGGAGAGACGTGGGAGGAGCAACCGCCACAGAAGCAACAACACCAATCTCCATTCTCGTCCCTCCCTGCACAAGGCGCCCGCCCGCCCACCGTTGCACTCGGCATGGTTGGCGCGGTCAAAGGAGGCGGTGGGCACGAGCACGCGAGAGTGCTGCATGGCGAGGCTGAGAGCGGCGCTCATGATGTGCAGCTGCGACCCCAACCCATGCTGCGACGCCGGCCACTCAATGAGCAGCAGCCTCTGTGTGGTACAGTCGCCCGCCGGGAACTGGTGCTGCCAGATGTCCCTCTGTGCCTCGCGCGTTCGCCCCAGGTTGCTTGCATCTGACCCGCGCACCTTGGGTGAAGAAAGGGAGGGGGAGAGGGGAGCGGGAAGTAGAGTTGCACTGGGATGGTGGTGAGGCTGGCAGGGCAGGCGAGGAGAGATTGTGGGTGCGGGATGGGAAGGGCGTGCGTGGATGATGAAGGGAGCTGGGGCCAACTGGGGCCAGATGGAAGAGCGTAGGCAGTCGCAGGCTGACAGCAGCAGCAGGCGTAGGCAAGCGCAGTGCACATGGAATCACCAGCATCACTCTGTCTCTGCCGCTTCTTGCCTGCCCGACCCATGCTCCTCTCTGCACCGAGCAACCACCTGGACTCTAGTCTAGCCCACTGCATCTGCCACCACATAGTGCCAGCTCGAGCACTCAGCCCCTCTGCCCTCACCCCTCTGCCCTCACCCCTCTGCCCTTCATTCCCCGACCCTCGCCAACAGCTCCCCCCCGCCTGTCCCCCACCCCCCACCCACTACCCCATGCCCTCCTGCCCGCAGCTCGCCCACATTGCAGGCGAGGGGTCTGTTTGCTGCCCGCTCTCCTGCCCTGCGCCCGGCACCCATCTGCTGCGCATGCCATGACCCCTGCACAACGGTGTGTCTACCGCCCGCCACTCACCCACGGTGGCTGCGGGTGTGCCCCCCGCGCCCACCCCTGCGCCTCCCCCTGCGCGCCCCGCTTCTCCACCTTGTGGCGCCACGCGGAACGCACGCTGCACGCCTCCAGGTGCGGCGCGGGCGGCACGCTGGGCGGTAGCGCGACGGCGGCGGGGGGAAGGGGTGACACGCCCTGCAGGCCGTAGGCGGCCTCCCATGCCTGGCGGGGGTGAAGGTTGGGGGGGTTGGGGGAGAAGGGCGAGAGGATGGTGGGTGGAGGGTGGAGGAGGAAGGAGAGAGGACGAGGTGAAATCAGTGGCCCTGCAAGCGGTGGGATGCGCATACAGTAAGAGGGGACGGATCGGGAGGGTGGGGGGAAGGTCGTAAATCCTCGTAGGCAGATTTCGCGAGCGCGCCCTGGCGAGTATTCAGGGGAGTGGGCGGGAAGTGTGGATAGGGAGCACGCGCGACGTGCGGCAGGGGAGACGAGTCGGCGCGCTGGCTGCATCATCCCTGCACCGCTGCGCCGTGCGCGGTGTGGGAGGTGAGAGCTGATTCGAGAGAGAGGGAGAGAGGAGGGAAGGCTAGCGCACACGGGCTGTTTCCAGCCACTCTTCCGCGAGGCCGTACCCGATACAAGGACATGGCGCGCTCCAGTCCCGGCTCCGCCTGCGCGTGCGTGCAGCCGACGTGGCTCAGCACGGCGAGGAGGCAGAACGCGACGAGAAACGCCATCGCCGCGACACACGAGGGAAAACGCGGAGCCGGCCGGGCTGGTGGCGACGGCGATGCGCGGAGAGGACGAAGTCGCGCCTCAAGTTGCGCAAGCTCGCTCGGCTCGCCAGCTAGGCGGCCGGCAGGTGAACTCCATCAATAGTACTGTGGCCTATTTTACTCGGGTGGGTTTGGTGAAATTGGACTAGGTGGTGAGAGAGGAGTGCGAGAGACTCCAATCCCCCCTAAATCATTAACCCCTATAAGGAAAACTCCTTTTCCTTAGTTCGCGTTGCTTCGATAGTGCAATTCTCGCTCGCTCACTCAATTGCACTTGTAACACTTGGTATTCAGAGCCTTCGATCTCTTCTTGGACCGCACCCACACCTTCGCTTCCCCACTATCTCAATTTTTTGGGGGGGTAGACGTCTCTCAGCGAATCAAGCACCGCCGCTCGAAGTGCTTTCTCGTAAGCACGCACGGCCACGACAGAGGCTCTCGCTGAGCTTGCCCGACACCCCCGCCATGGCCGAATTCACTCTCGCGACACTGACACAGGAGCAACTCGACCGTCTCATGAGCCAACTTGACAATTCGGCACTCGAAGTCGTGACGCTCACGGCGGAACTTGACGCCGCCCGCTGGCAATCCGCCACGAACGCACCTGCACCAACACAGACACCCTCCAATACACCTGCACAAACGCACAAGCCCATCGTCATCTCGTCCGGCACACCGTCACAACACGGCAGCGTGGGACCGCGCTCATGTGCAGCCAGTGATGGCGCCGCTCATTCAATGCCTGGCATGGAGAGAAATAGGGCCGCACCAAGCCCGCGAGAACCTCGCGAAGCCCGTCGGCACGTGGAGTTTGCAGCAACCAGTGGCGACCACGCCATTATGGCTCCGATGCCACTCAAGCCGCAACGCCCACCCTGTTTCGACCCGAGCCAGCGTAGAGGTCCGACGGTTCAGTCGTGGGTCTTCACGATGAACGTGTTTTTCGACGCGAACTACATCGAGTCGGACGCAGCGAAGATCAGATATGCCGTCTCGCTGCTCAGGGGCCTCGCCATGGACTGGTGGCGAGTCATCGTGACATCGCCACGCGCCTACGAGCCACCGTCGCAAGTGGAAGGGCCCACTGGTCCAGCCGTCACCTGGAGTTCATTTTGCGAACCAGCCCAATACGGCACGTGGGATGCGTGGTGCGCAGGGCTTCGGGCGCGCTTCGAGTCGATCGCGGCTTCTATTTCAGCGCGTCAGAGACTGCGTACTTGGCGGCAGCTCGGGTCGGTTCAAGACTATACGAGTGGTATTCTCGCATTATGCGAGCAAGTCGGCTACATGCACGAAGCGGAGCGGGTGGACCGTTACGTCGGAGGGCTGAAGCCGGACATCTCGCACGAAATCATGCTACGCGGACCCTCGAATTTCAACGAGATTCTCGCGCTCGCCGAGAAAATCAACATCTTGCGGCGTCAGAGACCGGGGTCCTACTATGGACATCGCCCCCAGGGACCGATCGAGCACGCCACCGTACACGCCATTGCGACGAATGCAGCTGCCGCGCCGTTTAAGGGGCGCTGCTTTGCTTGCAATCGGCCGGGCCATCGCAAGAGCGAATGCCTAGAGGAGCTGAGGCGCCGCGGAGCAGAGCAGGGAAAGGAGTCTCCAAGGCAGGGAAACGCCAGTAGTCAGTAGGAATCGGGCCAACTAGTGACGGGACTGCCTGCTCGCCCAACCCCACCGACCCTCACCGAGTCACAGTACCGATTCACGCCATCGATCGGGCTCGGACGAATAAGGAGGGTACAGCGACGGATTGCCCAGTGTTGATCCACGGGAAAATACAGGGAGCAGCAGTGAAGACTTTTATCAACGGAGGAGCAAGTCACAGTTTAGTTAATACCGTGATCACACGGAAACTGCAACTGATACTTAGCCGGTGTTTACCGGACATAGATGCACGCTTAGTTGACGGCACACCACTGGCCATACGGGAAAAGGTTGAAAAAGTAAAATTCCGCTGCGGGGGGAACTTCGGTTTTACACAAGAAATGCTCGCGACGACATTGGATGGGCACGACATTTTACTGGGACGTGATTGGCTGCGACGGTATAACCCGCGAATTGACTGGACGACGGGTAGTTGCACTGTGCGAAGTAGCGGTAACTGGGTTGAGCTACCTCGCTGGCAGTCGCCCGATTCTTCAACGGTCCATGTCAACGCCATCATTATGAAACGGGCTGTCGCTGCTGGAGCTGACGTGTACGCGGAGGATATCGCAGTGGTAGGGGAAGCCGAGCAGCCGAGTGATTTTATTAACTGCTGGCAGCTGTACCGCCTGAACTGCAGGAACTGTTGAAACGGTATCCAGGGATGTTTCTCGATGACTTACCGGAGGGACTGCCACCTCAGCGGGCACACGATCACCGAATAGAACTAGAATCGGGGGCACAGCCAATTGTACAGCGCCAGTTCAGATTGACAGAGCCCGAGCTCGACGAACTGAGGAAGCAGTTAGATTACCTGTTAGAGAAGAAATTCATCCGACCGAGTTCGTCACCGTTCGCCGCATCGATACTGTTCACACCGAAAAAAGACGGAGGTTTTCGCATGTGCATCGATTACAGAGCATTGAACAGAGTAACCGTCAAGTCACAATACCCCATTCCCCGCGCCGACGAACTGATAGATCAACTGCGCACAGCACGGGTCTTTCAAAACTCGATTTACGGGGGGGTTACCATCCGATTCGAGTCGAACCATTGGACTACGCCAAGACGGCTTTTAGGACTAGGTACGGGTCATTCGAGTATACCGTAATGCCATTCGGGCAGACCAATGCACCGGCGACATTTCAGATGACCATGAACAAGGCGTTTAGGCCACTCATAGATGAATGCGTGATAGTTTACCTCGACGACATCCTCGTCTACAGTCACGATAAGCAGCAGCAAGTATTTAAAACTGACCAAGTTTACTTAGCGGATCTGGAAGCAGTATTTAAAATCCTAGACGAGCACCGGCTACTGACCAAGGGTTCCAAGTGCAAGTTTTTTCAGGATAGGCTAGAGTTTTTGGGGCACGTTATTTCGGAGGCTGGGGTTGAAATTGACCCGAAGAAACTGGACACGGTAAAAGCCTAGCACCCCTCGACGAATATCACAGGGCTGCAGAGTTTTTTTGGGTTCGTCAATTACGTGCGTCGGTTCGTCCCCGACATGGCACGGTTAACAACGCCACTGACGGACTTGCTACAAAAGGGGGTCGCTTTCACGTGGGGGGAAAAAGAGCATGCTGCCTTCTCTGTCCTGAAAAGCGTTCTTTGTTCACTGCCCGTACTGCGCATTGCCGACCCACACCGCCCGTACTGCGCATCGCCGACCCACACCGCCCATTTAAAGTAGTTACAGACGCAAGCGACATCGCTATCGGAGCCGTACTGCTACAGGATTTCGACAACGTGTTATAGCCCATCGCATACGAGTCCCGCAAACTGCATAAGCTTGAAAAAATTACCCGATACACGACCGCGAAATGCTCGCGATCGTACACGCATTCAAAGTGTGGCGCTGTTACTTGACCGGCGCAGACATGACAGTACTGACAGACCATAAATCACTATAGTACCTCCGCGCACAGCCCCACCTCAACCCACGACAGATCCGCTGGCTCGATTTTCTCGAGTCCAATTTTCACTACACGGTCACCTACAAAAAGGGGGGCATCCAACATCGCTGACGCACTGACCCGCCCCACTGCCCAAATCCACGCAATACTACTTGCCCAGACCAGCCCACTACTGACAGGACTATTTACCCACGGGTACCAAACAGACCCGTTCTTCACAGGAGTGAATTCGCAGCAGTTCGCAGCAGCAAAGGGAGTTTATTACGTAAAAGCCGGCACCGACCGCATCTGGGTACCAGAGTACACACTACTACGGGAATTACTGCTACAGGAGGCACACGACGGAATTACCTCAGGCCATTTTGGAGTAGAAAAAACACGGCAGCAGCTGCAGCAGTATTATTATTGGCCCGAAATGCTGACCGACGTACAGCGACACGTGGCATCGTGTCCCATATGCCAGCTCATGAAGTCATCACGGAAGCGGCCGGCAGGACAGTTGCACCCGATACCACCCCCAGAGCGTGCTTGGCAGCAGGTGACAATGGACTTCGTCACGGGGTTACCGGCCGGAGCAAGTGGGAACGACGCGATCTTAGTCGTCGTCGATCGGCTGACGAAAATGGCACATTTTGCAACCTGCAAGAGATCGATCACAGCCGAAGAAACAGCCCGCCTCTTCATCTCCACCGTCGTTCGACAGCACGGGATACCAGCAGCGATCATCAGCGACCGCGACACGAAATTCACCAGCAACTTCTGGGGGAACTTATGGCAGCAGTTCGGCACGCGACTACAGTTTAGTTCTTTGTACCACCCCGAGACCGACGGACAGACAGAACGGACAAACAAGACCATGGAGCAACTCATCCGAGCCACGTGCGATGACCCGACCACCTAGGAACAGCAGCTGCCACTCATCGAATTCGCATACAGCAACTCGCCATCCGCCACGACCCAACAGTCACCGTTTTATCTGAACTACGGACAAGACCCCACGGTATCCATGACCCCAAATTCCGACAACCCGGTGCCACGCGCGCAACAGTTCGATGAAAATTTACAAGCAGCACGGACCCGAGCAGCAGATGCAATTAAAAAATCAAACATCATCGCTAAGCGCAACGCTGACCGCCATCGCCGACCTGTCACTTACCAGCCCGACGACCTAGTTTTACTCGACACCCAGAACCTCCGACTGCCCATCACCCCAAAACTCTGCCCTCGATATTGCGGGCCATTTCGCATCAGCCACATGATCACACCTGTCACCGCCCACCTCCTCCTCCCTGCTGACTGGTACGTCAGCCCGTCCTTCCACGTCAGTCTGCTCCGCCCTTACGAACCATCCATCACCCAACTGCCTCGCAACCGCCCAGCCAGCATGACACGACCACCGACCAAGCCAATCATCACGCCCGAGAAAATTCTGAGCAACCGAGTTTGTGATCCGCGGGGAGCTCGAAGGATCGAGATCCTGATCCGCTGGAGAGAATGAACGTTCACCGAAGATAATTGGGTTCCCCTGGAGAGAGTTGAGAACCACCTTGTCCTCACCGAGTACCTGCGCAGCCGGATTTTCGGGAATGTACACGCGCTTTCGTAAGGCGGGGGGGGGGGGGGGTAGTGTAAGGAAAATTCCTTTTCCTTACTTCGCGTCCTTGCTCATCGCGTACACCACTGTTCCCGCCAACAGCACCCAACAGTAATCCGTTACCACTTGCGACATTCGCTTCGACACTGTTCCCGCCACTGTTCACGACGCGACCCAACCTCACGGTTCGGTTGGTAACCCGCGCTCCGGACCTCCGCCTCAAAGATTCCCAACCTCGGCGCTAGGCCCGTCGCGCACCCCATTTTCCACACATTACCGTTACCACTGAAATTTTGCTATATATTCTTCGCTCATGCCTTCGCTCATTGTACTCTTGCTTTGATAGTGCAATTTTCGCTCGCTCACTCAATTGCACTCGTAACAACCCCCCAGTGTGGTTTTAGATTCGTGTGATGATATCTCAGGAAATTGAAGGGCACATAAGTCCTTCATTGGGGACGCTCTAACCGATACTAAGTTCAAAGACAAACCCAGGTTTTCGTCTTTATGCAGTATATTCCTATCAATGGAACGCTGCCGGGATCTCAGAAAGGAACCATATTGTGCAATTTAAGGTTCGACGTTTCAAGTTTCTCGATGGGATTGGCTTGCTTTACCAATTGTGCCACGCCCTCCAAGCTTTGCTTCAAGTCCGCGCTGCCAATTTACAAATACGCATTTAAACGTACACATTTTAGGCTAGGTTGGGTTTCTCTATAGAGGGTACAATGTCAAGGACTAACAGCAGGGATGAATGAACTAGCACCAGGATGGGTACAAGTACTAACCCCAATTGGGTTGTACCCCATATGGGCTACCCCAGTACAGCCTACACAACATGTAGCATATGAGTTTGACACACCCCCATAGGCAAAGTGGGGGAGAGCAAGAGGTCACAAGACCAGTCAAGAAAAGCAAAGCAAGCTCAAGGTGGATCACGAAGTCACCACACACTCCGAGCACAAGCAAATGGCCACAAGGCCAGTTCACAAGCAGAGTTATATAAAGCAGAACAAGCAGTACAGTGAACAAAACCTAGCAAGGGTAAGCATGCAAGTATAAGCATATAGATCACAGTACAAGCAAAATCAAGAAGTGAGCAAGTGAGGCCAAGTAGGCACAAGTCCTAGAACAGTATAGAAACGCTGATGATCACAAGGCTGAAGTGCCTTGGTGAAGATATCAGCAGTGTTGGCTCGAGGGGCATGTAAGCAAGACGAAGCTGTGCACGCTGCTGCAACTCTCGAGCAAGGAAGTAACGCAGAGCGATATGCTTCGTCGTGTGCTCTAGTCTGTGCTCCTGACACAAGGCAATCATGGCCCTGTTGTCGACGTACAGAACTGGAGGAGAACGAGGCGGCTCGCCCAAGTTGGTCAGCAGGTAGGTGAGCCAGCGTAACTCCTGTGCAGCCATGGCCCATGCATAGATCTCAGCCTCACAACTGGAACTGAGAACAGAAGACGAGCGGGTAGACCGCCAAGAAACAGCGTCCGAGACAAGACTGAAAATGTAACCCTGTGACGACCGCTGCATAGCCAAGTCGTCAACCCAAGAAGCGTCTGCGTGTCCAGTGAGGACAACTGGACCCTGTCCTCCAAGCACGAGCCCCATGCCCGACGTACTGCACAAGTAGCGCAACACCCTCTTAGCGGCCTTCCAGTGGTCTGGTCGGTGTATCCCGGGCGCAACGTAGCGTGCCAGGATGCTAAGAGGGTAGGCAAGGTCAGGTCGAGTGCAGGTCATCAGGTACATGAGGCAGTCCACAACCTCTGGATACGGGCCACTCGGCTCTACGGACTCGTTCAAAGGTGGAGCTGAGAGCGAGTGACCGGTAGGCATAGGAGTCGACTGTGGCGAGGAGTATTGGAAGTCGAAGCACTGAAGGACCTGCTGCACCATGTGTGACTGAGTCAAGATAATGGTGCACCGTGCTCTGTCCCGGGTGATCTGCAAGCCAAGATAGCTGTGCAGCTCACACAGGTCCCGGGTGATCTGCACGTGTGTCTCTTTTGCAGCTCTAACTTCACGTGGGCGAGTCCCTTAGTGTCAGCAGTGGCAAAGACCAAGTCGTTAACGTACACGAGGATGTAGAACGGCGGCAGCGAAGTGTCGGTGCGCAGAAACAGTGACGGGTCAGCAGTAAAAAAAGCAAACCCAAGAGCCGCAAGTGTCGTCCTCCGTGTGTCATGCCACTCGCGAGGCGCCTGGCGAAGACTGTAGACTGGCCGCCGGAGGCTCCACTGCGTACCTGCAGGAAACGACCCAGTGAATCCAGGTGGGTGGCGAAGCTAGATCTCCTCGTGCAGGCTGCCCTGTAAGAAAGCTGTGCTGAAGTCAAGAGAGTGAAGCTCGTAGTCACGCTGAGCGGCAACGTGCAGCAGCACCCGAAGAGTGGCCATCTTTGGGGTAGGGGTGAAGGTCTGGAAGAAGTTAACTCCCTGTCGCTGACTGAAGCCTCGTGCAACGTAACGAGCCTTGAAGGCAGGGGGAGAACCCGGCGGCCGCTTCACCCTGAAAATCCACATGCCATCGACTATGTTCGCCCCAGGAGGGGGAACTGCATCAACGTAAGTGCCTTTGGACTTCCAGGATGCCCTTTCTGCGTCCATGGCTGTTTGTCACTGAGAGGAGTAGGGACCCTCTATCGCCTCTGCGTAAGAGCGCGGGGTTGGGATGTCTGGTGCATCCGGGTCTCCCTCAGGTGCAATCAGCATGGACACGAGATGAGGTACAACAGCTGAAAGACACTCAAAGTCCTCCTGCCTGTCCTCAAGGACGTCCGTGCCAAGAGCATATTCACCCCCGACGGACGGAGGACAGACAGACTCGGACTCAGCAACAAGACTAGCGGCGTAGTCGAGACGACAGGCAGCAACAAAGTCAACAAGCTCAGCAACTAGGGCCGACGCAGCAGTGGACTCAAACGAAGGGTCAGTGACAACAGTGGCTAGCAGATGCGTGACAGTAGGGCTGGCAGCACGAAGTAAGTCAGACTCCGGGTCCGGACCGTCAGCAAGGGAGGACGCAAGAGGAGACGGCAGAGGGACACGCAGTGGAACAGAGGAAGGACGAAGTGCCATCTGGTGCGTGCCGGGGACAGGAGGAGGACACTCACGCGGAACACGACAACCATTGTGGACAGCGCGAACAGGCGACGGAGGACGAGACGCAGGCTCACGACGCTCTGTAAGACCTTCGTGCTACTCAGCGTAGGGAGAAGGAGCCGGCAGTGGGGAGGCTGGCTGTAACTGCGGCTGGGATTGGTCAGGCGGCGGACATAGTAAGGGAGGAGTAAGGCCAGTAGAAGGCGGGAGACCAAGAACCTGCTGAAGCAGTGGAACGAAGTATGGTCGCGGCCGCACAGCACCTCCGCAACCAGCACCGACAGCACCAGCACCCCGAGGGCCAGCACCTCCAACTCCAGGGTCTCCAGATCCAGCGCCTGCAGCACCACCAGCTCCAGCAGCTCTAAGATCTCCAGATTCAGCAGCTCGAGTACCTCCAGTAGCTCCTACTCCCGCAGCACCTCTAGCTCCAGCAGCTCAAGTACCTCCACTACGAGCAGCTATAGTACCTCCAGCACCTCTAGCAGCTCCAGCAGCTCCAGGACCTCCAGCAGCTCCAGCACCTACAACGCCTCCAGCACCACCAGCTCCAGCAGGTCCAGTAACTCTAGAACGAGCATTTCCGGGACCAGCAGCTCCAGCACCTCCAGTAGCAGCAGCACCACCAGCTCCAGCTCCACCACCAGCTCCGGCAGCTCTAGTACCTCCAGTGTGAGCACCTCCAGTACCAGCACCTCCAGCAGCACCACTCCGAAGGCGGGTGCTCTGAGGAAACCACTCGCGAAGCTGCTGTGGTGAGAGAGGCTCCCGCCGGGACGAGGTACCCGGAGTACCTCCAGCAGGGGCAGTACTCCTAGGCTCAGCACCCCCAGACGTAGCACTGACAGCTCCGGCAGGACCAGCGCCAGCAACTCCAGTACCTAGAGCACCTCCAGCGCCTCCAAGACAAGCAGCTCCAGTGCCTCCAACGGGAGTGTCTCCAGCGGCAGGGCCCCCAGCTCCAACAGCGCCACTCTAGCACCCTCAGACGCAGCACCCCTAGCAGCACCTGAGTCGACAGCTACCTCGACAGGCTCATCTACGTGGGGGGGGTCTACCTGAGGGAGCAGGACCCTGAAGGGGGAGGGGGTCTACCGAGGGGGGACCTGGAGCGAGGAAGAGCGGCGGGGGGGGGGGGGAGAGGGGCAATGCGGTAGGGGAAGAGACGGTAAAAGGGGACCGACTCGTCAAACGTTACGTCCTGAGAGGGGAAGACTTGGCAATGGTGGGGTGGTAAAACTGCCAGCCAGACACGTCAAGGTGAAAGTCAAGGAAGATACAGGGAACGGCGCGGGAGGAGAGCTTGTCCGCAGAAGCATCACGGACAAAGGCACGATATCCCCAGACCAGGAACACCAACGCATCACCAACCTCCCCCGTCCAACGAAGTGTGGGCGAGGTCTCCGGCAAGGAGACATGGGGCTAGAGGTTGAGCTGATGCGCAGCGTACTGGACTGCAAATGGCCACAGAAAATGGGGAGCAGCCGCATGGATCATGGAGGTACGAGTGACCTCCATGACTAAGCCAATGCGGCGCTCAGCAACCCCATTCTGCTGCGGAGAGGCCGGAAGCGTGAACGTCTGGCGGATGCCCTCCCCACGACAAAAGTCCCGCAAGAGGTCGGAGGCAAACTCACCACCTCTGTCAGAGTGCAGACGCAGGACAGGAAGGTCCTCACGGAACCGCTCGCGAAGCTGGAGACGGACTATGCGGATCCAAGGGATCAAGACATTAGGGACCTCCCCCTTGCTGCGCTAGGGGAAGACCGTGGTGTAATGCGAGTAGTCGTCAACAACCAGCAGAAAGTATTGCTCGCGGCCCTGTCCACGGACGCGGGCTGGGCCCCACACATCCATGTGAAGAGTCTGCAAGGGAGCCTCTGTCGGGGGAAACGAGGAGGAGTAAGGAGGGGCGCGCTGCCGCCCCTCGAAGCAAGGAAGACAGAGCGGGGCGGACGAGCGCGGGAGGGTAGGCAGAGACCTAGGAAGACCAGAGACAAGGTAACGGGAGTGCATGCCACGGAGGCGTGGCAGGGAGGGGTGACCAAGGCGGTGGTGCCAAAGTAGAGTCTGGTGCGACAGGACGCGGCACGAGGAGGGGGCCGCAAGCTGACCTGACGCGGACGCAGATGCAGCTACCTGAGGAGGCTCAGTAGTCAGTGTGTACAGACTCGATCAAGGCCGATGGGTGAACGTGGCCAGGTGACGGCCCGTCCGTGCACACGTGCAGATCGACACACGCCGACCCCCAGGAGTAAAGGTATCAACCATCGCATCCTGGAGGGCAGCGGTACTCACCAAGTTCGTAGAGAACGAGGGGAGGTGAAGACCTGAGAGTGAGCCGGACGGAACCGTCGGAGACGGGAGAACAATGGTAGAACGGGCAAGAACTAGGCCCCCTAAGGGGTCAGCCAGTCTGACAGCAACAGGTGCAGACAGTGGTGTGACTGTGGTACTGTCGTGAAAGAAACAGCGGGAAGAACTTGAGTCAAGTGTGAAAGTGTGCAAGGCCTCAGCAGGCGCAGTATCAGAGAGAGCAGACGCACTAGCGCCTAGAGCAGCAGCCTCTATACCTGGGTCGAGTGGCACACACAGGTAACAGTCACCCTCAGTACCAATAGTCAAAGCATACATGGCAGTGAGGATAGCATCATAGTCTAGAGCAAAGATATCCACACCCTTCCTAAGCAGCTCTAGCTAGTGGGGGAGCTCAGCCGCGTCGCCAAACTCTGCGCGCCAGGTGTTGCTCAGACAGGAGAAGCAGCGGGACTGTTTGTGACCAACTGTCACGCAAGTCTGACCAGCGCGATCACCTGTGCGAATGACGTACAGGCAGCGAGCACTGAGACGCCCCACGCTAAGCGTACCACTCACGAAGCTGCTGAGGCATAAGGGTCTCGCGCGGATGCGGCTGCAGCTGCACCAGGCCACCGCCAGAAACTCCCAACTGACTAGCTGCACCGCGACTGCCACTATTGCCGCCGCTACGACACCTACGAGCGTACCACTCACGAAGATGCTGGGGCGTAAGGGTCTCGCTCGGACGTCGCTGCAGTTGCATCTGGCCACCGCCAGGAACGCCCCACCGAACTGCTCTAAAGCGACTGCTACTGAGACCGCCACCACTCCCACCGCTGCCGTGAAGAGAAGTCATGCGACCAGCAGGGCAACTCGTAGGGAAGGAAGGGTGGCGAGGAGGCACTAGGGTAGTTCGGGGCGGTGCACGGTCAGGGAAGGGCGGCGCGCGGCCAGAGCAGGGCGGCGCACGGCCAGAGCAGGGCGGCGCGCGGCCAGAGCAGGGCATCGTGCGGCCAGAGCAGGGCGGCGCGCGGATAGAGCAGGGCGGCGCGCGGCCAGAGCTGGGCGGTGCGCGGCCAGAGCTGGGCGGCGCGCGGCCAGAACAGGGCAGTAGCAGGCAGCAGTAGGCAGAAGCTCCTAGGGCAG
Organism: Closterium sp. Naga37s-1; assembly: GCA_947471745.1. Taxonomy (NCBI): domain Eukaryota; kingdom Viridiplantae; phylum Streptophyta; class Zygnematophyceae; order Desmidiales; family Closteriaceae; genus Closterium; species Closterium sp. Naga37s-1. The sequence continues at coordinate 1,983,640 of CANJKZ010000901.1, forward strand.
CAGCACCTAGGGCTCTTATTGTATATATATATAAATGTATATATATATATATATATATATATATTTTTTTTAGGGTTTAGCAGGGCGCGCTGGGCGCTGCAGAGGCGGCTCGCGGGGTGCAAGGGCAGCGCGCGGGCTGCAAGTTGCGTGGAGCAGGCAGGGAAGGGCGCTGGCGCGGGCAGGGCAGGGCGCCAGCGCCCGCAGGGCAAGGCGCTGGCACGTTGGCAGAGCAGGGCGCTGGCGCGGGCAGAGCAGGGCAGGGCGCTAGTGTCAGAGGTCCACTGGTGATCCCCGATTGATCCTAGGGAAGGGTTACAGGCACGGTGGCCTGGGGGGTTATGGGCGCACTCACCCGCTACGTAAACAAGCCCTTTTATCCCAATGGTCTAGTGGTTGGGATTCTGACATGGTATCAGAGCGAAGGTCTCGGGTTCGAATCCCGGTGTATGCACTTCGGGCATCCCAGTGCGGGGGGGTGTCAGAGGTCCACTGGTGATCCCCGATTGATCCTAGGGAAGGGTTACAGGCACGGTGGCCTGGGGGGTTATGGGCGCACTCACCCGCTACGTAAACAAGCCCTTTTATCCCAATGGTCTAGTGGTTGGGATTCTGACAGCTAGCGCTCGCAGGGCAAGGTGCTGGCGCGTGGCGTAGGCAGGGCAGGGCGCTAGCGCGTGGCGCAGGTAGGGCAGGGTGCGTGGCGCAGGCAGCGCGCTCACGGGCAGGGCGGCGCTGGGCAGCAGAGGGGCGCGGCGCATGGGCTGCAGCATGGCGTGACGCGCGGGGTTGTAGGGTGCGACGCGCGGGCTGCAGGGCGTGACGCCCGGGCAGCAGTGGGGCTCGACGCGTGGGCTGCAGCACGACGCGACGCGCGGGGCAGCAGGGCGCGACGCGCGACACACGGGGCAGCAGAGTGCGACGTGCGGGCTGCCGTAGGGCGCGACGTGCAGCGCAGCAGGGCGCTACGCGCGGGCTGCAGCAGAGCGCGACGCGCGGGGCAGCAGAGCGCGAAGCGCTGGCTGCAGCAGGGCGCGACACGCAGGGCAAGACGCGCGCGAGGCAGTGCGACGTGGGGCAGGGCAGGGCGTGCGCGAGGCAGCGCGACGCGGGGCAGGTCAGGGCGTGCGTGGGGCAGCGCGACGCGGGGCGGGGCAGGGCGTGCGCGGGGCAGCGCGACGCAGGGCAGGGCATACACGGGCAATGTGACGCAAGGCAGAGCAGGGCAGGGCTGACGGCGCAGCGCAGGACAGTGCGTGTGGTAACGCGGTAACCGCAGTCGGTCACTAGGTAATGGTGGGCCCGAAAAAAAAAAAAAAAAAAAAAAAAAAAAAAAAAAACGGTCCTGCGGATCTACTGCTCTGAAACTATGTCAAGGACTAACAGCAGGGATGAATGAACTAGCAACAGGATGGGTACAAGTACTAACCCTAATTGGGTTGTACCCCATATGGGCTACCCCACTACAGCCTACACAACATGTAGCATATGAGTTTGACATACAAGATTGATATAAATCCAGCCATATGCTCTCATTGTTTTCAAAATTCTTCTGTTGATATAGTACCAGATTGGGTTAGATCATTGATTCCGCCTTGCCTGCCCTGGCTAGCCCTTGCCTCGTCCTTAGAATGACCACCCTGTTGTCAGAATCCCAACCACTACTTCATTGGGACAAAAGGGCTTGTTTCAAATGCGGGTCAGTGCACCCAAACTCCCCAGGCAGGGCTCTTGCTAGAGTTACTATCTGATGCAACAGACTTATAGGACCGTCAGGTTGATCACACAAAAGTGTAGCAGCGGAAGTTTGCTTAGTCGGGTACGGACCCCGTCAGAAGGAGGTTTGACTCTCGACAGAATCGATCATACCGAAGTTGTGCGGTACAAGGGTAGATGACATAATGGAAGCAGAGATGTGCGATCGCTTCTTTCAAAGGGTTTAAGTCGGGCATAGCAGAGATTATAGCAATTCATGGGTTGTCCACCTTCGAGTCAGTTGTCGCAGCAGCAGAATGCGTCGTTGCAGTTGGTGTTACGAATAGTAATTATTGAATCATTACTGTGCACTCCTCACCGCAACAAGCAAAGCACGCACTACCGGAGTTGAAGACGAAAGGGCGGAAGTGCCGCGAAGGGTCACACGGTTACGAAAGCATCTGGACCGTCGGGCAGACAGCATCAGGCACTAGCAGTGGCAAGGATTCTGCCCGAACAGTTTCGTAACCGTCTGGAGTCGCACGATTGGAGTTCGCTGAAATAAGGGAATGTACCCCTTAGAGTACATGGCTAGCTAGGTCAATTGGTATTCCCCTGTACTCTTATTTATAGTGTTGTATTTGCATGTTCTTATCATCTCAAGCATTTACATTCACTCTGCTATTGAGGTCAAGGGCCCACCACCAGTAAATCAGTAGTGTGCGAACCTTCCTGAGGTGATCCTGGCTACGATAAACTTATGATCACAACATGGTATGGGAGCGACTCAGGAAACGTTCGCACTGCCACCTCCGAAACTTTCGGTGAACGAAAAGTGGCGTCCGGCACACGCTCGCGTGTAAGAATGGCTGGAGGATCTGGTGGTCAGACGAATCTGACGGCTAAAGCGCAGCCCAACCCGGCTGCGACAAGCGAGGAAACGACGACGATTCCTTCCGCCGTTCTCGCACAACTGCTTCAGCGACTCACCAGCGTGGAGCAAGGACTCCAAACATTGCTGAATGGCGATGCGGGAATATCTTCCCAACCCTCTCAACCGGCCTCGAATGACCAAAATTCCGCCCCGCACACTTTCTCCCTCGACAAAAAGGGCTCAACACCCAAGACTCCCCGTCCAAGCGAAGAAGCGAATCTCTCTACGCAATCAAGGTTTTTGAGCATATAAAAAATAAAGACAAGTGTGTGCTTTGACGGCAGAGATTTCTATACCTGGAGATTCGAGCTGGAGCAGCTGCTGCAAAACGCACATATTTTCCATTATTTGGACGGGAGCTACTCGGGACCTACTGAAGACATCGACGACGTCAGGGCAAAGTACTACAACGAGTCCCTGATGGCGTACGGTGTCTTACTGCACAACATGTCGCCGGCGGAGCAGCTGAACATTCGATCGTGCAAGACAACACCTGCCCCGGCGCTCGACTCGTGGCGCCACCTAAACGGAGTCTATCAACCGAAGGACTCGGTTTCTTCGAGCCGCTTGCTTCAGCAACTACATCAATTGCTGTCGGAGCCTCCGCGACCAAATCGCGAAGTTATGAAGCAACATTTCCGAAGAAATCTTCGTGAACATTGTGCTTCAAGGGCTCGGCCTAGAGTGGCGGCCCTGCATGTCAGAATATTATGTTTCTCTAGTCTGCAGTGGGGTACTCTATAGTGAGTACAACCCTTTTAGGGTTTGCTATATGTATCCCAATGTTTGCTAGTGAACTCCTCTCTCTTCTTCCATTCCTCATTTCTTCACACTGCAAGGCGCTTCTCCGACAGCAGGGGGTCATCTCGAAGGCCGCCTTATGCGCCGCCCTCCTCGTCGAACAACGGGATATGGACCAGCAGCGACCAGCGCCGCGACGAGACAGGGAACGCCTCGCCTTCTACGCCGACAATACTGAAGAGCGACGGCCGCGACGCCTCTATTGCAAAATCTGCAGATACTTCGGGCACCTGGCAGATCAATGCAAATCCCGATCTTGCCCCCGCCAGACCAACCCTAGCACTTGGTCCGGCCGACAAGACGCACGGAACGATTCGCGTCCAGCCCAGGGGTATCAACCCCCCTCGCGCAACCTGAACCCAACGGTTCAGCATCAGCAGCAATAGCCGCCACAGCCGGCTCCCGTCCACAATGTCATGGGGAACATGGCAATGACGAGCGGATCGCGTCGTCCTCGTGCACGCTCACCGTCACCTGAGCCAGCACCTCACCCAATCGGAGCGTTCTCGAACAACAACCCGTTCAGCACGCGTCACGACTTCAGCGACGACGACAAACAAGACCGGAACCTCCCAGTCCCGCTGCTTGAAAGCCCCCCGCACGTACCTGATATGCGGCCGACACCGATCGATTGGATCGCGCGCGAACAATTCCTCAAGGTCGACACACCGCACATCGTTACCCCGCGACTGGCGCTGCTCGCACGTAACGCGACGGCGGGGGTTGCGACGGCGGGGGTTCCGAGCGTGAACATAGGTGACAGCGCCGTGGCGAACAACACGCGCCTGCGCGCAAGCGTGCAAGGCATCATTGTGCTCAAGGCACATGGGAGCAGAACACACATCACACTGAATGATGTGTTGATTGTATAGAACCTGCGCTTTAATCTCCTCTCGGTGGCGCAACTCATGGATTGCGGAGTTGACCTCAGCACCGACCTCGAGACGCGCGACATTCTGCTTCACTTCAAGATGCCGAACAAGACACGCAGGCAGTTCGGGCTAGCGCACTCCGAAAACAGAGTCTATGTCCTCGGCTTTGACATTGCTGACTGCAGCGGCGACTCGCAGGAACTCATCGATCTCGTTCCCCTGCACTTCGAACATATCCATCGCCGTGAATGGAAGCACCCAGACGGAAGACCGTGGGTGCCGCATCATCCACATCCGCGAGAACTGGCGTTGCATGATCCTGCTCCCGACGGCATCTGCAGAGACTGCCCTACGCCCACCTCCTCAACGAGCGCGATTGCCGGCCGTGGACTCGCCGCCATCGCATAAGCAGAGCGGGAAGCACCGCCTGAGGAAGGACTATCTCAACTAGAGTTGGAGACCACCATGCGGGTCGTCTTCGGCACGCCGGAACATCCCCTCCCCGGTCCAGCATCACAACACCTTCGAGGCATGCTGCGTTGCATTGGCATCGGCACCTTCAACAAACACGGAAATCCGCGACCATACACGAAAGAGATGTTTCTAGAAATCTACTCCCACAAGCGCAATCTCAGGAAGAAACTCACCGTGGCGCAGGAAGAGGAATTGGCGCGACGCGAAGCAGAAGAACTTCGTCAACGCGGCCTCGCCGAGTCACGCGGAACATTTGCCTCGAGCGGTTGGGGCGAAGAGGAGAGCGCCTTCATTGAAGGGGGGTGGGGGAGCGCTGGCGGATGGGGCACGAGCGACACTGACGGAAACACTGGCGGATGGGGAGCAGTAACCGGCGGCTGGGGCGCCACATCTGGCCACGAGACAAGCGGATGGGGTACCTCCGGCGAAGGCTGGGGTGCCTCTCGCGAGGACCAAAGGGGGGGAGAGGAAGAAGAAGAAGCGGAAGCAGCTGTTGTTCCTTTCGGTCGCCCTCAACGCCGCGCTGCACCTACATTACCCCCACCTGACATCCCGCCAGGAAGTGACCCTTGGGACACCATCGACTAGGGGAATGAGCCCTCCACTCCGCGACGCACCGTCTACGGACCGACTCCCGAACCGCGGGAAAAAACATTTGTCCCTGGAACTATCTCTGGGACCAACATCCCTTACTCTGTTATTCGTGATAGAGAGTTTCTTGCGCTAATGCTGACCACGGGCACCGGCGAAGAGGAAGAAGAAGAAGAAGCAGCACCAGTCCCAGTACCTGATGAAGACCCCGAAGCAGCATGCGCGCGCTACATGCGCACCTCTGGATTCCGCGCCGACGATGCGCTCTGGCATCAGCGCCTCGGCCACCCCTCGCGCGTCACGCTCGAAAACTGCATCAAAGCTGGCGTGTTCGCACCTGGCGCACTCCTACGCCCTGACGGCTCCGAAGTGAGAGGCGCAACGCATCCGCGCACCTGCACCATCTGCCCCGAGGCCGCGCTGAGCCACCAGCCCTTCCCCCTGCTCGAACTTGGAACCAACCGCTACGCTAAGCTGGAGAAAGTATACAACAACTTTCTCAACGTGGGACATTGCGGAATCTACGACGAGCTATATACCCTTACCTTCGTCGACGCTGGAACACGATACATGTGGGTCGTAAATGTGGAGGCACGCAGCAGAGCATACGAGGTGTTTCGTCTTTGGCTGGCACACGCGCAGCGGCAGTCTGGGGAGAAATTGAAGATATGGCAATCTGACGGCGCAACAGAATTCAGGAGCAAGGAGCTACAGGATTTCCTGGCGCAAAAGGGAATCGAGCATCACATCTCCCTCCCCCACGCGCATCAGCAGCAAGGCGTAGCCGAGCGCACGAATCGCACGCTTATGATGAAGGTGCGCGCGCTGATGAAGCAGTCGAAGCTTCCGCCGATCTACTGGACGTACGCGATGCACCACGCCGTGCGGGTGCACAATCTACTGTCAACCACCGCGATCACCGGCAACCTCTCCCCGCATGTGAAGTGGACAGGGACCAAGGGTGACACCTCCATGCTCCGCGTGTGGGGGTGCATGGTGCAGTACCGCCCGTCAACATCAACCATTGGCAAATTCAGGAGCCGCGCGCGCTGGGGGATCACCTCGGCATCAGCCACGAGTACAAGGCGTGGCTCATCCTGGACCTCTTGAGCCAGAAGATTCAAAACGCGCGAGACGTCATTTTCTAAGAGCGCCTCTTCCTCCAGCAGTTCCGCGAAGACAAGCAAGCGAATGCGAGCCGCGTCCACGCCAATGACGGGCTCAGCTACGCCACCCTAGAAGACGAAGCTACAGCGGCCATACTGGAGCAAGACACCAGAGGCGAGTTCACGAGAGGCGATCGTCACGACTATGATGATGACGATGACTGATCCGAAGGAGGAGCAGGCACAGCAGGTGGTGCAGCAGGAGGAAGCGGAAGCGGCGGAGGCGTAGCACCACCAGCCCCACCTGAGCCAGAGAGTGACGACGACGACATACAGGAGGTCATCCCGCAGCATCACCACAACAGCACCGTCAATGGAATGCAACTCCTCAGACACACCGCCACCTCAACAGCGCCGCGCATCATCGAGCTGAAGAACCTGCGCCAAGCCCTCACGGGACCACATAGCAAAGAGTGGCGCGAGGCGATGGACGCGGAGATCAGGGCGCTCGAGTCACGTGACGCCTGGGTATTCGTCGATCGCGCAGCAGTCAAGGGAAGGAGGATTGTCTCCGGTAAATGAGTTTTTTGTGTGAATACCGCATCTGATGGCACGATCGGACGATTCAAGGCGCGCTGGGTCGTGCGTGGCTACGATCAGAGGAACGGGATTGACTTCGATCAAACATTCGCGCCGGTGAGCCGTCACACCTCCGTCAGAATTCTCCCCGCCATCGCCGCAGCACGACACCTGCCGCTCCGACAAATCGACGTGAAGAACGCGTTCCTGTACGCGTTAGTGGATGCAGTGATCTACGTGGAGCAGCCGCACACATACGGCGAAGGAAATTCACGTGTCTGCTAGCTACAAAAATCCCTTTACGGGATCAAACAGGCGCCGAGGCTCTGGCAACAGTACCTGCACAACATACTGCTTGAATTCGGGTTCAAGCAGTTGCCTCACTTGGCGATTTCCGCGGCGAATACATCTTACTCACGGTCTACGTTGACGACCTCCTCTACACAGGGTCAAGCAATGAGTTACTTGAGCAGTTCGAGAAGAACCTCGCGGGGCGCGTCGATATTACGTGCAACTACGACGTCAAGCAATTCCTCGGGCTCAACATCTCCTACTCGCCGGAAGCCATTCATCTCACAGCAGCCAAGTACGCAGAAGAACTTGGCAAGCGCTTCAACATTGCGCCTGCACCACTCTCCACCCCTTACCGCACTCGAGGACCCTACCACAAGTCTGACAACAAAGCCCTGTCCCCTGTCGGGCTTCACACCTACCAGCAGCAGTTGGGATGCTTGCTCTTTGCATCTGTTACCTGCAGACTCGACCTCTCCTACATCGCGAGCCAGTTGGCTCAGTATTCCCGCAAACCAACGGCTGAAAATCTCTCAGATCTTCAGCGAGCACTCCAATTCTTCATCTCCACGCCCAATGTTGGGCTCTGTTACTCCACCATCCCAACCGCATCCTTCAACCTCATCGGTTACGTGGTTGCTGATCATGCCGCCGATCCCGACAATCGACGGTCCAGGACAGACTTCCTTTTCCGCCTCGAGCCCAGCGGCCCCATCTCCTGGAATTCACAAAAGCAGGAGCTGGTTGCCCTGTCATCCGCGGAAGCTGACTTCATCGCAGCAACAGCAGCGGTTCGCGAAGGTCTCTACCTTCAAGAACTGCTGCAGGAGGCGAACAACTAGAGCGCGATCAGGATCGCGAACAAACCGGGATTCGTCAACCGCACCAAACACATCGCGCTACGGTACTTCTTCATCAAAGACGAAGTTGACAAGGGCAAGGTTGACCTAACCTACTGCCCGACGGTGACATGGCAGTTGACTTTCTCACAGAGAATCTGTCACGTCAGGAGTACCAACACTGCTCCAAACTCAGCGGAGTAGTCAAGTGGGTCAAGACTCGCTACGTCCAGGAGTGAAGGGGGGTGTTACGAATAGTAATTATTGAAACATTACTGTGCACTCCTCACCGCAGCAAACGAAGCACACTCTACCGGGGTTGAAGACGAAAGGGCGGAAGTGACGCGAAGGGTCGCACAGTTACGAAAGCACCTGGACCGTTGGGCAGACAGCATCAGGCAGCAGCAGTGGCGAGGATTCTGCCCAAACAGTTTCGTAACCATCTGGAGTCGCACGGTTGGAGTTCGCTGAAATAAGGGAATGTACCCCTTAGAGTACATGGCTAGCTAGGTCGATTGTTATTCCCCTGTATTGTTATTTATAGTGTTGTATTTGCATGTTCTTATCATCTCAAGCATTTACATTCACTCTGCTATTGAGGTCAAGGGCCCACCACCACTAAATCAGTAGTGTGCGAACCTTCCTGAGGTGATGATCCTGGCTACGATCAACTTTTGATCGCAACAGTACGAAGCCGACGGGGTCGTGGCGATCGCGATAGGGGATACAACAAACTTATCAACGACACTCGCTCGAGGGATGGAGTGTCGCCCATAGAATTTGGTGCAGAAGTAACGGCTTATAGCTAACGGATTTTATGGGAACTGTCACTACAGCAAAAAGCTGGGTCGCATGAAGCGGGATTGTCCACAGCTTAAAGAGTGGCAGCAGGGAATCGGAAACCGCTAGTAGATAGCAGGTTGCTAGCTGGTGTGGAGGCTTCCGTGCCTACAAAGAGGAGACAGCTCTGGAGCAGTCATCTACGCCGAACTTGGTAGACACTGTTGACCATCCAGTCGTGCTTCTAGGGAAGCTTCGTGGAGTACCGATCAAGATTCTTGTAGATAGCGGAGCTAGCCACTCGTTTGTATCTTTATCTCTAGTTCCTCGTCTCTATCTCGAAGCAAATTTGCAGTCAACTTCAAGGACGCTGTTGATGGGACGCCTCTCCACATAGGGCCAGTCATTTGCAAGTTGCGCGTAGTACTAGGACCGATCACTGTTATTTGCGACTTCGACTCTTCGACGCTGGACGGTTACGACTTCATCTTCGGTAGGGATTGGCTACGGACGGTTAATACTCCGTTCGATTGGGCTCAGGGAAGCTACATCGTCAAGGTAGATGACGAGTTTCGGGAGCTGCCACAGTGAAGCAATGGGGCCACATCATCCACAGCTATCATCAATGTTGTCTGTGTGCGACAGTTGGTGAAGCGAGCGGTACAAAACTTCGCAATGGCAGTGTGTCCGGCAGGTCAAGTCGTGGACGGTTTTCCTTGCCGTCCACAAAGGTGGTGAACTCCTTCCCGAGGAACTCCCCTTCCCGGTCAGAGCGCAGCATTAGCACCGACTTCTTCACCTACCGCTCAACCACCACCAGCCACTACACGAACTCCCGCAGCACGTCAGACTTCCTGGCGACCAGCCTCACCCACACGAAGCGGGTCTTGCGGTCCTTCAGGAGCAAGAAATACAAGTTGCCATCCTTGGAAGCCACCCGGAATGGCCCGCACATGTCGATGTGCACGACGGCCAGGGCGTACTCAGCGTCGGAGCCCTTGCCGGGGAAGGTGTGCCATGCTAGCTTCCCACCTACGCACGAGACGCGTAGAGAGTCGGTGCCGGTCGACGGCTTGATGTCCAGGCCGGTGGCGACCTCATGCTTCGCTTAACTCGTGATGTTGTCGACGCCGACATGCACAGGCCTCACGTGCCTCCCAGCCGGCGTCGACTTTGTCGCCGAGACGATCGCCCGCAGAGCCACCACCTCTGACGAGTCCATTGTCGGTGTTGCCGTGCACTGGCGCAGGTCTGTGCAGACGACCCGGCCGGTATATTTCATCCGGCCAAGCACGTCCCCCCCCGCAATGACAAGGAGCATCCCGACCTCGTCTTCCTGCAACTTCACACCATTCTCCTTCAGCTAGCCTGCTGACAGTAGGTTCGCCTGCACGCCCGGGACGTAGAGCACGTCAGGGATGAGCACCTGCTTCCCGGCTTCTCCTTGCAGAGTTATAGTGCCACTGCCCTGGACGTCGTGCAGTGCTCCATTGAAGCCACGCCGGTGCTTGACGTCGCCGCTCGCCTCCAAGTCGACGAAAGCGTCCTTCATCACCCCATCAAGTGGTGCAGCTGATCACCGTTGGAAAAGATATCTGATCATGCCTTCACAGTTAAGGTCTCCTTTAGAGTTGACGTTGGCTCCAGAATGGGTCCTGGTATCTGGCGGCTGCACGTGTCAATGCTGAAACGGCCTCGCATCAGGAGAATAATAGAAGACACCGTTAATAAAGTTACTGTATCGGACGAGAGCAGTTACGAGTTACTGATTCTAAGGCTGAACGCTGGAATTCGGGCATATACTAAGGAGGAGCGTAAAAGAGTCCGAGCAACATGTGCTCACCTTGCAGAAGCAGTCGCAACGTTGCGTCAGGAGGTGCTGGGTGACCCGCGCTGTGATGTCAGATGACAGCGTTTGAACGAGAAAGAGTTGCAGCTCAAAGAATATCTGGCGAACAGGCAAGACATGCTTCACTTGATGGCGGGGTTGGATAGGGAACTCACCAGTGAGATTTCCTCGAAGCAGTTGTCGTCAATGGTGAAGGTGTGGAAGTGACGTACGCAGATCACAGAGCTTCAAGTTAAGGGGGAGGAGGTGAAGGGCTCAAAGCAGATTCTAACTGTTGCCTCGGGTTTCTTCAGGAGCATCTTTGGCACGGATCGCCGTACGTGCTTCAAGGAGTGGAACCGCTCCCGAGAAAGAAGCTGAGCCCCAGGGACACGGCAGGCTGGAAGTGGACTGGACGGAGACGGATGTGAAAGCAGCTTCTCCGCGATGGCGGCCAACAACTCACTGGGGATGGACGGGCTGCCGTAGAAGCTTTTCGAGATGCATTGGGACCTGCTGGGGGGAGTTTCATGGCTTTGATGAAAGACTTCACCACCTCTGCGACTCTTCTGTCGGATATGAAAGAGGCGGTAACCATTCTCCTGCACAAGATGGGGGAGAAGGACCAGCATAATAAATACCGACCCATCACGTTGCTGAATTTCACATACAAAGTGCTTGCAAGGGTGGTGGCAGACCGAATAAGACGGTGCTGCATCGTGTGATCTCACTGAGCAATATGGTTTCCTCCTGTGGAGAAGGGCATCGGATGATGTGGCCCTGGTAGCGGACATCATCGATGCGGCGAAGAACGGAAGCGAAGACTGGATCTTACTGCTGGTTGATTTCCGCCTGTGGAGAAGGGCATCGGATGATGTGGCCCTGGTAGCGGACATCATCGATGCGGCGAAGAACGGAAGTGAAGACTGGATCTTACTGCTGGTTGATTTCCAGAAAGCATTTGACTCAATCTCTCGTTGATTCGTCTTCCAAGTCATGAGGAAAATGGGTTTTCTGCCCTGGTTCGTGTCCTAGATCGAAGGTCTGCACACAAACACCACGACGAAGCTGCTTATCAACGGGTGGCTGGGAGAAGGAATCAATGTCGCGTCAGGGGTGAGACAAGGCTGCCCGCTGGCTCCCTACATCTTCCATTGTGTCGTTGAACCGGGTGCAGGGAGTGGAGAGGAAAAGGCTGGGAATCTGCAAGGCGGAGAAGCGGCCGAGCTATCTGGGGTATGCAGACGACACGAACTCCCCCTGCAAGGCAAGCAGCAGATGAAGAAGGCAGAGAAGTTGTTAGACAAGTTTGAGAATATGTCGGGCTTGGCTGCTAACAAATAGAAGTCGGTGGTGTTGCCGCTTGGGTCGAATTGGGGCAGACCTTCAAGAGGGAGCTTCAAATGGGCCAAACCGGATGATGCGCAGCGTCTGGTGGGTGTCTGGGTAACCCCGGACGGTGATGGGAAGCAGACTTGGGACCTGGCGATGGGCGACATAACAAAGAAGCTGGTCAGCTGGAGGAAAAAATACCTCACGGTTAAAGCAAGATCGGCGGTGGTAAATAGCTACATCCAACTGAAGGTGGCATCTCAAGCCCCCTGCTGAGACTTGTGTTGAAACAGAGAGACTGCTGCACAACTTCGTTTCTAGGAATAACGCCACGCCAACCAAGCGTTTCCTGCTGTGGAGCAAGGATCTACTCTACACAACGAGAGAAGGAGGTATAGGTGTGCAAGACCCGGCAGTCGTCTTGGCGTGTATGTCGGCCAGGCGAGTTGGCTTGCTCATGACGGAGACAGATCGCTTGAAGCACGCTTTAATCATTCAAGTGGCTGACCTCTTAGTGGGCTTGAATTCCTTCACGGCGCATGACAATCTCCTGAAACATTGGGAGGGGAGGAGTCAACGATGGAAGCAGTCATGCAAAAGTTTCATGGAATCACCACTGAGCATCAGCCCGGCGGTGACCACGACGGAGGAAGCGGCGAGAGAAAGGCTGGTGCTTAACAGATAAATCTTGGTGGGCATGGCCACGCCGGTGGGGGGGCAACTGGATGCTGAGCGACTATGGGAAATAAGGCTTGGCAACCTTGTACGGCAACCGAAGGGCGGCGCTCCGGAGCTCAAGCCCAAGGAGCTACTAGCAGCTGAGCTAGGAGGGACTGGGCCTGCTAAATTGGCGCTGAAAGCTTTCGCTACAGCACCGGAGGAATTGAGGAGATTGCTGCTAACCCCAGCTGCTGAGAACTCGGCTAGCTCGGACCCTGGGGAGAGAAGGTTGAGGCTGCCAATTTTCTAGGACGGGCAGGTTGTTTCGATGAAAGAAAATGAAGAGTAACTGGGGGGGAGGTCCCTGCACGCACACATGAGACAGAAATGGGCCGAACGCTGGAGCGGAACAATTAACTGGCGAAGGGTGATTGACACGCGGGAATCACTGGCAGTGCCCAGTCGCCCAAGGGACGTTCTCACGCGCCTGCATTGCATGAATTTACAAGTCGGCGAAAGGCTGGCATTTCTTAGCTCTAAGCCAGTCTGCCCGCACTGTGCCGAAGTGGAGTTAGTAGAGACTTGCCTTTTTGCCTGCCCGCCCATCCAAGTGGTGGTGACAGCGCTGAAGCGTGCACTTCACCTGATTAACCCACGTCGCAAGGTGGCCTCGTTGGGTGATCTGCTCTTCCGGAAAGCTGGCTCCAACTCAGCTTTCTTGGAAGTGACAATTACTGCTATCACTTTACATCAGTTATGGCTGGAGAGGTGTGACGCGGTGTTTCGGGGAAAGAGATTCTTGCAGCTGTTGCTGTTCTCTTTACGACAACATGCAAGGATGTATACCAAGGCGAGGAAAACAACGTGGCGAATGCAGAGAGGCAGGAAGAACAGCCAAACGAACCAGAGAGACATTCTGAAGGAGCAACGCTTGCTGAGTCGGATCCGGGTGGCTGATGATAAGAGATGGACGTGGACCAGGGCTTTCGAGTCCATCTAGACAAATCCGAGGACGGTTTTCAACCCAGCGTAGATTCTCATCTGGGAGCAGCATGTCTCTGCCCACTCATGCTCGGTTACGACCGATATTGTTTAGTGTGCATCTTTGTTTCCTGTGTATAATAATAATAAAAAAAACCCTGGCTTGCTGCAATGCCCTAGTCGACCACCTTGCTTCGTCGGGGCGGCGTAGTTCATCTACAGCATAAGCTCAGTGGACCGCTCGGCCTCATGCATCGCCTTGTCCTTGAGGATGAATGATGTAAGGGAGTCCTCGTTGAGCGTCGCCCACGTGCCCGGCACCACCGACAGTCGCTTCATTAGGACGCGTCACCTAAAGCGGATCGATCGGCTGGAAGTTCGGTTTTGCGCCTGGGGTGTAGCACTATAGAGTCGTAATCAACAAGGTAGCAGAGTTTCGCCAGCGTTTACGAATGTACAGTAATAATGTGCCCACAATCCTGTCACCTACGGGAGCCCCGATCGATATAGCGAGGTGCACACATCGATCGTGGGATTGGTTGGCCCAGTGTGGAATTTTGCGCCACGAGTGACAGTCAAGATCGATCGTCTTTGCTCGTAGTTGCATTGTAACTGCACGACGTCGCAAGCAGTGGGTTTTGTTTAGCGAATTTTGCGCACGACAACAGAGCTGTTTTCGCGGGTTGGGTGCACCACAACCCCGAATCCTGCCTTACCGAACCTGTCACCTGTATATCGGTGCGCCGTAGTTTCGCAGCCATGGGCACCGATCTCTGCCAAGCCTGGGCTCGAAATGACGATTGGTGCGGATCGGCCGATCTTCGGAGCCGCTTCAGGTGACGCGTCCTTAGGTTGTAGCTGCTCGAGAGCCCCTTCAGGATGTGCGTGACGTAGGACGCCATAGAGTACTCCTCCACAGCCATCCTTATGTTGGCAAGTAGTCGCCGAGCCCTGTTGCAGTGGTCTCAAGGCATGTAGGGCAGCTCCCAATCTCCTTTGCTGCCCCCTTCACCTCCAACCCCTTCAAGCTCCCATCCTTCACCAACTTATGTAAGCATACGAAAATTCAGATGACACAGTCTCTCGTGCCATGTCTCCCAATCGGCCTCACCACTCCCAGATGAAGCCTTTGCCAGTGCAGCTGTCCCATCCACACCAGCAAGCACCACACCATGCGGTTGCTATAGGTGCTGCACCTTCTTGCCTTTATCTAGAGCACTAATAGTTGGTGCAGTCTGCTCTACCCCTGAAGTTACCTTCCCAACCAGCTGTCGTGCAAAGCTTGGGAAGTTGCTGCTGTGGAATATGGAGGAAAAGAGCAGCTGCATCAAGGACCTATGGCAGCTGCCCATTATCTCAAATGTTTCACCGTTAAATCTTCACCAATTTCAGATATGTTGTAGCTCTAGTCAGTGGCTATTTCCTATTTGAATTGCACGAAAATGAGAAGTATTTCTCGCGTTATGAATTTCGGCCCCTAATCTTCGTAGACTCCGTCCTTGATCCTAGCACGGCTCTAGATGGACACGGCCGAAGCTAGGAACGGCTAGGAACGCTGGGCTAGGAACGGCTGGAGCTAGAGACTGTAAGTACAACTACCAGCCGCTGCTAGTAGAGCCACTGCCAGTGAAAGTACGTGCGGAAGTAAGGATTACAATACGGACGGCTGCGGGACATAGGCAGCTGTGCGGAACGCCCTGTCAAACATTATATATGTTGTGTTAGTTTAGGCTACAGTGGGTTAGCCTATAGGGGGTACACAATTCTAGGGTTAGGTACTTGTACTCTTTTCATTGCTAGTTCATTCATTCCTGTTCAGTGATTCCAACATGGTATAGAGCAGGTCCTTCCTAGGACCGAAAATTTTCTAAGGGCCCACCACTACGTCACTACCTACCTACCTACCTACCCGTGCCCTAGGGCGCCTCGGCGTGTCACGCCCCTAGAGGCCCCTCTTGACGGCCCCGCGCTAGCCCTGTTCAGGCCCCGTCGGCCCCTTTAAGGCCCCGTTCAGGCCCCGCGCTAGCCCCGTTTAGGCCCCGTCGGCCCCGTTTCAGGCCCCGTCGGCCCCACGCTAGCCCCTCTCAGGCCCCGTCGACCCGCGCTAGCCCCGTTTCAGGCCCCGTCGGCCCCCTTTTCAGGCCCCGTCGGCCCCGCGCTAGCCCCGTTCAGGCCCCGTCGGCTCGCGCTAGCCCCGTTTCAGGCCCCGTCGGCCCCGTTTCAGGCCCCGTCGGCCCCGCGCTAGCCCCTCTCAGGCCCCGTCGGCCCGCGCTAGCCCCGTTTCAGGCCCCGTCGGCCCGCGCTAGCCCCGTTTCAGGCCCCGTAGGCCCCGCGCTAGCCCCTCTCAGGCCCCGTCGGCCCCGCGCTAGCCCCATTCAGGCCCCGATCAGGCCCGCGCTAGCCCCGTTTCAGGCCCCTTCGGCCCCGTTTCAGGCCCCGTCGGCCCCGCGCTAGCCCCGTTCAGGCCCCGTCGGCCCCTTGCTAACCCCGTCAAGGCCCCGTTTGGCCCCGCGCTAGCCCCGCTCAGGCTCCGATCGGCCCCGCGCTCGCCCCTCTAGGGCCCCAACCGGCCCCGTGCCTACCTCGCCGACCCGTGCCCACCACCCAGAGGCCCCGGGCGGCCCGTTCCCGCCGCAGCACAAGAGGGAGAGCGGGCGGCCCGTCCCCGCCATGACCTGAGCCGAGCCGCGCGCCCCGAGCCGAGCCGCGCCACCCAGCCGAGCCGCGACCCGACCTGAACCGAGCCGCGCCGCCCTACCCTACCTGGTTCGTCCTACCTGCTTCTCCTACCGCTACTGCTGCTATTTCTACTGTTCCTATGGCTAGCCCACAGGTTCTCGTGTTCGATGCTGAGGGCCGCCCTGTGAAGTTTGACACCTGGCTCGATGACCTGCACCTCTACCTACAGCTCACAGCCAAGGATGACATCTCACTGTACGATCACGCCCTAGGCCTTGTCACTGCCCCTGCTGCTACTGCTGACAGCACTGCTCGCTCACAGTGGCAGACTCGTGATGCCCACGCTCGCTTCGCCATTCGCAACTCCCTGCCGATAGACGAACGCGAGCACTTTGGTCACCACAAGACTGCACCGGCACTGTACACAGCTGTAGTTGCTCGCTACTCCTCACCTGCCTCTGCCGCACTAGGCCGTCTCTCCCTCCCCTACCTGTTTCCCGACCTGGCCTCCTTTCACACAGTCGCTGACCTCATCACGCACCTCCGTACTAGTGAGGCCCGCTTCCGTGCCGCCATGCCTGCTGAGTTCCTTGCCACGCACCCCCCTCCACTCTGGCTCACTCTCTATCACCTAGTCACCCGCCTCCCTGACACACTGCGTGCTGTCAGGGACCACTTCCTAGCTCGTTGCCCCACTGAGCTCACCATTGCCCTCCTCGAGAAGGAGCTACTTGCAGCTGAGGCTAGCATAGTCGCTGTAGGTGCCTCTCGTGGCGACCCCCGTACCCCGTTCTTTGAGGGGTGTTCTCCTTCCCCCCTTCTTCCCTCTGTCGCCTCTGCTGCTGCTGTCGACCTTCTTGGTACTGAGAAGGTCGGTACTGCGTCTGCCTCGAGCGGACGCCGCAGCGGCAAGGGCAAAGGGGGCAAGGGTAGTGGCGGTGACGGCGGGGGAGGCGGCGGAGGGGGCGGTGGAGGCAGTGGGGGTGGTGGCTCGGCTGGAGGGGCGAGTGGTAGCGGTGGGGGTGGTGGCGGCAGCGGCGGGGGAGGTGGCAGGAGTGGAGGCGGCGGTTGGGGTGGCGGTGGACGAGGCGGCGGCAGGGGTTGGGGTGGTCGAGGAGGTGGCAGCGGTGGTGGTGGCCGTGGAGGCGCTGGCGGTGGCCAGGGCCAGCAGCACACCCTCTCACCCCAGGAGGTCCGTGAGTGGTACTCTCAGCACGGGGGTGGGGGTGGTCTTAGCTGCACGTACGTCATTCGCACTGGTGACCGCACTGGTCAGCAGTGTGGACGACCGCACGCCACACAGCGCTGCTTCTCTCGTCTCGACGACGCTTGGCGTGTTCAGTTCCCTCAGGCCACTGAGCTGCCCCGCTGGCTTGATCTCCTGAAGAAGGGGATTGATATCTATGCTCTAGACTTTGATGCTATTCTATCTGCCATGTATGTGATGTCTACTAGTGGAGAGGGTGCTGAGTACTTGTGTGTGCCGCCCGACCCGGGCATTAGGGCCAGTGCGTCTGCCGCTCCAGGTACTCACGTGTCGGCTACCCCAGGTGCTGGTGAGGCTGCTGCTCTAGGTGCTCGTGTGTCTCCCCCCCTTGGTACTGCGTCGACTGCCGCACTGCACACCTTCACACTGGACTCAGGTGCTTCTCGCTGCTTCTTTCGTGACCGCACTGCCCTTGAGCCACTTACTCGGCCAGTTGCTGTCTCCCTTGCTGACCCCTCTGGGGGTCCGGTCATTGCGACCTCTTCCACTGTCCTTCCCTGCCCTGCGGTCCCGTCGGGCACACTGTCAGGTCTCCACCTCCCCTCGTTCTCTACGAACTTGGTGGCAGGCTGTGCACTCCAGGACGGGGGTGTTCACCAGTTCACCCCTGCCTACGAGCGCGTGACACACTGCACGTGTGCTCGTACGGGCCGTCACTTGGCTACCTTCACTCGGCAGCCGGGGTCGGACCTGTACACACTGACTACTGAGTCCCCTCAGGTTGCTGCGACTGCGTCCGCGTCCGCGTCAGGTCAGCTGTCCGCCCCCTGCTCGTGTCGCTCTTTGGCACACGAGACTGTCCTCTGGCACCACCGCCTTGGCCACCCGTCTGTGCAGCGGCTTCGTGCCATGCACTCCAGGTACCTTGTCTCTGGCCTGCCCAGGGTCCTTCCTCCCCTCCCACCCTCGCCTGCTCCTACCTGTCTCCCCTGTGTCGAGGGACGGCAGCGCGCCGCTCCTCACTCCTCCTCGTTCCCCCCGACGACTGCTCCCTTGCAGACACTCCACATGGACGTGTGGGGCCCAGCCCGCGTCCGTGGTCAGGGTCAGGAGAGGTACTTCCTGATAGTTGTTGACGACTACTCGCGCTACACCTCGGTCTTCCCCTTGCGCACCAAGGGTGAGGTCCCTGATGTCTTGATCCCTTGGATCCGCAGAGCCCGTCTCCAGCTCAGCGAGCGTTTTCACTCGGACTTTCCTGTCCTGCGCTTGCACTCTGACAGAGGTGGTGAGTTCTCCTCCGACCTCTTGGCAGCCTACTGTGCTGAGCACGGCATTGAGCAGTCGTTCACGCTTCCGGCTTCTCCACAGCAGAATGGGGTTGCGGAGCGCCGCATTGGCCTGGTCATGGAGGTCGCCCGTACCTCCTTGATCCATGCGGCTGCCCCCCACTTTCTGTGGCCGTTTGCGGTCCGGTACGCTGCGCATCAACTCAACCTCTGGCCCCGTGTCTCCTTGCCGGAGACCTCGCCCACGCTACTGTGGACGGGGGAGGTTGGCGATGCGTCGCGTTTCCGGGTCTGGGGGTCTCGAGCTTTTGTCCGCGATTCGTCTGCGGACAAGCTCTCCTCCCGTGCTGTTCCCTGCGTCTTCCTCGGCTTTGTCCCGGACGCGTCTGGTTGGCAGTTTTACCACGCCACCTCGCGCCGAGTCTTGCCCTCCCAGGACGTCACTTTTGACGAGTCCGTCCCCTACTACCGCCTCTTCCCCTACCGCACTGCCCCGCTCCCCCCCCCGCCTCTCTTCCTCTCGCCAGGTGCTGCTGTTGCAGACCCCCTCCCCCCTCAGGGTGCCGCTCCCTCAGGTGTGTCTCAGGTAGACCCGGTTGAGCCTGTTGAGGTAGCTGTCGACTCTCGTCCTGCTGGGGGTGCTGAGCCTGGGGGTGCTGAGCCTGGGGGTGTGGAGCCTGGGGGTGTGGAGCCTGGGGGTGTGGAGCCTGGGGGTGTGGAGCTTGAGGGTGCTGAGCTTGGGGGGGTGGAGCCTCGTGGTACTGAGCTGCGGAGTCCGGAGTCTGGGGGTTCTGCGTCTGGAGGTACGAGGTCTGGGAGTCCTGCACCTGGAGGAGCCCTCTCCTCGGAGCAGCTACGTGCGTGGTACTTAGAGTACTGCAGCCTCCGGAGAGGTACCGCTCGAGCCGGACGTCCTACTGGGACTGGTGCTAGTACTTCTTCTCCCGTTCGGGAGCTCCCCTCCCGCGAGCGGATCCGTGAGTGGTACGAGCGGCGCTGCACTCTTCGGAGTGGCGTGCCTCGTGTTACGAACCCCGCTGCTGTTGGAGCTGCTGCTGGTGCTGAGGACCCGGGCGTTGGAGCTGCTGCTGGTGCTGAGGACCCGGGCGTTGGAGCTGCTGCTGGTGCTGAGGACCCGGGCGTTGGAGCCGCTGCTGGTGCTGAGGACCCGTGCGCTGGAGCTGCTGCTGGTGCTGAGGACCCAGGCGTTGGAGCTACTGCTGGTGCTGAGGACCCGGGCGTTGGAGCTACCGCTGGTGCTGAGGACGTGGACGCTGGAGCTGCTGCTGGTGCTGCCGACCCTGGTGCGGGTGTCCCTGCTGGCTCTGGTGTCGCTGCTCGGTCTCAGCCGTACTTTGTTCCGCTCCTTCAGCAGGTTCTTGGTCAGCTTCCTCCTCCTTTTCCTCCTCCCTCCTTAGAGTGTCCTCAGCCTGTCCAGCTGCAGTCGGCGTTACCGTCTGCCTCCTCTCTCCTTGGTCCTGCTCCTTACACTGGTCCGACTGGAGGTCTTACTGAGCGGCGTGAGCCTGCGTCTCGTCCTGCGTCGCCTGAGTCTCGTCCTGGGTCGCCTGTCCGCACTGCTCTCTCTAGTCATCGAGTCCAGCGTCAGCGTCTTCCTGCTGTCCCAGGCACTCACCGGATGGCGCTTCGTCCGTCCACTGCTCCACAGCGTGTCCCACTGCCGTCTCCTCCTGCTTCCTCTATTCCTGCTCTTCCTGACCCTGGGTCAGACTCTCTTCGTGCTACCAGTCCTGCTGTCACGCGTCTCCTGGCCACTGTTGTCACTGACCCTTCCTTTGAGTCTGCTGCTGCGTCTGCCTTAGTTGCTGAGCTTGTCGACTTTGCTGCTCGCTGTCGTCTAGACTACGCTGCTAGCCTAGTTGCTGAGTCTGAGTCTGTCTGTCCTCCGTCCGTCGGGGGTGAGTGTGCTCTTGGCACTGACGTCCTTGAGGACAGGCAGGAGGAGTTCCAGTGCTTTGCTGCCGCTTTGCCCCATCTCGTGTCCATGCTTGTTTCCCCTGAGGGAGACCCGGATGCACCAGACATCCCGACCCCACGCTCTTACGCAGAGGCGATGGCCGGTCCCTACTCCTCTCAGTGGCAGTCAGCCATGGACACAGAGATGGCTTCCTGGAAGTCCACAGGCACCTACGTCGACGAGGTTCCCCCGCCTGGGGCGAACATCGTCAGTGGCATGTGGATTTTCAGGGTGAAGCGGCCGCCGGGTTCTCCGCCTGTCTTCAAGGCGCGTTACGTTGCACGAGGCTTCAGTCAGCGCGAGGGAGTTGACTTCTTCCAGACCTTCTCCCCGACCCCGAAGATGACCACTCTTCGGGTTCTGCTGCACGTCGCCGCTCAGCGTGACTACGAGCTCCACTCGCTTGACTTCAGCACTGCTTTCCTGCAGGGCAGCCTGCACGAGGAGATCTGGCTGCGCCGTCCACCTGGCTTCACTGGGTCGTTCCCTCCTGGTACCCAGTGGAGCCTCCGACGGCCAGTCTACGGTCTCCGCCAGGCGCCTCGTGAGTGGCACGACACACTGAGGACTACGCTTGCGGCTCTTGGGTTCGCGCCTTCTACTGGTGACCCGTCGCTGTTTCTACGCACCGACACCTCACTGCCGCCGTTCTACGTCCTTGTGTACGTCGACGACTTGGTCTTTGCTACTGCTGACACTGTGGCACTCGCCCACGTGAAGTCGGAGCTGCAGAAGAGACACACGTGCACAGACCTGGGTGAACTGACAAGCTATCTTGGCTTGCGGATCACCCGGGACAGAGCACGCCGCACCATCACCTTGACTCAGTCACACATGGTGCAGCAGGTCCTTCAGCGCTTCCGCTTCACGTACTCCTCGCCTCAGCCCACTCCTTTTTTTTTTATTTAGGGTTTAGTTAATTTTTTATATGGCGCTGAAGCGCTACCTGCGGGGCGTGCTGCCTGGGGGGAACGCTGCAGCTGTAGTGCGTAGGGTAGCATGTGGGGCAGTGCACAGGGCAGCGTATGGGTAGCGCACAGGGCAGCGCGCGGGGCAGGGAAAGGCACCGCCTTGCAGCGCGGGGCAGCGCACAGGTAGCTCGCGGGGCAGCGCGCGGGGCAGAATGTGGCAGCGCGCAGGGCAGCGCATGGGGTTATGCGCGGGCTGTGTGGGTCGCGCGGGCAGTGCGGTTGCGCGGGCTGGCTGGCGCACGCTGGTGTGGGAGTGCTGGCTGCTGCGCGTGCTATGCGCGAGCTGGCTGGTGGCTGGCGGCTGGCTTGCTAAGGCTGGCTGGCCTTCTAGGGTAGGCTGGATGGCTAGGGCTGGCTGGCTGGCTGGATAGAGCGGGCTGGCTGGCTGGTTAGGGCTGGTTGACTGGCTAAGGCAGACCGGCTGGTAATGGCTGGCTACGACTGGCATAAACGGTGGGAACGGAGTAGGTTGGCCGGCAGGAAACTAGGAGCTACACAGGTAGGACGGACGGTGGGCGGGGCTATGGTCCTAGGAGCTAACGAACGAGCTATGATACCATCTCAAAAGTTAGAACTACAGTATCATTAGATTAAGAATGCACAAGCAAACCCTGACGATATTGTACTCTCTAGAGAGTACTTCACTGCAGCGTAACAATAAACATGACATTTGACTTATCATTGCACGCGCTTGCTTCCCACTGCCCAACATTGTATGTGTGGCTGAATTGCGCACACATTCGTGTTTCGAGTGGGGTGCTGGTGATGCTGTACATGTATTGATAGTCGTTGAGGTGCAGTATGGTGTCATTTCAGGTGGTAGTGGGCTACTGCCAATCCAGCATTTGAATACCCATACGACAGGGGCACACCTTTGGGGCACACCTTTGTAGGTTCGCCCTCTTCCTAACCCTTAGCTTGATTTCTGTGCATATGGTCTTAAATACCAAACACCTAGCAGATTGATTTTATAGTTCTCTCACTTGTCTCCTACCATCACCGTTTCACTAGAGTACAATATATTGCAAGAACAGTACAGAATTTTCTAGCTATATAAGAAATCACGGCTTCACCCTATGTTAGCATTCACCACCCTGCCAACCACCATGTCATTGTCAAACTATATTTGCTGTAGTTTGTTAGTTTTAGTCTAGGTGTCACACTGAGTAATGCTGTAGAGGGTACAACCCTTTTAAGTACGGTTAAGAGTAAATGTCAGGATCAGGATGTAAGGTTAAGCGATCCAAATTCGGAACTCTAGCCAAATTATAGTCTTAGTTTTGCCGTTGTCAACGGAAGTGCAAATAAGGCGCTGGCGCGGGCGCGGGCCCCTCCCACCCGCCCGCCCGCCCGGCGCGGGTGCGGCCGCAGGCCCCTCCTGCCCGCCTGCCCGGCCGGCGCGGGCGCGGGCACAGGCGCGGGCCCCTCCCACCCGCCCGCTCGCCATGGGCGCGGGCTGATGGAAAGCGAGCGAATCTGGAGAGCGTACAAGAGATTAAGTCTGCCGATTTCGACGGAACATTGCGTGCAGCTCATGTAATCTTATACCATGAGCAGGTACGCGTTGGAAAGGTCTTAACCTCTACTTTTCAGAATGGTAACGCACGCCTTCAACCAAGATCTAGGCTGATCGCTATCGCAATTTAAGTGCGACGGTGTATCCTGCCGGAATTAGTAGGCAGCCATGGATTAGATCAAGAAACTAGCTTTAGCAAGAGTTCAGACCTGCAAAGAGACGAGTTGTTCAAACCCTACCAACCCAACCCTCGCCCTACAACAATCCCCAAGAACCCAAAGTGTCAAGCTAGTAACACCAAAGGTGTTGTAGTGAATAGCAAAGGTTTGTTGGTGCTTGTTGGGTGCGAGATCAATTCCTGCCTGCAACAAGTCTAGCAAGCACATTTTGCCCAAACCCTTAGCCCACAACCAGCTAGAGAAAAATACCACAACCACCTACACAATCAAAACGGGCCCCTCCCTTGGCCAACATACCCTCCACCTTATTTGCTGCTCAAGCTCTCTACCGATTCCTCCTATTTTTCTTTTAAATTGCGTTTAGAAGACTTCAACTTAATCATCAACCTAGCCCTCAGATAACGTTTTCTGTACATAAATGCTAGCTGGCCTTTCTCCCGAAATACAAAAAAGAGCTGCATAAGCTGCCATTGGATCAGTCTGGCCACCTTCCAATATCGTAAAGATCTTTGCGATAGTTGAACCTTACATGCATGAACTTGCCCATAGGCATCACCCCGGTGACCCCACCTGTAACTTTTGAAGTGCGCCCACCAGCAGGAGCAGCAGGTGCACCACCAAAAGGGGCAGCAGCAGCAAGGGCAACGGCGGCAACAGGGGCGCCAGCTGCAGTAGATGCGGGAACTTGCCCGTAGGCATCACCCCAGTGACACCACCTGTAACTTTTGAAGTGCGCCCACCAGCAGAAACTCCAGCAGCAGAAGCAGGTGCACCACCAAAAGGCGCAACAGCAGTAGGGGCAACGGCGGCAACGGGGGCGTCAGCAGAAGTAGATGCAGCAGCAAAGGAGTGCGTCAGTAGCAGCAGATGCAGTGGCAGCAACAGCACTCGCAAACAAGACTACACAATGGGGACCACTGATCCAAAGACTGGGTCACTAATGAGCACAAGAGCAACAAAGAAAAATGGGCTAAAAACTAAAAACTAAAGGACGGGCTCTAGAACAGGATTGGATGCACACCACATGAAATTGGCAGCAATGCTTTCCTGGGCACGCTTCGTGTTGCTTTGGCTGCACGCACGGTTGAAAGCACTGATTCGAATGGACTTCAATATTAGAAAAGCATTAGAAGAGGGCTGGTTGCACTTTACCTGAATTCGACAGGTCCGCGGACTTATGTTGCACTCCACCGAAATTCACTGCGCCAGCAGCGTGGACTTGGAGTTCCCTCCCAACTAGTCTTGGGGGGAAATATGAAGCAACGCCTATTGTAATTTGATGATAGCGACTTGTTGACGTTTCTTGTCTCTCTGCGCTTCGGTGCGCCCTTGACTCTCTGACCCTGCGAGGTCCACGAGATTGAAGCACGGTGATTTCCTCTTCATCACCCCCGCGTCGTCCTTCCGCTGTACTTTCATAAAACAAGGAAGAAGAAGAGGGTGAAAAGAGGATGATCAAAAGAGAGAGAAGGGCCAACACAACATTTCAAGTGGTAACAATATCATTATAATAGAACGCAATTTCAATGTACCTAGGTTTTAACAGAGACATAGAACACACTACGAGAGCGGTTGCTCTCATCGTTCATGGCAGTCGGGACCACACATTGGTTCTTAGAGCCCTGCTCTTAGAGCTCGTACGCTGCTTTCACCATATTCAGGTCCTTTACTGACGGGCCATGCTTCGGATCCTCCATCAACTCTGCCACACCAGGTGCATGACAACAAGCCCATCCCAGTAGATCGGTCATTTTGATTTAAAATGGATGCGTAGGAAAACACTTCACATTCCGCCATCCATCCCTTAGTGGCCCTCACTTCACAAATGATTGTAGCGGGTCGTCCACCGTGAAGATCAGTGCGCACTTGTATGGGTGAGTGTAACTCTGTCCTTCCATGCATGCACGCGTATGGGTTTGTGAACCATATCTCTTACCACCCATACACATACCTGCATGCACACCCTCACATGCATACAAGGAGGCCCCTTGATTCACATGCAGGCATGCATACGCGCGCACGTGTCCGTTGCTCCTCTCCAAACTTCCAAACAATTGAAGCATTATCAGCATCGAATCCACGAGTCGTCTCTTAAGGTTTCCCCTTAAACACCCCATTAGGGGTGACAGAGGTGATACTACAAAGGCTAACAAAATTGGTGATGCATGCACATGCATGATGACAGGGAGAGACACTACTGTTGACTGTGTGGTGAGCAACAAGAGGGGGTCAGAAGACGACCACACCATCCCCTCGTCGTGCTGCCCTTCCTGCACTGCACCCCATGCTGTTAAACACCAGCTGCCGTACCACAGTGGAGATGACAAGGATAGGGGGGAAGGAGAAGGATGGGGCGAAGGTTGGAGACGGAAGGTGCCAAGGGAGAAGGATTGGGAGAAGGATTGGGAGAAGGAGAGGAGGTTGTGAAGAGGGATAGTCACAAGTGAACGGATGAAGAGAGCAAAGAGAGGATGCAAACGTGAGGATGTTGTGGCACTTCCATGCAATGCACAAAACAGGACCCTTACTTCAATACGATGCGTGATGAAGCACTCTCCCATACTACCACAATTGCATTTACGCAAGGGGCCACATGATCACCTTGCCTCGCTTTCTTGCCCTCTCATCGTTTGCTCAAACTGTACACATGTTTCTTGCAACTGCACTAGCCTACTACGCGCCACCCTGCTGGAAGTGGCAACACGGATCTAGGGAAAAGGTAGAGGGGAAGAGGAGCAGAGGGATGGGGCTATTGCAGAAAACGGACTATCCTAGTCATCACCGTGCCATGAATGAAAAACCGAAAATTTAGAGACACGTCAGAAGAAAAAAACGCCAGACAAATCAGACGAAAAGCCTCATATCTGAAGCCCTCATCCCCCATCCCTCATCATCGGTTCGAAAACCCTATCCTCTCACGAACACCTCTCCGCCATGACTCTTCACGAAAACTTTAGCAGCCACAATGTCAAGCTTAACATCATCAGTATATTTTCGGGACCTACTATTCAAGAGCTCGCTTTCGACTCCGTTTTTGTGTTCACAACGAGAACATTGGACCGTCGTTGCTGCTCTTGTTAAAACCCGATTTTCATGTTAAAATAATTGCTTTGAAGCTTAAGACATTGACAAGCTGTTTCCAAGAAAGACAATGGTTTGGTTCACGTCAGAGAGATACCCAAGATGGCATCTTAAACGCAAAACAGGTTCAAGACAAAATGTGAAATGGAAGTGCAAAAATCTGGTCAACGCAATGTCTTCCGTTTATCAAATTTTGCTGCCACTCAACGACAACTGCGAAATATTGATGTTAGGAGTTAAGTTCGGACAACGCTACGATCTCTGGCAGACATGACAATGACTGGATCAGAGTCGGATTCCAAGGAAGCTCAGTACATAACATTAACAGGACGCGAAGAAACTACTACTACCTTCAGCATGGCTATCCGTTTTCATGAAAACGGTGACTACTTTCACACAGCGATTTTCGGAAACTATAAAGTGGATCTGGACGGGTGGAACGCAGATGAGGTTGACGTTGCAGGCACGATACAAGCTGGATGGACTAACATGGCAGATACTTCAGCTGAATTCCCTCAAGAGGTTTTCATAACTGTTGATGATACTAATCTATGGCCTGACGCCATAGCTTTTTATGATCGTGCTATGGTGCTAGCAAGGAAGGTCAGAGCAGTACCGGCTGCAGTCTTCCCTCAGCCGTTTGGTGCAGCTCCCGTGAGAAAATTCAAGCGACGGTTGTGGGTACACCAGAAGGCATGCGCGGCTGAAACCGCTCTCCACCGTTTAAAAAATGCAAGAGTTGTTGCAACTGAGCATCACCACGCTCGGCAACGCTGCTTCGGCAACGCGTGACAAGGCACACGGAAAGAAGGAGGCAGCAGGAAGCACAAGGGCTGACATATGGCAACAGTATCAAGAAGCCTTCATGCGGGCAGGATAAAATGTTTAGGCACTTGATCTATAAGCCACCGTAGAAAGCTGCGAGGGTACGATATACACTACCTAAGCCCTCTAGCTCCGATTACGACCGACAGTGTTTTGCATTGTACGTTGTATAATGCATTTTCACCTACCAAAAAAAAGAAAAAAAATCATCGGTTCGAAAATAAGTTGACCAAATGACGCATCACCACTTACGCACATTTTTTCGCACATGCAATGTGATGTGAAGTGAAAAGTGATACTGTATGTTAGCATACAGAGCTATGTATCTGATTGTTGTGAACCGGTGCATAGTGGAACAACCAATTTTTGCTGACTATCACAACTCCAGACATAACCCACAAACTTCAATTAAACTACAGTGTTATACATTTCATGTGTTCCGAAACGAGAAGACAATGTGCGGGGAGGTGACGCGAAAGGAGGCGTCATGGAGGGAGGCAATGTGGAAGACAGGGAGCGAGTGTTGGCATTGCAGTTGACCGCTTGGAAGGTGTGATGTCCATGCTGGTACAACCTGCTGTTGCCCCCACACTGGCTGTAGTGCAACGCCTTGTGTTGCCCCTTTGCCATGCATTGAAGCACACAAAAGGATGGGAGGGGTGTGAATGGGATGAGACAAGGGGAGGCGATGGTAAGGAAGTGGCGCCTGAGATGGGAGGGGGTGCATGGGATAGGCGGGGGTGCATGGGAAGGGGAAAAGGGTTGTGATGGCCAAAACATCTTACGGAAGCAGCAAGACATAGCAAACGTGGACGTGTGAGGCACATCTTGTTAGATATTAAGGACGGAGACTGCGAAGATTTGAGGCCTAAATTTCTCAAAATCGTTGGCTTAGAATTCTGGACAGAAATGTTGTCGTCACAAGAAACGCCGTCGACGAAAATCGCACTTTTGGATTCTCTCAAACACAAGTATGTTGTAGCCCTTGACCGTAGGTACCTTTCCAAATTTGAATCGTATCAAAATTTGGTGTATAACTCGAGTTATGATTTTCGGCGCACTAGGGGGTATGCTGCCATAGGAACTTAACTCAATCACAATTATTTCACAAGTTCACATAAGAGAATTAGAGCAGTTAGAAACCAGGTAGGAGGAAAGAGGAGGACGAGAGGGAAGGTTCCCAAGGAGTCCCCAACCAAGGGAAACTTCATGCCACACAAATCCCCTCTCTATAGGTACCCAACTTGCACCCTTGTCATTTTCCCAACCTCCACAATCCACCTCATCCCAACTTGGCCACACTTGCCAACCTGGTTTGGCATCTCCCAACCAGTTTGAATCATCTACAGATCGGGACGAATTTTCCAACCCCCAGAAGTCTGTACCCCATATTGAGAAAACCCGCAAATTCCCATAGTCGCCGCATCACAATCAAAACTTCGAACGATCATATCTTTCTCGTTCTTGCTCCGATCGCGGCGATTCTTGGTTCGTCGGAAAGCTCTTTAGCAGAGGAGTTATTTCAGATATATGCTCAAGCAAGATAACATTCACGCACACTCAGAAAATCCAAACCACACCAAGCACAAATTCTTGCACACGCATACACCACGCATGCAACACACGAACATATGATGGGAGGCATACAGACGTGAATGCAAATGATAGCATCACATAACAAACTCCCCCTTCGGCTGCCTACCATCATTCCACATGTCTCAGCTCAAGCATGTACAATCAATGCACACTCATCCCAGCAAGTTTCATGCCCTTCCAATGCTCAGGTTCTGCTAGGCGTTCGGTAAGAATGTCAGCCGCCTGCTGCTGGGTCTTCACAATCTCGAGCCGCACCTCCTTGTCCAGGAGCCTCCTCGTCCAATGCCACTTTGGCCTGATGTGCATTGTTAGGCCATGAAGACAAGCATTCTATGCAAGCTTCACAGCCGACTCATTGTCACAGAAAATCACTTCGATCTCCTCCAACAAGCGCCTCAGCCACACGACCTCTTTTGCCCCATGATGCACGGCCATGTACTCTGTCTCACATGAGGACAGCCCCACCTCGTTTTGCTTCTTGCTGCGCCAGCTCACTGCACCACCTTCAAACAGGCACACATATCCTCCAATGCTGGTGCCATCCGCCTTCACTGAGTTGAAGCTAGCATCAGTGTAGCAAGTCAATAGCATCTTCCCCTTGCTCAAATCAACTGCACCCCTTTGCAGCCTCTGTCGCACAACACTGTACTCCAAGCCCACTGATGCTATAGCAGTCACATAGCGGACCAACCTCTTGGCCCCTTCCAGCTGCTCATGACTGGGGCGTGAAACCACACTAGCGAGCCTGGATATATCAAAGGCAATGTCAGGCCGCGTGTGGTTAGCTGCATACTTGAGTGCCCCCACCATGGAATGAAACAACTTCCTGTCACTCTCACCCGCCACCTCCTCATCAGCACAGGGCTCCACAGTGAAACCCGAAGGTAGTGGGGTGGCTGGCTTTCCTCCTTCTTGCAGCCCATACTTCTCAGCCAGCCCCTCACAGTACTTCCTCTGGTGCAACCTCAACACTCCCTTGTCAAGGTCCCTCTCCACATGCATCCCCAAATAATACTTCACATCTCCCATCTTGGAACACTTGAACTGCGTCTCCAGCATCTCCTCTACCTGGTCATTCATCGCAGACGACTCGGAGAAGAGCAGGATGTCATCTACATACACCAGGAGCATGAGGAACTACTCCTTCTCTTGCAGCAGGAACAAGCTGTGGTCGCACTCACTCTTCTTGAAACCCCCAGCCAGCAGTGTCTCCTCCAGCTTGTGGTACTATGTGCGAGGAGCCTGCTTCAGGCCATAGATGGCCTTCTTTAGTATGCACACCCTGCCGCTCCCATCATCCAATCCCTCTTGCTGCAGCATGTACAGCTCATCCAGAATGATCCCGTTGAGGAAAGCAACTGTAATGTCCATCTGCTTGATCCTCCATCCACGGTTTGCAGCCGTTCCCAACATCACTCTCAGTGTAGTACCTTTCCCCACAGGAGCAAAGATCTCGTCAAAGTCCTTCCCCTTTGTCTGCTGGAACCCCTTAACCACAAGCCTTGACTTGTAGCGGGTCAGCTCCCCATCAGGTCCATACTTGTGCCTGATTATAAGCTTGGAAGAAATTGGAGGCAGCTCACACAGCTCTCACGTTTCATTCTCCACCAGAGATTCATATTCCTCCTTCACACTCTGCTTCCACTTCTCAGCATCGGGCCCATTCAAGCAAGTGTCTTGGGCTCAGGGACGACTGCCCAGTAGCAGTGCGCAATCTCATCCTCATCACATTGCTCAGCCACATTTCTAGCATGGTCCACATTCCGTGAGCCACAGCGATTATAGCTCAGCCTGACAGGAAGGCGCATATCCCTCCTAGGACGCTCAAGCAAACGTGGGGCAAGTGGCGGAGCACGTTGCTGCTGCTGCTGCTCGCGTACAACCATCTGAAGAACCTATATCAAGCAACCGAAAGCGTTAATCAGAGTCGTCTCATGGCACAACTGACAACGGTGCAAATGCAACCCGGCGAAAAGGGAATGGCATACATCAGTCGCTGCCGTGGTCTGCGCGATAGACTCCTTCAGTGCGGCGGAACAATATCAGAAGAAGTGTTCGTCACTGTCGTCATCACTGGTCTCGGCCCCTGTGGCGCTCCACCCGAGCCATTCTCCGAGCCCACGGAAGAATTTCCGAAGCAGCCTCTGCGCTGAAATCCACACCGAGCAACAAGACATGGACCTGTACGAAGAACGTCACAAGAAGAAGGCATCAGTACCGGAGTTCGCATTTCATACTCAGCGGCGCAACAACAAAAACAACCGACAACACGATCACCAAGCACAAAGATGCGTACCACCGTTCTGTCACCTCTGTAAAACGTCGGGGCACTCTCGCGTCCACTGCGCGAATCAACAGGAATGAACACTACTGCCATGTCAGCTTCGACCTTGAAGTAGCCAAGTGGATTCCACACAACAGCATCCTTCCAACCAGGCGCCGTCTTCAACAACAACATCACAACCTGCAAGAGGAACAAGAAATATCATAAGCTGCATGACAAGAACAATGGACTCTTGCATCACCTGTTCACCAACGACCGACTCACCCGAAGAATAGCTCGACGAAAGCACGCCTCATCGCGAATCACTGGAGCCAAATCCGACGTACGCAACTATCGCCCAAAGCGAACCATCCGGGAAAGACACCTGGTTCTTGGATAGCTGCTGCGGACAACATATGGGCTCTTCAGGTCGCTTCGTCCAAAGAGAACAACGCCTCAACCGCGAAGTTGTAATCACCGTCGCCAACAACCAGAACCTGCACACACGACGACAAGGGGTAGTTCAACTTCAATCTCGCGAAAATAACGTTATCATGCAGATGTCAAAAGTTTTGATTGCAGAAGAACTTCGTTACAACTTACTCAGCGTCAAACAACTTATGGCGAAGGGAATCCACCTCGAAGCCGACAGCACCACTTAGGAGTTTAAGCTATAGGGTGGACTTTATATCGGAAGAGCGGTCCTGAAGAACAACGTCTTTGTCCTTGACTTCGTCCCGGATCAAGGCACCGATAACAGCGACGCGATTGTTAACTTCACCACTTGGTCGCACCCACCAGACATCGACCCCGACTTCAGCCCCGGAGGATTCTGGTACTCGCATACCATACCGGAATCAGAACAAACAAGGGCGTTAGCGGTGATCCAAGAGACATCGGGAGAGGCATCAACAACGACAGCAGCAGCGGCAATGACAGCAGCAGCGGGAACGGCAGCAGCAGCAACAACAGCAGCAGCGGGAACGGGAGCAACAGCGGCAACATCGGCAGAAGCAGAGACGACGATGCCAACACTAACGCCCGCTCAGCAGCTGACTCCCGCTCCACGCAACGTTCACCGAAGCGCCAACATCACTGCCAATTTTTACTCCAACTCCACTCTGTACAGACGTTCACCCGGACATCGCGTTGACGAATCGTTATGGCATCAAAGGTTAGGGCATCCTAGCAACACAACACTGAACAACACAATAAGAGCAGGAGTGCTCGATAAAGGCTCACTACTCCTACCCGACGGCAGAGAACTTCAACGAGTCCGCGGAACTTGCTATACCTGCCCCGAAGCCGACTTACCCCATCAGCCGTTCGTCTCCCACCACAATCTGAGCGCACCAGCATACGCACCACCGGAGAAGGTTTACAGCGACATACTGTACGCTCGCAAAAGCGGACAAGGAGCATACACTACGTCATCACGTTCATCGACGCTGCCACTAGATATGTCTGGCACCTAAACCTTCCAAGTCGCGACATGGCCTTCGAAGACTTCGTCGCATGGCTTCCAGTAGCAGAAAGGGAATCAGGAGTGAAGCTGAAAAGCTTCCAGTCAGACGAGGGAGGAGAATATCAGTCACAGCGGTTCAAGCAGTACCTAGCGGAGAGAGGCATCAAGCGACTCATCTCTCTTCCCTACGCTCATCAGCAGCAAGGCGTGGCAGAAAGAATGAACAGGACCCTTCAGAACACCATGCGCAAGCTACTACATGGCATGCGGATGCCCAACCATCAGTGGCCTGAGGCGATGGACCACGCTGTGCTATTGCACAACTTGCTTTCATCATCCTCGCTTCCGAACAACGCATCACCGCATCTGCTGTGGACAGGAAAATTGGGCAACACAAAAATGTTACGAGTTTTTGGCTGCATGGTACAGTACCGACCACACACTGCACGAGCCGGAAGATTCTCACAACGCGCACAATGGGGGCTACACCTGGGCATCGAAAAGCATTACAATGCGTGAAAAATTTTCGACGTCCACTCGAAGGGAACAGTAGCAGCACGTGACGTTATTTTCTACGAACGACTCACTCTCCAAACGTACCTGGACAACTTGGCAGTTGAACGAGACCTCACGAGCGGCTTCCGTGGCAACGGAGCCTTTGCCACACCAGCAGATGAGGCTGACTGGGATGAGCAAAATGTGGATGGAGCATTCGAGGAAGCCGGACCCCTTTCTTACTGCTCGGTACCTGTTCCGATGGACGACGAAAACCCTCGCGGAAGCATCAACGCCGAAGTCTTCTTCCACTTCGTCGACAACGGTTACGTTACACCTCAGCCGGTCAACACAAACGATTCAGAACGCATAGGCCCCAACTTCTTACCTGATCCTGAAGCAGGAAACGAAGCAGTCTATCCCGAGGACCCAAATCTCCCTCGCTACATACAGAGTGGGCTGCAGATACTCGGACTCGTCACCGCCGTCCATGGAGCATCGCCACCAAAGGAGCCTGGCACAGTTGAGCAGGCTTTGGGGGGGTGCACAGTGAAAAATGGCACGAAGCCATCGACAGAGAATTAAAGGCGCTGGAAGAGAGAAACACATGGAAGATAGTACCCGATGGAGTGGCACGCAACAAACTATCCTCACGGGAAAGTGGGTCTTCCGTGTGAAGACGAAAGCTGACGAAATAATTGACAAATTCAAGGCACGACGGGTCGTGCGCGGCTTCGATCAAGAGCACGGACGAGATTTCATCGAAACCTTTGCGCTGGTCAGCCGACATGCCTCTCTGCGAATCCTTCTCGCAATAGCCGCCATGAAGCGGAAAAAGCTGCGCCAAATCGACGTGGCCAACGCGTTCCTCTACGCTCCCGTCGACGCCGAGATCTTCGTCGAGCAACCACATGGGTCCGACACAGACCCTAATCAGATCTGTCAACTGCTAAAGTCCCTGTACGGCATGAAGCAAGCACTAAGACTGTAGCAACAGTACCTACACGCCCGATTAATCCGCATCGGTTTCCGCCAACTGCCACATGACCAGGGGATGTAACGTCTCACAAAAGCCGTTGAATACATCCTACTCATCGTCTATGTGGACGATCTGCTTTACATAGGCTCCACTGACAGCATCACCACCTGGTTCGAAGGGGAGCTGCAGCGGGACCTCACACTCACCGTTTCCTCTACCGTAATACAATACTTGGGACTCAATATAAAAGACGGAGAGAACGTGATCTACCTCAGCGCCGCAAAATACGCCGACACCATCGCAAAACGCTTTGGACTAACCCCAGCCACTATCTCCACGCCATACCGCTACACCGTCGGAAATCACAAGGAAGCCTCCACTCTGCTCGGACTTGCCGGCATACGCGACTACCAGCGAAAGCTGGGATGCTTATTCTTCACAGCCGTTACCTGCCGACCGGACCTGTCGTACTCAGCGAGCCAACGCGCCACCTACCTCAATAAGCCCGAAGCAGATCACATGGCAGAACTTGATCGCGCACTGCACTACCTCGTCAGCACACCGACAGTCGGTTAACCTACCACATAACCACGCCTAAAATAATCGGCTACGTAGATGCCGATCACGTTGGCGACTCCGACAACAGGCGATCGTGCACCGGCTACATCTACCGACTCGAACCGTCGGTCCTATCTCGTGGCAGTCGAGCAAGCAAGAACTAATTGCTCCCTCCTCTGCTGAAGCTGAATACATAGCACTCTGCTCAGCCACCAAGGAAGGACTGTACCTTCGCGAACTACTGGAAGAAGCAAAGCTGGCCCAGTTACCCAGCTTCTCCCGCTTCTGCGACAACCAATCTGCAATTCGCATAGCGAATAAGAACGGGTTCGCGAACCGAACGAAGCATATCGCCCTGCGGTAGTTCTTCGTGAAGGATGAGATCGAGAAAGGAAGACTCGAGCTATCCTACTGCCCTACGTCTGAGATGCCAGCAGACTACTTGACCAAGAAACTCGGAAAGCAGAAGTTTGAGTACTGCATGCTGCTGACTGGACAAGGCCACGTCACGAGCAACGAAGGCGACGACACTCGAGAAGCAAAGGGGAGGGTGTCAGATATATATGACATAGTGTTTGTAGGCTCTAGTGAGGTACACACTAAGGGGTACAGGTTTCTAGGGTTTCATATTTGTATCACACACTTTCCTAGTTCACTCATTCCTCATTATTTCACATGGTATAGAGCAGGTTCCCTAGTGGGAACGTTTCCTAGGGCCCACCACTAAAACGATTTTTTTTTTTTTTTTACCTGCCCGGAGCGCGCTTCGCGCCTACCCTAGTCGCGCCCCGTGCGCCTGCCCTCCCGTCGCATCCTCTGCCCTTAGCGGCCCGTCGCGCCCCCCTTAAGGCCCCTTCGCGGCCCCTCTCACGGCCCTTCGCGGCCCCTTCGCGGCTCCCTCGCGGCCCCTCCGCGGCCCTTCGTGGCCCCTCTCTCAGCCCTTCGCGGCCCCTCGCGGCCCCTCACGGCCCCTTCGCAGCCCTTCGCGGCCCCTCACGGCCCCTTCGCCGCCCTTCTCGGCCCCGTCGCCGCCCTTCGCGGCCCCTTCACGGCCCCTTCTAGGCCCCTTCGCCGCCCTTAGCGGCCCCTTCGCGGCCCCTCAGCGGCCCTTCGCGGCCCTTCGCGGCTCCTTCACGGCCCCTCCGCGGCTCCTTCGCGGCTCGTCGCGGCCCCTTAGCGGCCCCTCCCCGGCTCTTCACGGCCCTGCCGCCCCGCCGTCGCCGCCCCAGCAGCAGCTGCCGTCACGCCTGCTGCCGCTGCTGCTTCTTCTACGACCGGTCGCCGCCGCCGCTGCTGCCGTGACAGCCGCCGCCGCTCCTGCTGAGCCAACCACCGCTGCCGCTGCCGTGACAGCCGCCGCCGCCGTCCCGGCCCTGCCCTGGAGCCGAGGCGCGGCACTTCTCTGCCGCCCTGTCACGGCCCTGTCCCTGCCGGCGCGCCTCGGCCCTGCCCCACCGCTTGCGGACCTCTACCCACCCGCCCCTGGTAAGAGCACCGCTGAGTCGCGCCTCTCCTGCTGAGCTGCTCCTAGCCTGCTGCTGCCACTGCTAGCCTGCTGCTGCTGCTGTCATGGCTACCCCAAGTGTCCTCACCTTTGATGCTGAGGGTCGGGCTGTCGACTTTGAGGTCTGGGTCAATGATCTGCAGCTTTTCCTGCAGTGCGATAGAAAAGATGGTCTCTCACTGTTCGATCTCACGTCTGGTGCCTCTGCTGCCCCTGCTGCCGATGCTGACAGTAGTGTTCACTCACAGTGGGCCACACGCAATGCTTCTGCCCGTCTTGCTGTGCGTAGTCACCTGCCGTCCACTGAGCGCGCGCACTTTAGTCAGTACAAGAGTGCTAAGACCTTGTACGACGCTATAGTTGCATACTACTCTTCCCCTGCCACTGCTGCCCTTAGTCGCCTCATGCTGCCGTACCTGTTCCCTGACCTCGCCGCCTTTCCCACAGTCGCTGACCTCATTACGCACCTTCGCACTAGTGACACCCGCTACCGCGCTGCGCTTCCTGCTGAGTTCTGCGCCAAGAACCCCCCCCCCATGTACATCACCCTCTACTACCTAGTCACGCGGCTCCTTGACTCCCATCGCTCGGTCAGGAACCACTTCCTCTCTGTTTGCCCCACCACACTCACCGTTGACCTCCTCGAGGAGCGCCTCCTGGCAGCTGAGAAGAGTATAGTCGCTGTAGGAGCCTCTCGTGGTGACCCTCGTGCCCCCTTCTTTGAGGGGTGCTCCCCCTCCCCCCTTTTGCCCTCTGTTGCCTCTGCTGCTGCGGTCGACCTCGTTGGCACCGAGTCGGTCGGCGCTGCGTCTGCCCCTAGCGGGAGACGCCGCAACGGCAAGGGCAAGGGGGGCAGGGGCGCTGGAGGAGATGGCGGGGGCGGTGGAGGTGGCGGTGGAGGCGGCGGAGGGGGTGGGGGTGGCGGTGGGAGTGGTGGCGGGGGTGGGGGCTTCGGTGGCGGCGGTGGGGGTGGAGGCAGCGGCGGCGGTGGCGGTGGGAGCGGCGGAGGCGGCGGTAGCGGCGGTGGCGGCGGTGGCGGCGGCGGCGGTGGAGCTGGTCGGGGTGGCTCTGTGCAGCGGGGCGGCTTCGGTGGTGGTCAGCGCAAGCAGCAGCAGCGCACTCGTGAGACCCCGCCCCCCCCAGCAGCTTCGTGAGTGGTACGCTGCGCGTCAGCGGGGTGGGGGTGCTGGTCCCTGTGCCTACGTCCTGCGTACCGGCGACCGCACTGGTGAGCCGTGCGGTGGCCCGCACACCACCCAGCGCTGCTTCGGCCGCCTGACGGACGCCTGGCGTCTCCAGTTCCCTGACGCCACTGAGATCCCTCGCTGGGGCGAGCTGCTTAGGTCGGGGGTTGCTATCTTTGATCTTGATTATGATGCTATTCTTGCTGCCATGTATGTTGTGTCTACTAGTGATGAGGGTGACTGTTACCTGTGTGTTCCGCCTGACCCGGGCATTGAGGCTGCTGCTCTAGGTGCTGGTGAGACTGCTGCTCTAGGTGCTAGTGCGTCTGCTGCTCCAGGTGCTGGTGAGTCTGCTGCCCCAGGTGCTGGTGAGTCTGCTCTCTCAGGTACCACATCGGCTCAGGCCTTGCACACCTTCACCCTTGACTCGGGTGCTTCCCGCTCCTTCTTTCGAGACCGCACTACACTCACGCCGCTTAGTCGGCCGGTTGCAGTCTCCCTAGCAGACCCCTCTGGGAGTCCTGTCCTTGCCCACTTCTCCACTGTCTTACCGTGTCCGGCGGCCCCTTCTGGCACCCTGTCAGGTCTTTACCTCCCCTCGTTCTCTACGAACTTGGTGAGTGGTGCTGATCTATAGGATGGGTGGGTTGACCAGTTCACTCCTGCGAGTCAGCGAGTGACCCACTGCACGTGTGCTCGAACGGGCCGACACTTGGCCACGTTAACCCGTCAGCCGGGGTCGAGCCTGTACACACTGACTACTGAGTCTCCTCCGGTTGCTGCGTCTGGTCAGGTAGCTGCGTCGGGTCAGGTGTTTGCTGCAGCGTCCAGGTCTGGTCCTGAGTCTGCCCCCTGCTCGTGTCGTCTCCTGTCTCACCAGACTCTCCTCTGGCACCACCACCTTGGTCACCCCTCCCTGCCTCGTCTCCGAGGCATGGCCTCCCGTGTCCTTGTCTCTGGTCTCCCCCGGTCCCTCCCTCCTCTTACTCCAGGGCCTGCCCCTACCTGCGTTCCCTGCGTCGAGGGGCGGTAGCGCGCCGCTCCTCACTCCTCCGAGTTTCCTCCGACAGAGGCTCCGCTGCAGACACTTCACCTGGACGTGTGGGGCCCCGCCCGCGTCCGTGGACAGGGTCACGAGCGTTACTTCCTGCTGGTAGTTGACGACTACTCGCGTTACACCACAGTCTTCCCCTTGCGCAGCAAGGGTGAGGTCACTGAGGTGTTGATCGACTGGATCCGCGCAGCTCGTCTCCAGCTCAGAGAGAGTTTCGGCTCAGACTTTCCTGTTCTGCGTCTGCACTCCGACAGATGCGGAGAGTTTTCCTCTGACCTTCTGCGAGCCTTCTGTCGTGCACGGGGCATCCGCCAGACGTTCACGCTTCCGGCCTCTCCACAGCAAAATGGGATTGCTGAGCGCCGCATTGGCATGGTCATGGACGTCGCTCGTACGTCCATGATCCATGCGGCTGCTCCCCATTTTCTGTGGCCGTTCGCGGTTCAGTACTCGGCGCATCAGATCAACCTTCAGCCCCGGGTCTCCTTGCCGGAGACCTCCCCTACTCTGCTGTGGACGGGGAAGGTTGGCGATGCGTCTGCGTTTCGTGTCTGGGGAGCTCGGGCTTTTGTCCGCGACTTGTCTGCGGACAAGCTGTCCCCTCGTGCTGTTCCCTGCGTCTTCCTTGGCTTCCCCCCTGACGCGCCTGGTTGGCAGTTTTACCACCCCACCTCGCGCCGTGTTCTGTCCTCCCAGGACGTCACGTTTGACGAGTCGGTTCCTTACTACCGTCTCTTCCCCTACCGCACTGCACCCCTTCCCCCGCCGCCGCTCTTCCTCGCTCCAGGTCCCCCCCTGGTAGACCCCCTTCCCCCTCATGGTCCTGCCCCCTCAGGTGTGTCTCAGGTAGACGCAGTCGAGCCTGTCGAGGTAGCTGTTGACTCTGGTGCTGCTAGGGGTGCTGAGCCTGCAGGTGTGGGGTCTGGGGGTGCTGAGCCTGGGGGTGCTGAGCCTGAGCGTGCGGAGCCTGGGGGTGCTGAGCCTGAGGGTGCTGCGTCTGGGGGTGCTGAGCCTGGGGGTGTTGCGACTGGGGGTGTGGAGCCTGGGGGTGCTGGGCCTGCTCGTGTGGAGTCTGGCGGTACTGGGTCTGGGGGTCCTTCTAATGCTTTGTCCCGGCGGGAGCTACCCTCTCCACAGGAGCTGAGCGAGTGGTTTGCTCGGCGCTTGAGCCGTGCTGCTGGAGCTCGAGGTGCTGCTGGAGCTGGAGGTTCTACTGCTGCTGAAGGTACTGGTGCCACGGGTCCCGGAGGTGCTCGTACTGGAGGTACTGGAGCTGTTGGGCCTTGGGGTGCTCCTTGTGCTGGAGCTGCTGGCGGTGCTGCTGGGGTAGGTGCTGCTCGAGCTGCTAGAGCTGGAGCTGTTGGGTCTTCCGGTGTTCCAGCTGGGGCTGGAGCTGCTGGGGGTGTTGACGCTGGAGGTGCTGCTGGCACTGGTGCTTCTGAGGGTGCTGGAGTTGGCGCTGCTGGAGCTGGGGGTGCTACTGGCGCTGGTGCTGCCGCTGGGGGTGCTGGTGCTGTACCTGCTGCTTCTGGAGGTGCTGCGCGGCCGCGGCCGTACTTCGTTCCGCTCCTTGAGCAGGTTCTTGGTCTCCCGCCTTCTGCTGGTCCTGCTCCTTCCTTAGCGTGACCACCACCTGTCCAGTCTGAGTCACAGTTACAGCCCGCCTCTCCACTGCCTGCTCCTTCTCCCTACACTGGTCCTACTGGAGGTCTTGCTGAGCGTCGTGAGCCGGCGTCTCGTCCTGCGTCGCCTGTTCGTGCTGCTCGCACTGGTCGTCGTGTTCCGCGTCAGCGTCCTCCTGCGGTCCTAGGCACGCACCAGAAGGCACTGCATCCTTCCACTGCTCCACTACGTGTCCCTTTGCCGTCTCCTCCAGAGTCCTCTCTTCCCGCTCTTGCTGACCCGGAGACTGACTCTCTTCGTGCTGCCAGTCCTACTGTCACGCGTCTTCTGGCTACTGTTGTCACTAACCCTTCCTTTGAGTCCACTGCTGCGTCTGCCCTAGTTGCTGAGCTTGTCGACTTCGCTACTCGCTGTCGTCTAGACTACGCTGCTAGTCTTGTTGCTGAGTCTGTTTCTGTCAGTCCTCCGTCCGTCGGGGGTGAGTGTGCTCTTAGCACGGACGTCCTTGAGGACAGGCAGGAGGAGTTCCAGTGTTTTGCTGCTGCTTTACCTCATCTCGTGTCCATGCTGATTGCCTCTGAGGGAGACCCGGATGCACCAGACATCCCGACTCCGCGCTCTTACGCAGAGGCGATAGAGGGTCCCGACTCCTCTCAGTGGCAGTCAGCCATGGACGCAGAGATGGCTTCCTGGAAATCCACAGGCACCTACGTCGACGAGGTTCCCCCACCTGGGGCGAACATCGTCAGTGGCATGTGAATTTTCAGGGTGAAGCGGCCGCCGGGTTCTCTGCCTGTCTTCAAGGCGCGTTACGTGGCTCGAGGCTTCAGTCAGCGGCAGGGAGTTGACTACTTTCAGACCTTCTCTCCCACCCCGAAGATGACCACTCTTCGGGTGCTGCTGCACATAGCCGCTCAGCGCGACTACGAGCTTCACTCTCTTGACTTCAGCACTGCTTTCCTTCAGGGCAGCCTGC
This sequence comes from Closterium sp. Naga37s-1, assembly GCA_947471745.1. Taxonomy (NCBI): domain Eukaryota; kingdom Viridiplantae; phylum Streptophyta; class Zygnematophyceae; order Desmidiales; family Closteriaceae; genus Closterium; species Closterium sp. Naga37s-1. The sequence continues at coordinate 2,024,822 of CANJKZ010000901.1, forward strand.
ACGAGGAGATCTGGCTGCGCCGCCCACCTGGCTTCACTGGGTCGTTTCCTCCTGGTACCCAGTGGAGCCTCCGGCGGCCAGTCTACGGTCTCCGTCAGGCGCCCCGTGAGTGGCACGACACATTGAGGACTACACTTGTGGCTCTTGGGTTTGCTCCTTCTACTGCCGACCCGTCGCTGTTTCTACGCACCGACACCTCTTTGCCGCCGTTCTACATCCTCGTGTACGTCGACGACTTGGTCTTTGCTACTGCCGACACTGCTGGACTCGCCCACGTGAAGTCCGAGCTGCAGAAGAGACACACGTGCACAGACCTGGGTGAACTGCGCAGCTACCTTGGCTTGCAGATCACCTGGGACAGAGCACAGCGCACCATTACCCTGACTCAGTCACACATGGTGCAGCAGGTCCTTCAGCGCTTCGACTTCACGTACTCCTCGCCTCAGGCCACTCCTCTGTCTACTCGCCACTCGCTCTCAGCTCTGCCTTCAGATGAGTCCGTAGAGCCGAGTGGCCTGTACCCAGAGCTTGTTGGCTGCCTCATGTACCTGATGACCTGCACTCGACCTGACCTTGCATACCCTCTTAGCATCGCTATGTTGCTCCTGGGAGACACAGACCAGAGCACATGGCTGCAGCGAAGAGGGTGTTGCGCTACTTGTGCAGTACGTCGGGCATGGGGCTTGTGCTTGGAGGGCGGAGTCCAGTGGTCCTCACTGGTCACGCAGACGCTTCTTGGGCGGACGACCAGGCTACGCAGCGGTCGTCACAGGGTTACACCTTCAGCCTTGGTTCCGGCTCTGTTTCGTGGCGGTCTAACCGCTCGTCTTCTGTTCTCGGCTCCAGCTGTGAGGCTGAGATCTATGCAGGGGCCATGGCTGCACAGGAGTTACGCTGGCTCACATACCTGCTGACCGACCTAGGAGAGCCGCCTCGTTCTCCTCCAGTTCTGTACGTAGACAACAAGGCCATGCTGGCCTTGTGTCGGGAGCACAGACTGGAGCACAGAACGAAGCGCATTGCTCTTCGCTACTTCCTTGCTCGTGAGCTGCAGCAGCGTGGTCAGCTGCGCCTTGCTTACGTGGCCTCTCGGGCCAACACTGCTGATATCTTTACCAAGGCACTTCAGCCTTGTGATCATCAGCGCTTTTGTACGATGCTAGGTCTTGTGCCTACTTGGCCTCACTTGCTCACTTCTTGACCTTGCTTGTACTGTGATCTATCTATACCTGCACTTGCTTGTTTACCTTTATATATAATCCTGCATGTGAGCTGGCCTTGTGGCCTTGAACTGGTGCTCGGAATGTGTGGTGACATTGTGATCCACCCTGAGCTTGCTTTGGTTGACTGGTCTTGTGACCCCTAGTTCTCCCCCACTTTGCCTATGGGGGTGTGTCAGATATATATGACATAGTGTTTGTAGGCTCTAGTGGGGTAGACACTAAGGGGTACAGGTTTCTAGGGTTTCATATTTGTATCACACACTTTCCTAGTTCCCTCATTCCTCATTATTTCACAGAGGGTTGGAAAAATATAGTTCGGGGTTCTGATGTGTCGAGCACTACAACGAAAGCGAAGCGAACTAAAGCGAAGCAACGGTGAGTCAACCAAAACAGTTGACAAAAAGACAACAGCAAGAAGTTGAGTGAAGGTCAAAGGTCAGCGATATTTGACTCGCCGAAGGCAGCGCGACAGCAAGGACACATAACTGACTCGATATTGAGCAGTTACCCGAGTCGTCGCTGTATCGAACCGCAACAACAGTTACAGTTAGTTAAACATTTTCGTATTCCTTGTAATCATATAAAAGCTTGTATCTCTTTGTTATTATCAACTTGTTTTCACATACCAGTGCAAGATGGTTCAATCAGTTCACTAAATACGCTTCCACTTATACATCAATACTCTGAGTCTTTAGTCTTGAAAAGATCATAAAGGCTTTTCTCAGCCCAACAAAAACATTTCGTTTACAAGGTAGCTGTAACTTTTTGTTTTTTTAATGTTTGACGTAGCCTACAATCGGGGCGATGGCGGTAGTCCACAACGAGGTGGTGGATTGATACCCAATCATTGAATGTTATAAGGAAAAACCCCCTTTGCTATTACCCCGGTTGTGCATCGTAATCCGCCTAATCACTTGTTTACATGCCTCGTTGGCAAGGCCCAAAATATCAGGGTAAAACACCCTGATTACCCTGGGGGCCGGCCGCTTTTTCAAGATTACCCTGCCAAAATCAGGATTGCACGATAGTTACCCTTCTGCAAAAAGAGCATGTTTTTTTTTACACTGGTTGGATTTATGGTTAGCTTGACGGTGTCAGGGTAGGGTGTAGACTACCCTGATACCGAAACTTCTTTACCGCGCATCAGGCCTTATTCCGCGTGGTGACCAGGGCCCAAAATATCAGGGTAAAACTGTCAGATTTATATGACTTAGCTGCTGTAGCCTATAGTGGGGTAGCACATATGGGGTACAGCTTTCTAGGGTTTGTACTTGTACCCAACTTTCCCTTAGTCTTTTCATTCCTCGTTCATTCTCACATGGTATCAGAGCAGGTTCCCCTGTGGGAACTGTTCCAAGGGCCCACCAACTTTTTTTTTCCTGCCCGGAGCGCGCTAGCCTCTGCCTGAGTCGCGCTCCCCTCTCACGGCCCCGTCGCGCCGCCCTTACGACCCCGTCGCGCCGCCTCAGCGGCTTCGTCGCGTCGCGCCTCCCTAGCGGCCCCGTCGCGTCGCCCTTGCGACCCCGTCGCGCCGCCCTCGCGGTCCCGTCGCGTCGCGCCGCCCTCGCGGCCCTTTCGCGCCGCCCTCGCGGCCTCCTCGAGCCGCCCTCGCGACCCCTCCACGCCGCCCTCGCGGCCCCGTCGCCTACCCTTGCGGCCCCGGCGCCACCCTTCCCGGCCCCGGCGCCGCCCTTCCCGGCCCCGGCGCCGCCCTTCCCGGCCCCGGCGCCGCCTCTGCTGGCCCCGTCGCCCCACCCTTGCGACCCCGCGGCCCCACCCTTAAGGCGCCGGTCGCCACCCTTCGTGGCCCCGCCGCCGCCCTCAGCGTCCTCGTCGCCGCCCCACCCGGCCCCGCCGCCGTTCCCACGCGGCCCCGCCGTCACCACCGAGCCGCCGGCGCCGCTGAGCCGCCGATCTACCGAGCCGCCGCTGCTGCCGAGCCGCCCGAGCCACCCGAGCCGCCCGAGCCGCCGAGCCACCTGAGCCGCCCGAGCCGCCGAGTCGCCGAGCCGCCGAGCTCCAGTTGCTGCCGAACCGCCGTGCCGCCGAGCCGCCCGAGCCGCCCGAGCCGCCGAGTCGCCGAGCCGCCGAGCTGCAGTTGCTGCCGAGCCGCCGAGCCGCCGAGCCGCCCGAGCCGCCCTGTCCGGTAAGAGCGGCACCTCTACCACTGCGCTGCCCTTACCCTACTGCTCCAGCTGCTAGTCTACTGCTGTCATGGCTACCCCCAGTGTCCTCGCTTTTGACGCTGAGGGTCGGGCCATTGACTTTGACGTCTGGGTAGATGACCTGCAGCTTTTCCTACAGTGCGACAGGGCAGACGGTCTCTCTCTCTTTGACCTCACTTCTGGTGCCTCTTCTGCCCCTGCTGCTGATGCTGATGCCACTGTTCGCTCACAGTGGGCCACACGCGACGCTGCTGCCCGTCTTGCTGTGCGCCGCCACTTGCCTACCGCTGAGCGTGCACACTTTAGTTAGTACAAGAGTGCTAAGACCTTGTACGACGCTGTAGTTGCACGCTACTCTTCCCCTGCCACTGCTGCACTTAGCCGCCTCATCCTGCCGTACCTCTTCCCTGACCTCGCCGCTTTTCCCACAGTCGCTGACCTCATTACGCACCTGCGCACTAGTGACACTCGCTACCGCGCTGCCCTTCCTCCTGAGTTCTGCGCAAAGAACCCCCCCCCTATGTACATCACCCTCTACTACGTAGTCACCCGGCTCCCTGACACCCTTCGCCCGGTCAGCGACCACTTTCTCTCTGTTTGCCCCACCACCCTCACCGTTGACCTCCTCGAGGAGCGCCTCCTAGTAGCAGAGAAGAGCATAGTCGCTGTAGGAGCCTCTCGTGGTGACACTCGTGCCCCTGTCTTTGAGGGGTGCTCCCCCTCTCCTCTCTTGCCCTCTGTTGCCTCTGCTGCTGCGGCCGACCTCGTTGGTCTTGAGTCGGTCGGTGCGGCGTCTGCCCCTAGCGGGAGACGCCGCACTGGCAAGGGCAAGGGGGGCAGGAGCGCTGGAGGAGCTAGCGGGGGCGGTGGAGGCGGCGGTGGAGGCGGCGGAGGGGGTGGGGGTGGCGGTGGGGGTGGTGGCGGGGGTGGGGGCGTCAGTGGCAGCAGTGGAGGCGGCGGCGGCGGTGGCGGTGGGAGCGGAGGTGGCGGAGGTGGCGGCGGTGGAGGAGGCGGCGGCGGAGGAGGTGGAGCTGGTCGGGGTGGCGCTGCGCAGAGGGTCGGCTCCGGTGGTGGTCAGCGCCAGCAGCAGCAGCAGCAGCAGCAGCGCACTCGTGAGATCCCCCCCCCTCAGCAGCTTCGTGAGTGGTACGCTGCACGCCAGCGGGGTGGGGGTACTGGTCCGTGCACCTACGTCCTACGCACCGGCGACCGCGCGGGTGAGCCGTGCGGGGGTGCGCACTCCACCCAGCGCTGCTTTGGCCGCCTCACGGACGCTTGGCGTCACCAGTTCCCTGAGGCCACTGAGATCCCTCGCTGGGGCGAGCTGTCTAGGGCGGGAGTAGCTATCTTTGACCTTGACTTTGATGCTATTCTTGCTGCCATGTATGCTGTGACTATTAGTCATGAGGGTGACTGTTACTGGTGTTTTCCGCCCGACCCGGGCATTGGGACTGCTGCTCTAGGTACTGGTGAGGCTGCTGCTCTAGGTGCTAGCGAGGCTGCTGCTCTAGGTGCCAGTGCGTCTGCTTCCTCAGGTGCTGGTGAGTCTGCTCTCTCAGGTACTGCGTCGGCTCCGGCCTCCCACACCTTCACTCTTGACTCGGGGGCTTCTCGCTCCTTCTTTCGAGACCGCACCACACTCACGCCGCTTGGTCGGCCAGTTGCAGTCTCTCTGGCAGACCCCTCTGGGGGTCCTGTCCTTGCTCACTTCTCCACTGTCCTCCCGTGTCCGGCGGCCCCCTCTGGCACCCTGTCTGGTCTTTACCTCCCCTCGTTCTCTACGAACTTGGTGAGTGGTGCTGACCTACAGGATGCGGGGGTTCACCAGTTCACTCCTGCGAGCCAGCGTGTGACCCACTGCACGGACGCTCGGACGGGCCGACACTTGGCCACGTTTACACGTCGGCCGGGGTCGAGCCTGTACACACTGACCACTGAGTCTCCTCCAGTCACTGCGTCTGGTCAGGCAGCTGCGTCGGGTCAGGTGTTTGCTGCAGCGTCCAGGTCTGGTCCTGAGTCTGCCCCCTGCTCGTGTCGCCTCCTGTCTCACGAAACTCTCCTCTGGCACCACCGCCTTGGTCACCCCTCCCTGCCTCGTCTCCGAGGCATGGCCTCCCGTGTCCTTGTCTCTGGTCTTCCCCGGTCCCTCCCTCCCCTTCCTCTGGGGCCTGCCCCTACCTGCGTCCCCTGTGTCGAGGGGCGGCAGTGTGCTGCCCCTCACTCCTCCCAGTTTCCTCCGACAGAGGCCCCGCTGCAGACGCTTCACATGGACGTGTGGGGCCCGGCCCGCGTCCGTGGACAGGGTCACGAGCGCTACTTCCTGCTGGTGGTTGACGACTACTCGCGTTACACCACAGTCTTCCCCTTGCGCAGCAAGGGTGATGTCACTGAGGTGTTGATCGACTGGATCCGCGCAGCTCGTCTCCAGCTCAGAGAGAGTTTCGGCTCGGACTTTCCTGTTCTGCGTCTGCACTCTGACAGAGGCGGAGAGTTCTCCTCTGGCCTTCTGCGAGCCTACTGTCGTGCACGAGGCATCCGCCAGACCTTCACGCTTCCGGACTCTCCACAGCAAAATGGGATTGCTGAGCGCCGCATTGGCATGGTCATGGACGTCGCCCGTACGTCCATGATGCATGCGGCTGCCCCCCATTTTCTGTGGCCGTTTGCGGTTCGGTACGCGGCGCATCAGATCAACCTTCAGCCCAGGGTCTCCATGCCGGAGACCTCCCCAGCTTTTCTGTGGACGGGGAAGGTTGGCGATGCGTCTGCGTTCCGTGTCTGGGGATCTCGGGCGTTTGTCCGCGACTTGTCTGCGGACAAGCTGACCCCTCGTGCTGCTCCCTGCGTCTTCCTTGGCTTCCCCCCTGACGCGCCAGGGTGGCGGTTCTACCACCCCACCTCTCGCCGTGTTCTGTCCTCCCAGGACGTCACGTTTGACGAGTCGGTCCCCTACTACCGTCTCTTCCCCTACCGCACTCCGTCCCTCCCCCCGCCACCGCTCTTCCTTGTGCCAGGTCCCCCCCCGGTAGACCCCCTTCCCCCTCAGGGTCCTGCCCCTTCAGGTGTGTCCCAGGTAGACGCAGTCGAGCCTGTGGAGGTCGCTGGTGACTCTGGTGCTGCTGGGGGTGCTGAGCCTGGGGGTGCTGACTCTGGGGGTGCTGAGCGTGTGGGTGCTACGCCTGGGGGTGCTGAGCCTGGGGGTGCTGAGCCTGAGGGTGCTACGACTGGGGGTGCTGAGCCTGGGGGTGCTGAGTCTGGGGGTGCTGAGCCTGGGGGTGCTACGACTGGGGGTGCTGAGCCTGGGGGTGCTACGCCTGGAGGTGCTGAGCCTGGGGGTGCGGAGCCTGAGGGAGCTGGGCCTGCTCGTGTGGCGTCTGGCGGTGCTGGGCCTGGAGGTTCTCTGGGTGCTCCGTCTCGCCGGGAGCCACTCTCTCCACAGGAGGTGCGTGAGAGGTTTGCCCGGCGCTGGAGGCGTGCAGCTGGAGCTGGAGGTTCTTCGGCTGCTGAGGGTGCTGGTGCCACGGGTCCCGGAGGTGCTCGTACTGGGAGTACTGGAGCTGCTGGGCCTGCGGGTACTATTGGAGCTGGAGCCACTTCGTCTTCTCGTGGTCCGACTGGAGCTGGAGCTGCTGAGGGTGTTGGCGCTGAGGGTACTGCTGGCGGTACTGGAGGCGGTCCTGCTGGGGGTGCTACTGGTGCTGCTGGAGGTCCTGGAGCTACAAGAGCTGCTGGGGGTACTGGAGCTGGAGGTGCTGCTGGCGCTGGTGCTACCACTGGGGGTACTGGTGCTGTCCCTGCTGTGTCTGGAGTCGCTGCGCGGCCTCGGCCGTACTTCGTTCCGCTTCTTGAGCAGGTTCTTGGTCTCACCGCCTTCTACTGGTCCTCCTCCTCCCTTAGAGTGTCCACAGCCTGTCCCGTCACAGTTACAGTTACAGCCGGCCTCCCCACTGCCTGCTTCTTCTCCCTACACTGGTCCTACTGGAGGTCTTGCTGAGCGTCGTGACCCTGCGTCTCGTCCTGCGTCGCCTGTCCGTGCTGCTCGCGCTCGTGGTCGTGGTTCGCGTCAGCGTCCTCCCCCTGTGCCCGGCACGCACCGGATGTCTCTCCGTCCGTCCACTGCTCCTCTGCGTGCCCCTTTGCCTTCTCCTCCTGAGTCCTCTCTTCCCGCTCTTGCTGACCCGGAGTCTGACTCCCTTCGTGCTGCCAGTCCGACTGTCACGCGTCTCCTTGCTACTGTTGTCACTGACCCTTCCTTTGAGTCCACTGCTGCGTCTGCCCTAGTTGCTGAGCTCGTCGACTTTGCTGCTCGCTGTCGTCTAGACTACGCTGCTAGTCTTGTTGCTGCGTCTGAGTCTGTCTGTCCTCCGTCCGTCGGGGGTGAGTGTGCCCTTGGCACGGACGTCCTTGAGGACAGGCAGGAGGAGTTCCAGTGTTTGGCTGCTGCTTCACCTCATCTCGTGTCCGTACTGCTTACCCCTGAGGGAGACCCGGATGCACTTGACATCCCGACTCCGCGCTCTTACGCGGAGGCGATAGAGGGTCCCTACTCCTCTCAGTGGCAGGCAGCTATGGACGCAGAGATGGCTTCCTGGAAGTCCACAGGCACCTACGTTGACGAGGTCCCCCCGCCTGGGGCGAACATCGTCAGTGGCATGTGGATTTTCAGGGTGAAGCGGCCGCCGGGTTCTCCGCCTGCCTTCAAGGCGCGTTACGTGGCTCGTGGCTTCAGTCAGCGGCAGGGATTTGACTACTTTCAGACCTTCTCTCCCACCCCGAAGATGACCACTCTTCGGGTACTGCTGCACATAGCTGCTCACCGTGACTACGAGCTACACTCTCTTGACTTCAGCACTGCTTTCTTGCAGGGCAGCCTGCACGAGGAGATCAGGCTGCGCCGCCCACTTGGCTTCACTGGGACTTTTCCTCCTGGCACCCAATGGAGCCTCCGGCGGCCAGTCTACGGTCTCCGCCAGGCACCGCGTGAGTGGCACGACACACTGAGGACTACGCTTGCGGCTCTTGGGTTTGCTCCCTCTACTGCCGACCCGTCGCTGTTTCTGCGCACCGACACTTCTTTGCCGCCGTTCTACATCCTCGTGTACGTCGACGACTTGGTCTTTGCCACAGCTGACACTGCTGGACTCGCCCACGTGAAGTCCGAGCTGCAGAAGAGACACACGTGCACATACCTGGGTGAACTGCGCAGCTACCTTGGCTTGCAGATCACCCAGGACAGAGCACGCCGCACCATTACCCTGACTCAGTCACACATGGTGCAGCAGGTCCTTCAGCGCTTCGGCTTCACGTACTCCTCGCCTCAGGCCACTCCTCTGCCTACTCGCCACTCGCTCTCAGCTCTGCCTTCGGATGAGTCCGTAGAGTCGAGTGGCCCGTACCCAGAGCTTGTTGGCTGCCTCATGTACCTGATGACCTGCACTCGACCTGACCTTGCATACCCTCTTAGCATTCTCGCACGCTATGTTGCTCCTGGGAGACACAGACCGGAGCACATGGCTGCAGCGAAGAGGGTGTTGCGCTACTTGTGCAGTACGTCGGGCATGGGGCTTGTGCTTGGAGGGCAGAGTCCAGTGGTCCTCACTGGGCACGCAGACGCTTCTTGGGCTGACGACCAGGCTACGCAGCGGTCGTCACAGGGTTACACCTTCAGCCTTGGTTCCGGCTCTGTCTCGTGGCGGGCTACCCGCTCGTCTTCTGTTCTCGGCTCCAGTTGTGAGGCTGAGATCTACGCAGGGGCCATGGCTGCACAGGAGCTTCGCTGGCTCACCTACCTGCTCACTGACCTCGGAGAGCCGCCTCGTTCTCCTCCAGTGCTGTACGTAGACAACAAGGCCATGCTGGCCTTGTGTCGGGAGCAGAGACTGGAGCACAGAACGAAGCACATTGCTCTTCGCTACTTCCTTGCTCGTGAGCTACAGCAGCGTGGTCAGCTACGCCTTGCGTACGTGGCCTCTCAGGCCAACACTGCTAATATCTTCACCAAGGCACTTGCGCCTTGTGATCATCAGCGCTTCTGTACTCAGCTGGGTCTTGTGCCTACCTTGCCTCACTTGCTCACCCTTTGACCTTGTTTGTACTGTTACATATATATATACACCTGCTCTTGCTTGTTTAGCCTTATATATATATGTAATCCTGCATGTGAACTGGCCTTGTGGCCTTGAACTTGTGCTCGGAATGTGTGGTGACGTTGTGATCCACCCTGAGCTTGCTTTGCTTTGCTTGACTGGTCTTGTGACCCCTTGTCCTCCCCCACTTTGCCTATGGGGGTGTGTCAGATTTATATGACTTAGCTGCTGTAGCCTATAGTGGGGTAGCACATATGGGGTACAGCTTTCTAGGGTTTGTACTTGTACCCAACTTTCCCTTAGTCTTTTCATTCCTCGTTCATTCTCACAAAAACACCCTGATTACCCTGGGGGCCGGCCACTTTTTCAGGATTACCCTGCCAAAATCAGGATTGCACGATAGTTACCCTTCTGCAAAAAGAGCATGTTTTTTTTTACACTGATTGGATTTATGGTTAGCCTGACGTTGTCAGGGTAGGGTGTAGACTACCCTGATACCGAAACTTCTTTACCGCGCATCAGGCCTTATTCCGCGTGGTGACGAACTGTACCACACTCACACAAACAGACATTTCCAAAAAGCCCTGACAACAAATTCGCCCTGGCACGGTAGTTTCGTGCAGTCAGAGCACAGCAAATTCGCCCAATCACAGTTTTGCGCTGTCAGAGAGCAGAAAATTTGCCCAATCACAGCGGAATTACCTTGACACAAGAGCAGATTCGCCCTTACACGAGATTCGCCCTGTCAAACCCCTGTTGTGAGTGCTACTTTATTATGTTAGTATAAAAAGCTTAGCTCACAAAATACGGTAGTAGCCGAAACAGGCTTAGCCTAAAACTACCCTGCTCAAATCAGGCTATTGGTTGATTTACCCTGCTGCAAACAGGGTACGAAAATTTTTACCTTAGGGGTCGGGCTAAGGAGGGGCTGGAACCCTGATTTGTAAGGGTAGGCCTAAACCAATTTTGGGCCCTGGTGGTGACGAACTGTACCACACTCACACAAACAGACATTTCCAAAAAGCCCTGACAGCAAATTCGCCCTGGCACGGTAGTTTCGTGCAGTCAGAGCACAGCAAATTCGCCCAGTTTTGCGCTGTCAGAGAGCAGAAAATTTGCCCAGTCACAGCGGAATTACCCTGACACAAGAGCAGATTCGCCCTTACACGAGATTCGCCCTGTCAGACCCCTGTTGTGAGTGCTATTTTATTATGTTAGTATAAAAAGCTTAGCTCACAAAATACGGTATTAGCCGAAACAGGCTTAGCCTAAAATTACCCTGCTCAAATTAGGCTATTGGTTGATTTACCCTGCTGCAAACAGGGTACGAAACTTTTTACCCTAGGGGTCGGGCTAAGGAGGGGCTGGAACCCTGATTTGTAAGGGTAGGCCTAAACCAATTTTGGGCCCTGCTCGTTGGGTATCGGTAGGACGATCCAATCCCAGATGAGCGCATGCAAAACCCCCTTGTGGGGCGTTGGCAGATCTAGCCGTTACGGGGGTTGGAACGGAACCACAACAATTAGAAGTGACACATTCTTCTACCTTGGCCACTTCAAGAGTCATTGATTTGGCACTATTACCACGTCGTTACAATCAGAAATGAACTGGACGCAACCGAAGCTTTCGTAAATCTCTTTAGCGCGTATTATTGTTGGCGCACTTGTGATGCGAACAGCTAGATCGTCCAGCAATAGCGCACCTTGCAACACGTACACAGCTCCGCTGGGCTGTGGAAATTAGTCTAGCCAACTAGACGAGATGGCCTGTAAAGTATGCGATCGATCGGAGGAAGCGAAAAGGAGCAGCTTGAGGTGATGAAATTTCGACGAGAGATGGCTGATGTGAACGCAGACAGGGAGCAGCAGAACGGGAAGCGACGCGCAGGTCGAGAGTCTTTGATTCAGCGGAAGCCGATCGGTGGGCAAACGAGCGTGCGACACGTGGTCCCGTACTCGTGGCGCATAGCATCATGTGTGCTCGTCCTTCTCCTCGCTACGCAAGTGAGTCCTTTGCTCGCTTCGATCATCGCAGCACCGCACTTTGCTTCCAGCCCTCGCTCTTCACCGCCCCCGCGTCCCCGTAGCCAGCCATGCCGCCTTCCCCGCTGCATCGCGCCCATTTTGACGGCGCCGGGCACCCCTTTCCCATCACTGCGTCGCATTGCTCTGCGTCGCATCCGCTATGCGTGTTCATCGGACTTCACCACCCTCCCACCACTCTCTCGTCTTAACCCAATCAGAGCCCGCCACGTGTCGCCTCCATAGACGTGGAGGGCGGGCTGGGAGGCGCGGAGGACCCGTGGGGGTGGGCGTATCGGGAGGAGGTGTGCGGCGCGTGGCACACCAACTACACCCATCTGCACCGCATCATCCGCTCCGCCGCGCGCCAGCTCGTGCAGGCCCGCCAGACTGACTCGGCTGGCACCAGTGGTGCTGCTGGGGGAGGAAGGGGGCATGGGGACGGGGTCTGGGAAGCGCGGAATGACGAGGAGGGAGGTGGAGGGGGTGGCGGGGACGGGGAAGGCGGCGGCGAGGCGGCGCGCATGGCGGGCATGGTGCGGTTTGCGACGTACTCGTGTGAGTCGCTGGCGCGGTGTGGCGGCGTGGGCGACGTGCTGCTGGGCGTGTTCTCCACGTTCCTCATCGCGCTGCTGCAGGACCGCGCCCTCGTGCTCAGCCACCCGCTGCTGCACCACGCCTTCCTCCCCGCGCACGTCAACTGGACCCTCGATGACGACGTGCCCTGGGGGGCGGGCCGGGAGCTCGACCCCAACAACCCCACCGATGGTGCGCAGCAGCAGCAGCAGCCGCCGCCGCACCATGCGGGGGACTTTGGGGACATGGCCAGGTGGACAGCGCTGGGATGCCTCACCCTTACTTCCTGCACGCTTCTCCTCTTTTGCTCCACCCTTTCAATCCCAGCCTCTCTGCGTTCTTCGTCCTCCATTTCTTCCTTCCCCTCTATACCTCGCCCTCACCCTTACCTCCCCCTACCTCTCGCTGCCTCCCTCGTCCTGCATGCAGAGGCGCAGCCAGGAGAGGTGACGGACGTGAATCTGCAGGACACGGTGCCGCCCAGCCCCGAGGCGTTCTTCGCGCGCCACGAGGCAGCGGCCAACATGCGAGTGCGGTGGAACCGCGGGGTGGCCACGCGCCTCTTCAGGGAGGGCGGCGACTGGAGCCGCCTGCTGCACCGCCTCGGCCTGCGCCTGCCCGTCTCCTTCGGCTGCGTCATCCGCTTCCTGCTCAGGTGCCATCCGCTTCCTGCTCAGGTGCCATCCGCTTCCTGCTCAGGTGCCATCCGCTTCCTGCTCAGGTGCCATCTGCTCTCCTGTGCCTTGTCTCAGGTTCCCCACTCAGCTCCTGCGCCGTTGCCCATGCCTATGTTGCCCCACTCATTTCTCCTTGGGATTCTCATGTGTTTCACTTTCCACTCCCCACTCTCCTTTGCTTGTTAAATGTGTTGCATGAGTCAACACTACAGAAGCGTCATATACACCTGTGATGCTCCCCCGTCCCCGTGCGCTTGTCACAAGTTTCGATTCCCACTCTCTTTGGCTTGTCATACCCATTTCCATCCTCCTTGGCTCATCATGTCTTCTACTCTCCTTGGCTTTTCAAGTTTTGTGCAATGAGACACCCCTACAGCTGCGTCACCCCCTCCCTCCCCCCTCCTCCATGTGTGTTCTCCCCTCTCCTCCACCTGTGTTGCTCCCCCCTCCCCCCGCCCTGCACTGCGTTGCTCGCGGTGCCACCATGTGTGGGGCAGGCCCAAGCTGGAAGTGTTGAGGGCGGTGGAGCAGCAGATGAGGGAGGTGGAGCGGCCGGGGGTGAGCAGCATCTGCATCCACACGCGCACGCCCGACGAGATGACGTGGACCAATCGGGGGGAGGTGCTTGGTGGGGAGAATGACGCTGCTGCAGAGCTGCTGGGATGGGCCAGAAACAAGCTCTTGGCATGTGCACAGGTGAGGGACAAAGCTCCTCTTGCCTGTTTCTTTGGTGATCTTGTCAATTTTTCTTCATGTGACCACGTTGCTAATCACGTTGTTGGCTCCCCTTCCATCCCGCTCACCGCTCTGCCACACGTACTGCATGTGGCACGCGCCACGCGCACACGAGTAGAAGGTGGAGGATTTTTGGATCCCGGGGGATGTGGCGGTGCGGTGGGTGTTTCTGAGCAACTCGCGGGACATCAAGGAGGCGGTGCTGGCGCAGTACGGCGACAGCAAGGTGCTCACCACGGGCATCACGCCGCTGCACACCGCCATGGTGCGCGCGGCAGCGGCGCGTGTGGCGTCGTGGCAGACGTCGGTGGCGGAGTGGGTGCTGCTGACGCGCTGCTCGCTCTTCGTGGTCACCGAGTCGGGCTTCTCCAAGACCGCCGCACTCTTCTCGCTGCGCCCCCTCGCCATCTACCTGCTCGCGCGCCACCACTACCGCAGCGCGCGCAACCAGTGGACCGACTCCTGCGACCCCGAGAGGCCCGCCTCCTTCGCCCTGCTGGGCGAGCGCTGGAGCGGCATCTGATCTGACCGCCCCGCTCGTGCTTGGGGGGACTGGAGAGATGGGGGTGGAGCGTGACTTTATGCATGCCAATCATTCCATGGCAGTGGTGCTTTCAGAAGCTCATCAGCAGAGAGATGGCTGCAACACTGGCAAGCTGTTACGGAGAGCTTGATACCCTGGTGTGGACTTGGGGTCATGTTGGGAAACTGGTCCATGCAAAGGCACTACAAATGCTATTGTAACATGGCTGATGTTGTCAGTCTTGTACAATGACGCACTTATCTACTAGAGGTAGGAACGATTCGCTTGGAAATTGGCGGGGGGGTTGGTCATTCCGCAAGGCATTACTACCGTGTGCGAAAGGCGGTACACTCGCAGTTGGGTGGGTTGTGTCAGAAGTGGAACAACAGAATGACTGAAAGAGAATGTTGGTGCTAGAAAGGCGTAGTGCAAGCGTAGCGGAAACGTGTTTGTAGAAAGAACAAGATAGAAAGCTTGCATTGGAAATGGGTTGAGAATTGATTGATATTGGGGAATACAAGCAAGGTTGATATAGCATGCAGGATCTAATGATGGAGAGTACTTCGTGGGACTAGAAAGTAGAAGCAAGAAAAGTAGAGTGCCAGGTGGCACAAGGAAATCAAGGAGGATAAGGATAAGGGTGAGTTGGAAAGTACTGTTCAAAGGGAACAGTAAATCTCCCCCCCCCTTATCATGGAGGCTACACTAAAACCAAACAGCACTGGTATACAGTATTCGTTATACTGTATTCGGTTTTCCAACACTCCCCCTTGTTGTAGGTTTTAGTGAATTCGTCTTTCTTGGAGGATGGGGTGGATAAGGTGGTGTACCACCGTAGCAGAGGTAGGGGTGCTCCCAACCGAAGCCAAGCTAGGGTTTGGTGTTCACCAAGCCGCTTGTCATTTTGCCCTTCCCAAACTCTCGGTGCTTCCAACTCCAACCAAACCATCTTTCCTCACGTTTTCCAAACCCTCCTTTCGATCTCGACTTTCCAGATCCAGATCCAATGAGTAATGGCTACGTCTGAGGAAATCGTAGCAGCTCCATGACGAAATCTCCTCAAAACCATGTCGAAATGCGTATATCGTCATGGCGGAGTGCCCTTAGCGCACGCCGAATTTCCGAAACCGTCAAATTTACGTCACGCGATTGTCAGTGCTGCTGTCTTTTCCGCATGCCTCCTATGCGACGACGAAAACGCCGCAGCGGATGCGCGTCTGCGACGACTACAGTTGCGGATGACGCGAAGCGGTAGCGGACAACGCATGGCGTGCGGCTGGCGCAGAACTGCATTGGCAGGCGTACACGGCGTGCGGTAGAAGCGACGATCTGGCGTGTGTTAGTGGCTGACGATCTGCTGCGCGTCTGCTGCACCATTTTCCTGTCCGCGCTTGCTGTATCTTCGTGGGTCTTTTCTCCCCCTGTCTTCCTGTCCTGCCTTTCTCTGTAGACCTTGCCCTTCTCCCCCTGCCTCGTGATGTGATGGCATCAGGTTGTGCAAGTCTTGAATGCACACCAGCAGATGATGCGAAGTCTGCTCGAACTTCACCCATGCTGCCCTGTGACGCTCCCCCTATAATCCAGGTGCCGAACTCCATCAGCTCGAGTTGACAGGTGCACTCCAAGTATGCAGTGGACGCCAAGTATGCAGTAATGTGCCCCCATGTATGCAGTAATGAGTACTCCAAGTATGCCGTAATGTGCACACCAGGAATGCAGAAATGTGTGCTCCCATGTATGTTCTCCATTCTTCCTTCAGGTGGTGCTGTTCAACCGTAGTAACCAGTCACACGATACCGCTGCAGCACGACGGATGACGACCTGCTGCATCCATTCTGCCTGCTCCCCCTGCCTATTGGCAACCCTTGGTGAGTATGTCTTCCCCATATGCTTCTTGACTCCATGTCCCACTCCAGTGCCTGCAGGTACATTCCACACCCCACCTCCCCCCCACACGTGTGCTTATAGTCATGCACGTAACCGCGTACACAGCTACAAGCACGTGAGTGAGTGTGGAGTTAGGTGATGCCATGGTGTGCAGCACAGCTCGAGGTAGCCGCACCAGAACACTTGACTTGATGATTGCTCAGCAGACCATTCAGCAGATCGTCAGGTAAGATGCTGCCCGCTTGGCTTGACCATCGCACTTCCCACATCATCAATTTCCACACCTTCCGGGACGGAGACAGCTGTCCCAGGTAAGTCATCAGCGGTGCCTCTGCTTCCTTCGGCTGCACTGACTTCATCAGCTGCGTCAGCTCCAGGTAAGTCTTCTTTTGTAGAGTCCGCTCCGTCGCCTCCATTACCTTTAGTGATTGCGGACCTCTGTCCTTCTCCCCACCACACTGTGGGGTGAGACTTCATCCGTGGTATCATCATGTGCCGGCTGTCGCACGATGTAGGCTTTGTGTGCCATGCGGTATTGAACCGATGTGTGTGCAGAACGTGCACTCAAGTGCACTTCACGTGTGCGAAAAAGCGTGCTTCCGTGGGTATCCAAGTGCACTCCAGGTGTGGGGAAAGGTGTACCCCCTTCACAACCATGCTTCTTTGATGACGCACCATCGCAGGAATGTCCAGAATCATGAGCGGATGTAAGTGCCGGTTCATACTCCACCACGAGCACCCCGTCCACGTCCTTGCCAAGTCCAATCCGCACGTACTCATCTCCATCAGTCATAGTGATTTCGATGTCTCCATCAGTAACCGTGTTGATATGAGCCCCCTTTTTCAGTAGCTGACAATAGGAGAGCAGGTTGTTCTTCAAGCCAGGTACATAGAGTACTTCAGTGTAGCGAACTGTTGTCCCATCAGGTGCTATTGCTCTAATCGTTCCCGTCATCGTGCTGCTCAAATGCTCCCATCAGCGAGCTCCACATAAACAGCTTCGTCGAGCTCCTTTAACTCTTCGAACCAGCACTTCTTCGAAGTCATGTGCTGGCTACATCCGCTGTCCAGCAACCACGACGACCCTCCAGTTGAAGGTGAGGTTGCTTGTGACGGCTGCACTGTTGCAATGCAGGTAACAGTCCGTTGCTTGTCTTCCCCGGCTGCCCCTTGCTGTTTCGACACATAGTTGTCACGCTTGGGGCTGCGACTCCTTCGTGGAGAGAACGAACGATTGTCGCTGGTGTGCAGTTTTGCCTTTCCGCGGGTATGCGGATCCCACCCTGGTGGTGTCCAGCCTGGGGGTGCCTTGGTACACCTGAAGAAGGGGTGGCCTGGTTCCTTGCAGTACCAACACACGAGAGATGAGTGACTTGCATCTCCATCCTTGCCATGTGTTTTCTCTCCAACGTACCCCTCCTTCTTCCCGCTATTGCCCTTAGCAGTTGGAGAAGGTGAACGCTCTCCACGGGCTTGTCCAGCCATGCGAGGTGGACGCCGGTCATGGTTAGCCTTCGTGATGAGGTCGTGATATCTCTGTTCCCGAATCATCATCCGCTGCAAAGTGAAGCTGTCCGTCACGTTGTGTAGCATTGCCGAGTGCCTCATCTCCTCCCAATGTGCCGGTAGTCCGGTGAGCAGATTTAAGGTGAATGTGTCCTCGTCCACCATCTTTCCCGCCAGTGCCAACTTGTCCCGAATCGCCGTTGCGCGGTTCACATACTCCTCCACCCTCTCTTGATTCCCCATTTTCAGGTTGTCCAATTGCTTCATCAGAGAGACCTTCGCCACCGAATCTTTGGCCTGGTAAGTGTCCATTAAATACTCCCATGCTTCATAAGCCGGGCTGTAGGATTCCTGGAACATGTCTAGCTGTAGCTGAATCGTGGCGCTCACGCTGTGCAATAGGACCCAAAAGGCGAGTGCCGCACACTATGAGTAATCCGCCTGTAGCATTTCCAGCCGCTCCATAGCGTCGTCAATGTCGCCATGTCCCATGGTAACCGGATACTGTAGGGTCACAAAGAACTCCCACAGATTCGTGACTCGAGCGTTCATACGAAACCGCAGTGCCCATTCGCGGAAATTTGAGCCGTCAAACGGAGTGGTGGTGAATGCCTTGTCCACCATTCCTCCCACCATTTTCCGTGACAGCCGTTCCTTGTCTTCGTCCGTATATTCACGTGGTGCGGGGTCGAAGAGAGTAGGCATGGTTGAGGGTCGAGGTAGCTGTACCGTGCGCCGCATATCTCCATTCTGTCCACCAAGTTGACGTTCCAGCCTTCCACTTTATCCCGTCGCATGACACCGCTTGACTGCATTCCGTATCCCATCCGCCCCATGCTGGCCACAGAGTGTGCGCTGATTGGTGGACGATGTGCACGTGGAGGGATGATGTTGTCGCCATGAAGGTGAGACCTGGGCATGGGAAGAACTCCAATGGGATGAGAGTTAGTCGCAAGTCGTCGTAGTGGGGGAGCACCAATAGTGTAGGAGGCAAAACCCACACCTTCCACACCCACTTGACCATTTCCATCACCCTGCTGCCCAATCTGTCCTCTTCTCATTCCACCATGCACTGCACTCCCATACTCATCATTCCTCCCCCGTGCTTCCTTTTGCATGGACGATTGAGGTGCGGGATTTGCGCTCTCCTCTCCTTGGACGGATGCATCCCTCCCTTGGGATGACTCTCCTCCTTGAGGTATGCCCATTTCTCCGTCACCATCAATTCCTGCATGAACATTTGATGCACGAGATTGGTTAGTACGAGGAGTGCTTGAATGAGATTGCTCATGAGTGGACGGATTGCTGAGCCCGTCAGAGTGTGTTTTCGTTGGCATGTTGAACTTGACCCGTAGTGATGCCTGAAGTGCGGGTGGTGCCCTTGCGATCATGTTTTCCAGGTGCTCGTGCTGAGCCAATATGGCTTCCTCGAAAGCCGCATATCCAGCATCTTCTTCATCGTCGAAGTGCGCCATGATGTTGATCAAACCGTACACCAAGTGTGCGCTAAATGCGCACCAGGTATACACTAGCGTAGACCGGGTGTGCGGTACTCTGACTGTATGCACACACCTATCCGTAGTAAATGTCAGTAAACTTCTGAACCAAATTTGGCAGCATGCCCCCTAGAGTAGCTCTGATACCATGCTAGAAAGGCATAGTGCAAGCGTAGCGGAAACGTGTTTGCAGAAAGAACAAGATAGCTTGCATTGGAAATGGGTTGAGAATTGATTGATATTGGGGAATACAAGCAAGGTTGATCTTTGACACACCCCCATAGGTAGTACCAACACACGAGAGATGAGTGACTTGCATCTCCATCCTTGCCATGTGTTTTCTCTCCAACGTACCCCTCCTTCTTTCCGCTATTGCCCTTAGCAGTTGGAGAAGGTGAACGCTCTCCACGAGCTTGTCCAGCCATGCGAGGTGGACGCCGGTCATGGTTAGCCTTCGTGATGAGGTCGTGATATCTCTGTTCTCGAATCATCATCCGCTGCAAAGTGAAGCTGTCCGTCACGTTGTGTAGCATTGCCGAGTGCCTCATCTCCTCCCAATGTGCCGGTAGTCCGGTGAGCAGATTTAAGGTGAATGTGTCCTCGTCCACCATCTTTCCCGCCAGTGCCAACTTGTCCCGAATCGCCGTTGCGCGGTTCACATACTCCTCCACCCTCTCTTGATTCCCCATTTTCAGGTTGTCCAACTGCTTCATCAGAGAGACCTTCGCCACCGAATCTTTGGCCTGGTAAGTGTCCATTAAATACTCCCATGCTTCATAAGCCGGGCTGTAGGATTCATGGAACATGTCTAGCTGTAGCTGAATCGTGGCGCTCACGCTGTGCAATAGGACCCAAAAGGCGAGTGCCGCACACTGTGAGTAATCCGCCTGTAGCATTTCCAGCCGCTCCATAGCGTCGTCAATGTCGCCATGTCCCATGGTAACCGGATACTGTAGGGTCACAAAGAACTCCCACAGATTCGTGACTCGAGCGTTCATACGAAACCGCAGTGCCCATTCGCGGAAATTTGAGCCGTCAAACGGAGTGGTGGTGAATGCCTTGTCCACCATTCCTCCCACCATTTTCCGTGACAGCCGTTCCTTGTCTTCGTCCGTATATTCACGTGGTGCGGGGTCGAAGAGAGTAGGCATGGTTGAGGGTCGAGGTAGCTGTACCGTGCGCCGCATATCTCCATTCTGTCCACCAAGTTGACATTCCAGCCTTCCACTTTATCCCGTCGCATGACACCGCTTGACTGCATTCCGTATCCCATCCGCCCCATGCTGGCCACAGAGTGTGCGCTGATTGGTGGACGATGTGCACGTGGAGGGATGATGTTGTCGCCATGAAGGTGAGACCTGGGCATGGGAAGAACTCCAATGGGATGAGAGTTAGTCGCAAGTCGTCGTAGTGGGGGAGCACCAATAGTGTAGGAGGCAAAACCCACACCTTCCACACCCACTTGACCATTTCCATCACCCTGCTGCCCAATCTGTCCTCTTCTCATTCCACCATGCACTGCACTCCCATACTCATCATTCCTCCCCCGTGCTTCCTTTTGCATGGACGATTGAGGTGCGGGATTTGCGCTCTCCTCTCCTTGGACGGATGCATCCCTCCCTTGGGATGACTCTCCTCCTTGAGGTATGCCCATTTCTCCGTCACCATCAATTCCTGCATGAACATTTGATGCACGAGATTGGTTAGTACGAGGAGTGCTTGAATGAGATTGCTCATGAGTGGACGGATTGCTGAGCCCGTCAGAGTGTGTTTTCGTTGGCATGTTGAACTTGACCCGTAGTGATGCCTGAAGTGCGGGTGGTGCCCTTGCGATCATGTTTTCCAGGTGCTCATGCTGAGCCAATATGGCTTCCTCGAAAGCCGCATATCCAGCATCTTCTTCATCGTCGAAGTGCGCCATGATGTTGATCAAACCGTACACCAAGTGTGCGCTAAATGCGCACCAGGTATACACTAGCGTAGACCGGGTGTGCGATACTCTGACTGTATGCACACACCTATCCGTAGTAAATGTCAGTAAACTTCTGAACCAAATTTGGCAGCATCCCCCCTAGAGTAGCTCTGATACCATGCTAGAAAGGCATAGTGCAAGCGTAGCGGAAACGTGTTTGCAGAAAGAACAAGATAGCTTGCATTGGAAATGGGTTGAGAATTGATTGATATTGGGGAATACAAGCAAGGTTGATCTTTGACACACCCCCATAGGCTTGGTAAGGCAAATTGTGCCAAGTACCGTCACCCCCCGGATACCGTATAGTTCCGGCTAAAAGACCCGCCGGCAAGAAGGTCCCCCGGGACTCTTGAATGGGTAGGGGTACTCTTATTGTGGCAGATTTTGTGAGGACCCCCCCTTTGCCTCTAATCATCATAAGACCCCCCCTTTTCTGTATACAATAGTTATTAATGCTATTGTGCATCAATTTTTACCGGCACAAATTTGAATTCTGACACGTTTTTTGTGTCAGACTCGAATCCTGACACTTTTCTTGTGTCAGACTCGAATTCTGACACTCTGCTTGTGTCAGACTCGAATTCTGACATGGATCTGACGTGCCGCTCGCGCAAAATTTGCGCGAATTCGGTACGAATATAAGACCCCCACGACCTGCACACCCTAAATAACAGTTTGATAGATGATAAATAAGTGTACCCCGGGTCTTAAAAATTTGCAACCGCCAAGATGTCCACCCTAGCATTTTTTCAAGCAATTCTAGAGAGTCCCCTGTGTCTTCTAGCCGGAACTATACGGTATAGGCGCCACCCTAGTGTCAGAATGTATTTGCTGTCTAGCCTGCAGTGGTCTTAGAAAGTGGCTACAACGGAGTGAGTTGCATTGATTGTGTTGGAGTACAAGTACCTAACCCTAACTGTTTGTACCCCATATAGCATGACCCACTAAAGGCTATAACATTTGACACACCCCCATAGCCTAAGTGGGGAATGCCAAACAACAAGAAACGCAACCTAAGGTCACAAGACCAGTCGCAAGCAAGAGAGGAAACAAAGCTCAGGGTGGATCACAACGTCACCACACAGTCTGAGCACAAACAAGGGGCCACAAGGCCAGTTCAAGAGTGTATAAGCTAATATATATATGGTACACACACACAACAGGCAAGAAATCACTACTGCAGTCTACTAGACCCAGTCTCAACGAGACCTAACTGCAGACAAAACCGGCGGTGGTCACAAGGCTGAAGAGCCTTGGTGAAGATGTCTGCAGTGTTGGCCTTGGAGGCCACGAAGTTCAGACGAGCCTGTCCGCGTCGCTGCAACTCTCGAAGGAGGAAGCACCTGACGTCGATGTGCTTCACTCTGCTCTCCAGTCGAGGCTCACGACACAGGAGAATCATCGCCTTGTTGTCAGCAAACAAGGTCGGTGCAGAGCTCGGCCGCTCACCAAGGTCAGTGAGCAAGAAGGTCAACCAGCGTAGCTCCTGTGCAGCAAGGGCTCCAGCGTAGATCTCGGCCTCTGCGGTAGAAGTCGCAACAGAGGAGGACCGAGTAGACCTCCACGAAACAGCTCCAGAGCCCAGGCTGAAACAGTAACCCTGTGTAGACCTCTGAGTCTCAACGTCGTCGGCGTAGGAGGAGTCGCAGTGACCGGTGAGTACAACTGGCTGTGTCCCTCCAAGTACAAGCCCCATGTCTGATGTCGCGCCGAGGTACTTCGCCACCCTCTTAGCCGCCGCCCAGTGAACAGGACGGTGTCTCCCAGTCGCAACAAAGCGAGAAAGGATGCTAAGAGGGAATGCGAGGTCCGGGCGAGTACACATCATCAGGTACATGAGGCAGCCCACCAGCTCTGCGTAGGGACCACTGGGCTCGAACGGCTCGTCAGGAAAAGGCCCAGTGAGTCTGTGGTCTACAGCAAGAGGGGTGGGTGTAGGAGAAGAGTGCTGAAGCCCGAACCGCTGAAGGACCTGCTGCACCATGTGTAACTGAGTCAGAGTGATGGTGCGAGCGGCTCTGTCCCTGGAGATTTGCAGGCCAAGGTAGCGGCGCAGTTCCCCAAGGTCAGTGCAGGTGTGTCTCTTCTGCAGTTCGGACTTCACCTCCGCCAGTGCAACTGTGTCGGCTGTGGCAAAAACCAGATCGTCAACGTAGACGAGAACGAAGAAAGGTGTGCGCCCACGACGAACAAACATCGACGGGTCGGCGGAAGACGGCTCAAACCCGAGGTCGGAGAGAGTCGAGCGGAGAGAGTCGTGCCACTCACGGGGTGCCTGGCGAAGACCGTAGACCGGTCGTCTGAGGCTCCACTGGGTCCCTGGCGGGAAAGTGCCAGTGAAGCCCGGAGGACGACGCAGCCAGATCTCCTCATGTAGGCGGCCCTGGAGGAAGGCAGTGGAGAAGTCAAGAGAGTGTAGCTCGTAGTCTCTCTGCGCTGCTACGTGCAGTAACACCCGAAGAGTGGTCATCTTCGGGGTAGGCGGGAAGGTCTGAAAGAAGTCAACTCCCTCACGCGGACTGAACCCTCTAGCCACGTAGCGTGCCTTGAAGACTGGGGGAGATCCCGGCGGCCGCTTCACCTTGAAGATCCACATGCCGTCAACGATGTTCGCCCCTGGGGGGGGGAACCTCGTCAACGTAAGTGCCTGTGGACCTGTAGGAGGCCATCTCTACGTCCATGGCAGCTCTCCACTAAGAGGCCCAAGGCCCTGACACTACCTTAGCATAAGTGCGAGGAGTAGGTATGTCAGGAGCGTCGAGGTCTCCCTCAGGAGCGAGGAGCATGGCACAGAGATGAGGCGAAGCAGCTGCCAGGAACTCTAGCTCAATGTCTGTCCTCTAGGACGTCACAACCAAGGGCAGACTCACCCCCGGCGGACAGAGGACGGACAGGAGGAGTGGCCACAACACGAGTGGCGTAGTCAAGGCGACGCGTAGCAGTAAAGTCAGTGACAGCGGCAGTGAGGACCGCGGCGGAGGAAGGAGAGGCACGAGGGTCTGTAACAAGAGAGGCAAGAACACGAGAGAGAGTGGGGCGGTACGTGCGGTAGTAGTCAGAGACCGGAGTGGACAGGGAGGCAGTGAGGGATGACTCAGGAGGACGAGGAAGAACAGACTGAGGAGGACGAAGAGGACTAGAACGAAACATAGCGGTACGGAGGTCAGTGACAGGGGACGAGGGATGAGCCCGAGGAGGACGAGAGGTCCAAGTGTGGGCGAGTGGAGGGGGAGACGGAGGAGACTGAGAACGAGGGAACACAGCCGGAGCTGAGTCCGGAGGAGGAAACGTAGGACCGAACACGGGAGGAGAGGAGGGGAGACCAAGGGCCCGAAGGCCAGAAACAGGGGCCGGAGGCTGCTCCGGCTGCTGCGGCCGCTGCTGCTGCTGCTGCGGCTGCTGCTGCTGCTGCTGCTGCTGCTGCTGCTGCTGCTGCTGCTGCTGCTGCTACTAGTGGTGGTGGTGCTGGTGGTGCTGCTGCTGCTGCTCCCGCTGCAACTCCAACCTCTCACGCTCCACCCGCTGCTGAACCTCCGACCTCTCACGCTCCAAACGCTGCTGCTCCTCACGCTCAAGACGAAGAAGGGTCTGGTAATGAGTCGGGTAGGGGTGAGGAGGAGGAGTGGTGTCAGGAGACGCAGAAGAAGAACCGGCTCCGTCCGCACCAGTACCCGGCTGAGCACCCCCAGAGCGAGTACCTCCCGCGGCAGCACGACCAGCACCAGTAGGAGGCGCACCCGCACCCCCAGGCGTGGTGCCCCCAGTGGCACCAGCACCAGCCCCAAACTCTCCAGCTCCAGAAACACCACCAGCTCCAGCACCCACAGAACGGGCAGCTGCGGCAGGTGCACGCTCAGCGCGAACGCCAACACCCCCAGAACGGGCTGCTCCTGTAGGTGCACGAACAGCTCCAACGCCAGCACCCCCAGAGCGAGCACCCCCAGAGCCCTCACCTCGAGCACCAACACCCTCAAAGTCCGCAGTGGCCGGTAAAGGAAGCGCCAGCGGCTATGAGGACGCCTGTGGGGAAGGAGGAAAGACCTGGGGGGGTACCGAGAGGGGGGGAGTAGCGTGGGACACACCAGACAGAGCAGGGACAGGGGGGGGTACCGGAGGAGCAGGGGCGGGAGGAGGAGGAGCTGGAGCCAGGAAGAGGGGAGGGGGGGGAACCGGGAGACCTCGACAGGGGTACCGGACGTAGTAGGGGATGCACTCGTCGAAACGGACGTCACGAGAGTCAAAGAACCGGTGGGAGGGAGGGTGGTAAAAGGTGAAGTCAGAGGAGCCCTCTGGGAAACCAAGGAAGACACAGGGGACAGCGCGAGGCGAGATCTTGTCCGCAGAGGTGTCGCGGACAAGAGCCAAGCAGCCCCAGACACTAAACCTCGACGCAACACCAGGGGACCCTGTCCAAAGACTGGTCGGTGAAGCCCCTGGCCGAGAGACGCGAGGCCAGAGGTTCAGCTGGTGAGCGGCGTACCGAGCCGCGTAGGGCCACAGAAAATGGGGCGCGCGGGCGTGGATCATGGAGGTGCGGGCGATCTCCATGACCAGGCTTAAGCGGCGCTCAGCAACCCCATTCTGTTGTGGAGAGTCTGGAAGAGTCCAGGACTGGGTGATGCCCTGCTCAGCACAGAATCTGGCGAGAATGCCGGAGCGAAACTCACCCCCACGGTCGGAGTGAAGACAACTGACACGACGACCGCGAGTGCCCTCGGTGGCGAGGAGCCACCGGATCAGCGTAGAAGTCACGTCGGACTTCTTCGCCAAAGGGAACATGGTGGTGTACCGAGAGTAGTCGTCAACGACCACCAGAAAGAAACTCTCCCGCTGAGGGCCAAGACGGGGAGCGGGGCCCCAGACGTCTAATTAGAGTCTCGAAGGGCTCAGTGGCCGGACGAAGGGAGGAGGAGTGAGGGGTGGCGCGCAGCCGACCCTGGACACAAGGACCGCACGGAGGAGCTGGGGACGGCGGGAGTGGCGGGAGGACTCGGGGGAGGCCTAAGACAAGACGCTGACTGGACATAGCGCGGAGACGAGGGAGGGAAGGGTGACCAAGGCGGTGGTGCCAGAGGAGGGAGGGGTGGGCAAGCGATCGACACGAGCACGACGCAGCAACTACACCTGACACAGCAACCTGACTGGACCCGGCTACCTGGTGGGACGGGGTAACCTGACGGGGGTCGGTGCGGAGGGTGTACAGACCGGAGCCCGGCTCCTGGCAAAAAGTGGCCAAGGGGGCGTACGTGTCACCGCCCACACAGACTGCTGTGTCACCAGAAGGCTCAACCCAGACCCCGACGTGCTGTCTCGCCAGTGTGCCCACACCAACCAGGTTCCTAGAGAACGAAGGAACGTGGAGGCCAGTCAGGGAACCGGAAGGAGCAGCTGGGCACGGGAGTGTAGTGGCGTGAGTCGCAATGACCGGTCCCGAAGAGGGATCGGCCAGTGCTACAAGGACAGGCACCGGTAGCGGAGAGAGAGTCGTGCAGTCGCGGAAGAAGCAGTGTGACGCTCTGGAGTCCAGTGTGAAGGAGAGAGAGGCGTCCGCCGAGGGAGAACCTGTACTAGTAGCTAAACAAGATCCTACACTAGCACCTACTCTAGCAACAGGCAAAGATCCTAAGCTAGGTATAGGCAAGTACACAGATCCATGAGCACTATAGTCAACATCAGCATACATGGCATATGACCTAGCATCATCCATAGTCATATCAAAAACAGCAATACCACGAGCAAGAAGCGTCCCCCAGCATGGCGGCGGGGGAGCGGAGGGGCCGTGGTGCAAGACGTAGAGGTCGTCGAGACGACTGGAGCAGCGTGCAGCAGAGTGGTCGGGGCGGCCACACTACGAGTCCCGACGAGGACCCGTAAGGATCCAGTACTCACAGGGACCAACGTCGCGGCCGGCCGAGCGAGGTCCCCGACTGGAGGGGGCGCCACTACGCCCAGTGCTCGGGGGACCCGCAGACCTCCACTGCTGCTGAGGGCCCCACTGCTGCGGAGGGCCCCACTGCTGAGGCTGCTGCTGTGGCGGGCGCTGCTGCTGGCCCTGTCGCTGCTGCTGCTGTCCCTGCCGCTGCTGCTGTCCAGGTGGTGGCAGCTGCTGAGGAGTCGATTGCTGCTGCTGCTGGGACCCCTCACCACCAGTGAAAACTCCACCGTCGAAAGGAGGGCCGTCAGGTCCCGAGCCACCCCCACCACCACTCCCACCACCTGCTCCACCGCCACCGCCACTACCCGCACCACCTCCAGTAGCCCCGCCGCCCTTCCCGCCCCTCTTACCAGCCTTGCCACGTTTCTGCCCGCCAGAGACAGAAACAGCCGCCGTCTCCTCAGAGGCAGAAGACGTGGGGGTGGCAAGCGAGGTAGAGAAGGTGGGAAGCTGTGGTACTGCACACCCCTAAAAAAGACAAGGAGGAGGCGCGGAAGAGGCAGAGGCAACAGTGAGGAGGTTGCTCTCGATCTTCGAGAGAGCAGTCTCAAGAAGATCGATGGTAAGCTCAGTGGGGTGCTTCAGAAGAAGCGCGTCACGGGCTGTGGCTAGGCGGTTAGGGAGGCGAATGACTAGCCAGTGAATAGTGAGCCACATAGGGGGTGGGGCAAGGGCAAGCTGGTCCTCAGTGCAAGCACTACGAAAGCGAGCATCAAGGGAGCGCAGGTGGGTAGCGAGGGCAGAGACAGTCTCAAAGGAGGCGAGGTCAGGGTAGATAAAGGGTACGAGGAGGCGACTGAGCGAAGCAGAGGAGGGAGTGGAGTAGCGAGTAACAATAGCCTTCTACAGATCTGCAGCAGACTCGACCTGAGCGAAGTGGACTGCCTCTGTCGGCGGGAGAAGGTCGGTCAGGGCGAGGCAGGCAGCGGCGTCACGAGACTCCCACACGTCGCGAGCGAGGAGCTGGCATTGGTAGTCGGCCTCCTACTCAGAAGTAGGCGGTGGAGTAGTAGGCAGCGGCTGAGGCTGGGGAGGGGCTTTCTGAGCGCCGGACGCGTGTGCGAACAGGTGCACGCCATCCTGCCGCTGGCTCTTAAGGTGGCGTTGCGCCTGCGTAAGCCAGGTGCTAAAATCTATAGGTCGCCCTTCAGGGTCGAAACAAAGTACTCGGGAGGTTGCCATAGAGGGCGAAACTGAGAGCGTGCGGCTGCCAGCCGCAGGAGGGGGGAGACAATCAGTAACGCGTGAGCAGGCATGGAGGCATGCAGGCAGGTAGGTGGCGCGGCATGTGGACAGGCGGGCGGCGCAGCGCGCTGCCTGACGGTTGGCGCGGCGCGCTGGTCTGTGGGTGGCGCGGCGGGTCGACGGGCGGGCTGCGCGGCGCGCGGGCCTATGGGCGGCTCGGCGGGTCGACGGGCGGGCCTACAGGCGGCGCGGCGCGCGGGCCTACGGGCGGCACGGCGGGTCGACGGGCGGGCCTACGGACGGCGCGACGCGCGGGCCAACGGGCAGCTCGGCGGGTCGACGGGCGGGCCTACGGGCGGGTCGACTCGTGGGCCTACGAGGGGCGCGACGCGCGGGCCTACGGGCAGCGCGACGCGCGGGCCTGCGGGCGGGCCTACGGGCAGCGTGACGCGCGGGCCTACGCGCGGGCCTACGGGCAGCGCGACGCGCGGGCCTGCGGGCGGGCCTACGGGTAGTGTGATGCGCAGGCTTGCGGGCGGGCCTACGGGCAGCGCGACGCGCGGGCCTACGGGCGGGCCTACGGGCAGCGCGACGTGCGGGCCTACGGGAGGGTGGCGCGGTGGCTAGGGGACGGGTCGCGCTGCAGGTTGACCGGCGGCGTGGCGCTAGGGGGCAGCTGGCTGGCTGGCTGGCTGGCGGTTTAGGACTCAGCGCGCTGGCGTGTCTGGCGAGCTAGGGAACTAACCTAGGGCCTAGGAGCGAGGAACCTAGCTGATACCATCTCAGAGTGTGGCTACAGCGGAGTGCGTTGCATTGATTGTGTTGGAGTACAAGTACCTAACCCTAACTGTTTGTACCCCATATAGCATGACCCACTAAAGGCTATAACATTTGACAAGTGGGGTACTCTGTAGTGAGTACAACCCAATTTAGGGTTTGCTATTTGTATCCCAACTCTTGCTAGTGCAATCCTCTTCTTCCATTTCTCTTTCGTGTACCCTAAACCCAAGCTATGGCTACCAAGTTCTAGCTAGGCTTCTGACATGCTATCAGAGCGAGTACACTCTTGGCCTCTGGGCCCACCTGCTTCCGCTGCTGTCCTATCTGTCGCGCGCCCCGTGGTGTGCGACGTTTTTTCTTCCCGCCATGCGCTCGGGGCGCATGGCGGTTTTCTGCCCGCCGCGCGTCCGGGGCGCACGGCGGTTTTCTGCCCGCCGTGCGCCCCGAGGCGTGCGGTGGTTTCCTGCCCGCCGTGCGCCCCGGGAGCGCGCGGCGGTTTCGTGCCCCTTCCCGCGCGCTCCCCCCCGTCGTCCATCGTGGCGCCCCCGGGGACCCGCGGGCTCCCCCTGTCGTTCGTCGCGGCGCCCTCGGGGACCGGCGCGCTCCCCCCCCCCCCCCCCCCCCCCCCCGTTGTCCGTCGTGGCGCCCTTGGGGACCCGCGCGTCGCCCCCCTCCCGTCGCCCGTCGAGGCGCCCTGGGGGCCCGCGCGTCGCCCCCCTCCCGTCGCCCGTCGTGGCGCCCCGGGGGCCCGCGCGTCGCCCCCTACCGTCGCCCGTCGAGGCGCCCCAGGGACCAGCGCGCCGCCCCGCTTCCGCTCACCCTCTGCCCTATCTACTGCGCGCGTTTCTGCCCTACGCCACCTGCGTTTGGGGTGTAGGGGTGGCGGGTATGGGGGTGGCGAGTGTATGACCGTCCCCTGCTCCTCCTCCTCCTCCGTCTCCCACTGCTGCAGCTGCCGCTGAGGGGGGTGGGTGTGTGGGAGCCGAGGAAGTGGTGCTAGGGGGATGACATGGGAGTGGTGCTAAGGGGGTGACATGGGAGTGGAGCTACGGGTGCAGCAAGGGGTGTGTGAAAGGGGGGTGGGACAATCGGGGGAGGTTGAGCGGAGGTAGTCGTCGTGTCGCCAGCAGCGCCAGTAGTCCGGAGGCTACAATCTCCGGTTGTCGCCAGTCGCCCGTGGGTCAGTTGCTCCAGCCGCTTGGTGTAGCCGCGGAGCCAGTTACTCCTGCAGTCCGGGCCATTGCTTCGGTAGCCACTGAGCCAGCCGCTCCTGTGTGTCTGCAGCTTCCGCCGTCGCGTCCCATCTCCTCTCCTCTCACAGTCCCTCCTCCTCCTCACTTGCCCTTAGTGAATGCCTCTAGCTCTGCTTGTACTTGTGAACCTGCTCTGTGACTGCTTGCTCTGCTGATTATACCCCACTTTGACTATGGGGGTGTGTCAGAATGTATTTGCTGTCTAGCCTGAAGTGGGGTACTCTGTAGTTGCCAGAATGTGATGTTTGTCTAGCCTGCAGTGGGGTACTCTATAGCGAGTTCAACCCAATTAGGGTTTTCTATATGTATCTCCACTGCTACTAGTGAAACCTCCTCCTTTTCTGTTTCTGATTCTTGCCAAGTCTTTCGACATGGTATCAGAGCAGGTCGACCCTCCTGGGTCGATCCTGTGGATGGGCCCACCGTTAGCTTCCGCTGCTGTCCTGCCTATCGCACGCCTCGGGCGCGCGTCGTTTTCTGCCTGCCGCGCGCTCGGGGCGCGCGGCGTTTTTCTTCCCGCCGCGCGCTCGGGGCGCGCGGCGGTTGTCTGCCCTGCCCGCCGCGCACCCCGGGAGCGTGCGGCGGTTTCCTGCCCCGTCGACCCGCGCGTCGCCCCCGTCGCCCGCCGCCGCGCCCCCAGAGACCCGCGCGTCGCCCCCCGCCGCCCGACGCGGCCCGCGCGACCTGCGCCTGGCCCGCGCGCGGCCCGTACAGCCCGCGCGCGGCCCGTACGGCCTGCGCCAGGCCCGCGCGCGGCTCGTACGGGCTGCGCCAGGCCTGCGCGCGGCCCGGGCAGCCCGCGCGCGGTTCGTACGGCCCGCGCCAGGCCCGTGCGCGGCCCGTCAAGCTGCTGCCCGCGCACCGCCCCCCGCTGCTGCCTGTGTTGGGGTTTGGGGATGGCGAGTGTGGGGGTGGCGAGTATGGGGGTGGCGGGTGTGTGCGCCGTCCCCTGCTCCTCCTCCTCCGTATCCCACTGCTGCAGCTGCCGCTGAGGGGGGTGGATGTGTTGGAGCCGTCGGAGTGATATGAGGGGGGTGGCGTGTGAGCAGTGCTAGGGGTATAGCAGGGAGTGTGTGAAAGGGGTGTGGGACAGTTGGAGGAGGTTGACCGGAGGTAGCCGACTTGTCGTCCGCAGCGCCTGAAGTCCAGAGCGCCACGGCCCCCTGTGGCCGTGTAGTCCGGGGCTCTGCGCCTGGTAGCCACAGTGTGAGCACTCCTGGTAGTCCAGAGAGCCACGACCCCCTGTGGCCGTGTAGTCTGGGGCTCTACGCCCGGTAGCCACAGTGTGAGCACTCCTAGGAGCACTGTGAGCCAGCTGCGCCTATCGCCGTGTAGTTCGGGGCTCTGCGCCTGGTAGCGTCAGTGCTGCGCACTCCTGTTGCCCGTGTGTCTGCAGCTTCAGCCGTCGCCTCCCATCTTCTCGCCCCCCACAGTTTCTCCTCCTCCTCACTTGCCCTCTGTGATAGCCTCTAGCTTTGCTTATCCTTGTGAACTATTGCTCTGCCTGCTTGTTGTGCTGATTATACCCTACTTTGACTATGGGGGTGTGTCAGAATGTGATGTTTGTCTAGCCTGCAGTGGGGTACTCTATAGCGAGTACAACCCAATTAGGGTTTCCTATATGTATCTCCACTGCTACTAGTGAAACCTCCTCCTTTTCTGTTTCTGATTCTTGCCTAGTCTTTCGACAGTAGTGATTACAACCCAATTTAGGGTTTGCTATTTGTATCCCAACTCTTGCTAGTGCAATCCTCTTCTTCCATTTCTCTTTCGTGTACCCTAAACCCTAGCTATGGCTACTAAGTTCTAGCTTGGCTTCTGACACCTAGGATAAGCGCCAGGCGCTTGTAATTGGCATATGGCGCTTATATCCGCTCCTCGATTATAAGCGCACCCTCTGAAAAAACTTGTTTTATTATAAGTGCATGTAAACTATAAAATTTGAAATTGGTTCAAAACATCGTAACGATTTTTACTTTAGCAGGCGGATGTGTTGCAAATTTGGTTCGCTTCACATTCGAACCCTGCACTGGATGCGAGTCCAGTCAGCAAGAGCTGTCGGGGGCACCTTGTGAGTCACATCGAGTGTATCTCCCAGCGCGCGCGAGAATTTCACTGAAGACTCCATGTAACTTCGACTCGATTGAAAAGGCAAGCTCGAGATCTACAGTTTGGTGTTCTATATTTCTGTCATTTTATAAGCGTTTGCGCTTATAAATTTGACTCAATTATAAGCCCACCCCCTTAAAAAACCCTGTTTTATTATACCCCCCCATGGGGGCTTATCCGGGGGGTGACGGTACCGTCAGATGCGCACGAAGTGTTCCATCGAAGGATTGTGAATGAGAACCTCGCGTAAGTTGGCAGGGACAGATTCCTGTCAAAACTGATTTATATGTTTGTAGGCTGTAGTGGGGTATAGAGTACAACACTTTTAAGGTTTGGTACTTGTACTTTCAATCCTTCCTGGTGAAGTCATTCCTGCCTGTTAGTTTCTGACATGGTTTCAGAGCAGTTGGTCCGTAGGACCGTTTTTTTTTTTTTTTTTTTTTTTTTTTTTTTCCGGGCCCACCATCAACTGCGGTTACCGTGCTACCTCACACCCTGCCCTGCGTCGCGCCGCCCGCGCACGCCCTGCTTTGCCCTGCACTGCGTTGCGCAGCCCCACGCACGCCCTGCCCTGCCCTACGCTGCACAGCCGCGTGCACCCCGTGCGTCGCCTGCCTGCAGCCCACGCGGCTCGCGCCCTGCCTCTGCCTGCCCGCGCGCTGCCCCTGCAGGCCCGCGCGCCGCCCGCTTGCAGCCTGCGCGGCCCGTGCGCCGCATGTTTGCAGCCCGCACGGCCCGCGGGCCGCTCGTTTGCAGCCCGCTTGGCCTGCGCGCTGCCCCCGCAGCCCGCGCGCCGCCTTTGCCTGCCTGCGCGCAGCCCCCGACGGCCCGCGCGCTGCTCGCCTGCAGCCCGCGCGCTGCCCCCGCGGCCCGCGCACCGCCTTTGCCCGCCCGCACGCAGCCCCTGCCGGCCCGCGCGCTGCCATTTCCGCCCGCGCGCCGCCTCTACCCGCCCGCGCGCTGCCTCTACCAGCCCGCGCGCCGCCTCTGCCTGCCCGCCCGCTGCCTCTGCTGCCCGCGCGCCGCCTCTGCTGCCCGCGTGCCGTCTCTGCTGCCCACGCGACGCCTCTGCCTGCCCGTGCCCCGCGTTGCAGCTATGGCTACGCTCAACGCCCTCTCGTTCGACCCTGACGGCCGCCCACGTGGCTCGATTACCTGCAGCTGTACCTAATGACCGATGCTAAAGACGCCGTTTTCCTGTTTGACCACGCGTCTGGCTCCTCGGTCGCTCCTTCTGACAAAGCTGATAGCCTCACTCGTTCACAGTGGCAGACCCGTGACGCTGTTGCTCGCCTAGCTATTCGCAACCATCTGCCGTTAGCTGAACGTGCTCACTTCGGCTAGCACAAGACCGCTAAGGACCTGTACACCCCTGTAGTCGCTCGCTACTCTTCCCCTGCCACTGCTGCTCTCAGCCGCCTTATCCTGCCCTACCCGTTCCCAGAGCTGTCCTCCTTTCCCACAGTTGATCACCTCATCTCCCACCTTCGTGCTAGTGACGTTCGCTACCGCGCCGCTCTCTCAGCCGAGTTCATAGCCACGAACGCGCCCCCGATGTACATCACACTCTACTACCTAGTCACCCGCCTCCTTGACTCTCTTCGTACGGTCAGGGACCACTTTCTCGCTCTTGACCCTACCGCCCTCACTCTCGACGACTTCGAGAAGCACCTCTTGCAGCAGAGAAGAGCATTGTTGCTGTAGGTGCTTCTCGTGGCACTCCGATGGCCAGTCTATGGTCTCCGCCAGGCGCCTCGTGAGTGGCACGACACACTGAGGACGACACTTGCGGCACTTGGGTGTGAAAATTAGAACAAGGAATGAACAACAGAAGAGAGGTTTGCACTAGCAGGCAGTTGAGTACATATAGGAAACCCTAATCTGGGCTGTACTCGCTAAAGAGTACCCCACTGCAGGCTAGACAAACATAACATTTTGACACACCCCCATAGCCAAAGTGGGGTGTAATCAGCACAGCAAGCAGGCATAGCAATAGTTCACAAGCACAAGTACAGATAGAGGCATTCACAAAGGGCAAGTGAGGAGGAGGAGGTTGGACAGTGAGAGGAGAGGAGATTGGAGGCGACGGGTGAAGCCGCAGACACACGGGCAACATAAGCGCGCACACGGTGGCTACCGGAGACTGTAGCCTCCGGACTACAGGAGTAACTGGCTCCGCGGCTAAGACGAGCGGTAGGAGCAACGGACCCACGGGCGACTGGCGCAGCAGGCTCACTGGGCTACCGGAGATTGTAGCCTCTGGACTACTGGCGCTGCTGGCGACACGACGGATACCTCCGCACACTCTCCCCCACTGTCGCAGACCCCCTTTCACACACCCCCTGCTGCACCCCTAGCTCCACTCCCATGTCACCCCCCTAGCACCACTCCCTCAGCTCCCACACACACACCCCCCTCAGCGCCAGCTGCAGCAGTGGGAGACGAAGGAGGAGGAGGAGCACGGGACAGTTCACACACCCGCCACCCCCATACCCTCCCCCACTGCTGCACATGCAGGAGAGAGACAACCGGGAAGGAGGAGGGGGCGGTGCGCGGTGTTAGAGACTAAGGACAGAGTCTACGAAGATTAGGTGCCTAAAATTCTCAAAATCGTTGGCTTAGAATTCTGGACAGAAAAGTCGCGCTCACAAGAAACGCCGTCGACGAAAAGTTCACGGTCAAAACTTCACCAAACTCAGATATGATGTATCCCTAGTCCGTGGCTACAATTCTCAATTTGAATCGTATCAAGAGGTGAAGTAAATCTCGACTTATCAATTTTGGCGCACAGGGGGGTATGCTGCCATAAGAACTTAACTCAATCACAATAGTCTCACACAAGTTCACAATTAACTACACAAGAGAGTTAGAGTAGCACTAAACCAGGTGGAAGGGATGAGGAGGACGTGAGGGAAGGTCCCAAGAGAGTCCCCAACCAAGGAAACCCCATGCCACACAATTCCCTTCCCCATAGGCAACCCAACTTTGACCTTTGTCACTATCCCAACCTCCACAATCCACCTCAACCCAACTTGGCCACACTTGCCAGCCTGGTTTGGTTTCTCCCAACCATTTGGCAGCATCTACAGTGATGTTGGCGAATTTCCCAACCCCCAGAAGTCTATACCCCTTATGGAGTCAACCCCACAACTTCCCATAGTCACCACAACCAAATATCAAAAGCATACGAACTTCCAACGTTCGTAACTTTCTTGTTCGTGCTCCGATTGAAGCGATACTTGGTTCGTCGGAAAGCTCTTGAGCAGAGGAGTCACTTCAGATATCTGCTCAAGCCAAATAACATTCACACACACTCAGAGAATCCAAACCACAGAAAACAGAAATTATTGCACACGCTCACACCACGCATGCAACGCACGAACATATGATGGGAGGCAGACAGACATGAATGCATATGATTGCATCACACAACAAACTCCCCCTCTGGCTGCCAACCATCATCCCACATGCCATAGCTCAAGCATGCACCCTCAATGCACACTCATCCCAGCAAGCTTCATGCCCTTCCAATGCTCAGATTTAGCCAGCTTGGTGAGAATGTCAGCCGCCTGCTGATGGGTCTTCACAATCTCCTGCCGCACCTCCTTGTCCAGGAGCCTCCTCACCCAGTGCCACTTAGGCCTGATGTGCTTCGTCAGCCCATGAAGGCAGGCGTTCTTGGCAAGCTTCACTGCCGACTCGTTGTCACAGAAAATCACAGTCGGCTCCCTCTGGCACACTCCGATCTCCTCCAACAAACGCCTCAGCCACACTACCTCCTTTGCCCCATGATGCAGGGCCATGTACTCTGTCTCACACGAGGACTGCCCCACCTCGTTCTGCTTCTTGCTGCGCCAGCTCACTGCACCACCTCCAAACAGGCACACATAGCCTCCAATGCTGGTGCCATCCGCCTTCACAGAGTTGAAGCTGGCGTCGGTGTAGCAGGTCAGGAGCATCTCCCCCTTGCCCAAATCAGCTGCACCCCTCTGCAGCCTCTGTCGCACAGCACTGTACTCCAAGCCCACTAATGCCGTAGCGCTCACATAGTGGACCAACCTCTTGGCCGCTTCCAGCTGCTCATGACTGGGGCGTGAAACCACACTTGCAAGCCTGGATGTAGCAAAGGCAATGTCAGGCCGCGTGTGGTTAGCCGCATAGCTGAGTGCTCCAACCATGGAATGAAAAAGCTTCCTATCACTCTCACCCACCACCTCTTCATCAGCACAGGGCTCCACTATGAACCCTGAAGGCAGTGGGGTGGCTGGCTTCCCTCCATCTTGCAGCCCATACTTCTCAGCCAGCCCCTCACAGTACTTCCTCTGGTGCAACCTCAACACCCCCTTGTCAAGGTCCCTCTCCACATGCATCCCCAGGTAGTACTTCACATCTCCCATCTTGGAACACTTGAACTGCATCTCCAGCATCTCCTCCACACGTTCAATCATTGCAGACGACTCAGAGAAGAGCATGATGTCGTCCACATACACCAGGAGCATGAGAAACTGCTCCTTCTCTTGTAGCAGGAACAGGCTGTGGTCACACTCACTCTTCTTGAACCCCCCAGCTAGCAGTGTCTCCTCTAGCTTGTGGTACCATGCACGAGGAGCCTGCGTGAGGCCATAGATGGCCTTCTTTAGCCTGCACACCCTGCAGCTCCCATCATCCAAACCCTTAGGCTGTAACATGTACAGCTCCTCCAGAATGATCCCATTGAGGAAGGCGGTGGTAATGTCCATCTGCTTCACCCGCCATCCACGGTTTGCAGCCATTGCTAGAGACACTTTCAGTGTTGTGCCTTTCCCCACAGGAGCAAAGATCTCGTCAAAATCCTTCCCCTTTGTCTGCTGAAACCCCTTAGCCACAAGCCTTGACTTGTAGCGGGTCAGCTCCCCATCTGGTCCGTACTTATGCCTGAAGATCAGCTTGGAAGAAATGGCCTTCTTCCCAGGAGGCAGCTCACACAGCTCCCACGTCTCATTCTCCAGCAGAGAGTCATACTCCTCCTTCACACTCTGCTTCCACTTCTCAGCATCGGGCCCGCTCAATGCCTCAGCTAGCGTCTTGGGCTCAGGGATGGTTGCCCAGTAGCAGTGTGCTATCTCATCCTCATCACACTGCTCAGCCACACTCCCAGCCCGTACCACCTTTGGCTTGCCAAAGCTTGGATAGGTCAGCCGGTTAGGAGGGCGCAATTCCCTCCGGGGACGGTCAGCCGGACGTGCGGCACCTTGTGGAGCACCTTGGTGCTGCTGCTGCTGCTGCTGCTGCGGTTGCTGTTGCTGCTGCTGCTGCTCCTCCACCTCAGGTTCTCCCCCATCCTCAGTCACCCCAGAGATCTCATTCTCAGAGACAGAAACCTCCACTTGCCTCGAAGGCCGCTGCACCTCATCGGCCTCGACAATTAGCGGTGTCGTAAGAAGCTTCTGCTGCTGCTGCTTCCACTCCTTGTAGTACAAGGACTCAAGGAACTTCACATCCCTTGACACAGTCAGCTGCTGGCTGGTCAAGTCCCAAATCAGCCAGCCCTTGTGATCCTTAGCAAGCCCCAAGTGCACACCCCATCTCCCAGAAGCCTCCAACTTTCCCCTCTTCTCCTTAGGCACATGAAACACCACCATGCACCCGAAGGCTCTCAGCATGTTGACTGCTGGTGCACTCCCATACCACTTGGTGTAGGGGACCCACTGCTTGTCCCCCACAGTCGCCAGCACCCTGTTCTTCACAAGGGCGACCTGCCGCAGTGCAGTCACCCAAAACGGATCTGGCAGCCCTGCACGCCCAAGGAGAGTGCGAGCACCTTCTTACAGGGTCCGGTTGAACCGCTCAGCCACACCGTTCTATTGCGGGTTGTAGGGCACTGTGAGCTGATGCTGGATCCCCTTCCGCTTCAGCTCCTTCTCAAAATCAGCGACGATGAACTCTCCTACGTTATCGGTGCGGATCACCTTCACCTTGTGTCCGCTCTCCCTTTGTGCTCTCGGCATCCACTCCTTGAGAACAGCCGCTGCCACCTCCCCCTTAGTCTTCAGAGGGTAGACCCACACCGCACGCGTGTGGTCGTCCACAATGGTCAAGAAGTAGCGGCTGCCCGAGAGAGAAAGGGCCCTCGTGGGGCCCACCACATCCATGTGCACTAGTGCAAGTGGAGCTTTGGCTGGTCGTGTACTGCTGCTGAAGGGAAATTTTGTGAACTTGGTCTCAAGGCATGTAGGACAGCTCCCAATCTCCTTCGCTGCCCCCTTCACCTCCAACCCCTTCAAGCTCCCATCCTTCACTAACTTCTGCAGCATAGGGATGTTGATGTGACACAACCTCTCGTGCCACGTCTCCCAATCGGCATCACCATTCCCAGATGAAGCCTTTGCCCATGCAGCACTCCCATCCACACCAGCAAGCACCTCACCATGTAGCTGCTGTGACTGCTGCACCTTCTTGACTGCATCCAGGGCCCCATCAGTTGGTGCAGTCTCCTCTCCTCCCGCAGTTGCTTTAGCCGCTGCCGCTGCCTTTGCCGTTGCTGGTGGTTTCCCATTCCAAGGGATGATGGGCAGCTGCCAGAGGTCCTTGATGCAGCTGCTCTTCTCCTCCAAGTCCCACAACAGCAACTTCCCAAGCTTCGCACGGCAGCTCGTTGGGCCGAATGTAACCTTAGCCTTGCTTTTCTGCAACCGGCGCACGGAAAGAAGGTTAGCGGACAAACCTTCAACCAACAGCACATTCCCCAGCCCCACAAGCCCCCCATTGGCTCCCATGACCTTGGCATTCCCACTACCAATCACAGGGAGCAAAGCACCTGAAGCGGCAGCCACAAACTTGATCTTCCCAGGGGGCTTTACCTCATCAAGCAAATCTGCCCGTGGGGTCATGTGACTTGTGCAACCTGAATCGATCACCCAGTGGGTGAGGGGGTGCATCACAACCTTCCCAACTGAACCCACATCACCCTCACTCCCTTGCACATCCTCAACCATGAGGAACATCCCAGGGTCAGCTTTACCTTGTGCACGATCACCTTGTGCACCTGAACCTTGCATAGCGCCACCTCGTGCACGTTCACAACTTGGCGGCTTCATGCCTGGAGGCGCCCATCCTTCAGGCCGGCTAAAACACTTGAACCATGGGTGTCCAGCCTTCTTGCAGTACCAGCACGCACCCTCCATTCGGGTGCTCCCCCTGCCTCCAGAGCTCCCATGCCCCTCATTGTAGTCACCTCGGCCTCTCCCTCTGCCAAAGCCTCTCCCACGGCCTCGGCCTCTCCCTCCCCCTCTTCCTCTGCTGCCTCCTGCAGCTCCATACCCCTCAGCAGTTTTGTTGGCAGCACCACCTCACGTGTGGCGCCTGCGGAAGTCCTCCTGCAGAATCTGCTGCCGTAGCCACTCAGGCGTCCATTTGTCCTGCTGAACGTTGAGGGTGGGGATGAGGTTGTCCCACGAGTTGTCGAGCACCGAGATGATCTTGGTGCACTGTTGCATCTGCGACACTTCGCTGCCCGCCGCTGCCATCCTCGCATAGGTGTCCTTGATCTTGTCAAGGACCGGTTTCACATCATCTCCCGGTTTCATGGAGAGGGCAGCCAACTCCTTCTCCAACACAATCACCATCGGCAGCGTGTTGGACTGAATCACGTCGCGTAGCAGCTTCCATGCCTTCGGTCCGGAATCATCCAACTCCACCAAATCCTTGATGTGATGGAACAAGTCGTTGTTGACCGATTGGAGGATGAGGTCGTACAGCACCGCGCTCTTCTCAATCCACCGATCGCGGACATCTCCTTCCCCCGGCATCTTCTCCTCTCCCATTGCAATTTTCAGCAGCTTGTAGCGCTTGAAGACGCTTCTCATCCGCCCGCTCCATTCCTCGTAGTTGGAGCCATCCAATGCCTCAATCTTGGATGGTGGCGGCTCACTCCTCTTCTCAGCTGCTTCTCCACTCCCTTGACTCATCTCCTCTGCTCCCAATCACAGGATTCAGCTCCCACCTTGCTGTCCACACTGAAGTCACACAATATTTCCACAAGTGTCGGCGCCAACGAAATTTCGGCAGAGTTTCCCCTTAGCGGAAGTCAAATCCAACCTCCAGAACTCCACTTAGGCACGCCCACAGGCCATGGTGGGTCTAGGAGGGTCTTCACACTTCAGTAGACTCTCCACAAAGTCCTTAATCAGCTCTGATACCACTTGTTAGAGACTAAGGACGGAGTCTACGAAGATTAGGTGCCTAAAATTCTCAAAATCGTTGGCTTAGAATTCTGGACAGAAAAGTCGCGCTCACAAGAAACGCCGTCGACGAAAAGTTCACGGTCAAAACTTCACCAAACTCAGATATGATGTAGCCCTAAATCGTGGCTACAATTCCCAATTTGAATCGTATCAAGAGGTGAAGTAAATCTCGACTTATCAATTTCGGCGCACAGGGGGGTATGCTGCCATAAGAACTTAACTCAATCACAATAGTCTCACACAAGTTCACAATTAACTACACAAGAGAGTTAGAGTAGCACTAAACCAGGTGGAAGGGATGAGGAGGACGAGAGGGAAGGTCCCAAGAGAGTCCCCAACCAAGGAAACCCCATGCCACACAATTCCCTTCCCCATAGGCAACCCAACTTTGACCTTTGTCACTATCCCAACCTCCACAATCCACCTCAACCCAACTTGGCCACACTTGCCAGCCTGGTTTGGTTTCTCCCAACCATTTGGCAGCATCTACAGTGATGTTGGCGAATTTCCCAACCCCCAGAAGTCTATACCCCTTATGGAGTCAACCCCACAACTTCCCATAGTCACCACAACCAAATATCAAAAGCATACGAACTTCCAACGTTCGTAACTTTCTTGTTCGTGCTCCGATTGAAGCGATACTTGGTTCGTCGGAAAGCTCTTGAGCAGAGGAGTCACTTCAGATATCTGCTGAAGCCAAATAACATTCACACACACTCAGAGAATCCAAACCACAGAAAACAGAAATTATTGCACACGTTCGCACCACGCATGCAACGCACGAACATATGATGGGAGGCAGACAGACATGAATGCATATGATTGCATCACACAACACGCAGCTCCACAGGGCAGCGCGTGCGGGTCCACGGGGCAGGGCGCGCAGGGCCCCTGGGGCGACGCGCGGGTCGACGGGGCCGCGCGCGTAGGTCCCCAAGGGCGACGCGCGGGTCGACGGGGGGCGCGCGCGACTCCCACGGGGCGGCGCGCTGGTCGACGGGGCAGCGCGCGGGTCCCGTAGGGCGTCGCGCGGGTCCAGCGGGTGCGACGCGAGGGTCGACGGGGATTGACGCGCGGGTCCCCAGGGGCGGCGCGACGGTCGACGGGGGGGGGGGGGGGGGGGCGTGGGTCCCCGGGGTGACGCGAGAGGCAGGAAGCCGCCGCGTGCCTCGGGGCGCACGGCGGGCAGAAAACCGCCGCGTGCCACGGGGCGCGCGACACGCAGGGCAGGGCGTCGCGCGGCCAGCAGGGC
This sequence comes from Closterium sp. Naga37s-1, assembly GCA_947471745.1. Lineage (NCBI taxonomy): Eukaryota > Viridiplantae > Streptophyta > Zygnematophyceae > Desmidiales > Closteriaceae > Closterium > Closterium sp. Naga37s-1. The sequence continues at coordinate 2,066,425 of CANJKZ010000901.1, forward strand.
GGCGCGACGGGCAGGGCAGAGCCGCGACGGGTAGAAGCTGCGCGCCCCGAGCGCGTGGCGGGAAGAAAAAAAACCGCCGCATTCCACGAGCGCGCGGCATTGGGTGGGCCCATCCACAGGATCGACCATAGAGGGTCGACCTGCTCTGATACCATGTGAGAATAAGAATGAGGAATGAACAGCAGAAGAGAGGTTTGCACTAGCAGGCAGTTGAGTACATATAGGAAACCCTAATCTGGGCTGTACTCGCTAAAGAGTACCCCACTGCAGGCTAGACAAATATAACATTCTGACATTGGGTTCGCTCCTTCGACTGCAGATCTGCCGCTGTTTCTCCGCACCGACACTTTGCTGTCGCCGTTCTACATCCTCGTGTACGTCAACGACTTGGTTTTTGCCACTGCTGACACTGATGCACTCGCCCTTGTGAAGTCGGAGCTGTAGAAGAGACACACGTGCACAGACCTGGGTGAGCTGCGCAGCTATCTTGGCTTGCGGATTACCCGGGACAGAGCACGCCGCGCCATCACCCTGACTCAGTCACACATGGTGCAGCAGGTCCTTCAGCGCTTCGGCTTCACTTGGTCCTCGCCACATTCCACTCCTCTGGCTATCGGTCACTCGCCCTCAGCTCCACCTTTGGACATGTCCGTAGAGCCGAATGGCCCGTATCCAGAGCTAGCGGGCTGCCTCATGTACCTGATGACCTGCACTCGTCCTGACCTTGCGTACCCTCTTGGCCTTCTGGCACGCTACGTGGCTCCTGGTAGACACCGAAAGTTGCACTGGAATGCTGCGAAGAGGGTACTGCGTTACTTGGGATGCTGCAGTACATCGGGCATGGGGCTCGTGCTTGGAGTGCGGGGTCCAGTTATCCTCACTGGGCACTCAGACTCTTCTTGGGTTGACGACCTGGCTACGGAGCGGTCGTCTCAGGGTTATATGTTCAGCCTTGGCTCCGGCTCCTTTTCTTGACGTCTTCCCGCTCGTCTTCTGTTCTCAGCTCCAGTTGTGAGGCTGAGTTCTACGCGGGAGCCATGGCTGCACAGCAGTTACGCTGGCTCACCTATGTGCTGACCGACTTGGGAGAGCGGCCTCGTTCTCCTCCACTTCTGTACGTAGACAATAAGGCTGCAATTGCCTTGTGTCAGGAGCACAGGACGAAGCACATCGCTCTGCGTTACTTCCTTGCTCGAGAGTTGCATACGGCCCTCATTCTCAACTTTCTCCTCACTTCTGTTCCTTCGTTTGGCCTGCCGTGGCCATGGCGGGCCTTCCAGGCACTCATTTTCTGTTCCGCCGCCAACCTGCTGCTAGACAAAATAGAGGCAACCGAGAATACTCGCAATGGCAGAGCCGCCCTGCGGCCGTCCCTCCAACACACCTAGTCGTGCCTCCCGTTCCTCCCACTCCTCCTACGCCTCCTAACCCTCCCACTCCCTCGGCGCCTCCGATTCCTCCCGCTCCTCCGTCCCCTCCTCACCCGCATGTCGTCGGTGTTCCGCGTCAGGGGGTTCTGCAGCTTCTCCTCCCTCCTGGCTACTCGGCGTTCGACGCCTACCTGTCCGAGCCTGACCGCAGCAGCGCCGAAGCATCTTCCTCCGCACCGTCGCCACGCTGGGGAACCCCGGCTGATTGCCCGTTGGACGAATCCGCCACCGGTGCCGAGGATGATGTGGAGTTCTGGTGCTGCTGACGGTCTTCCCGAGCACCTGCCTATTCCCACCTTTCCCCCTCCTAATAAAAAACGGCCCCACCCTTCTCGCGAGAATCGCGATGCCCATCCTCCCTCTTCTAAGCACAAGCCTACAACTCACAAGCGCAATTCTTACACCTCGCAGGAGAAGCTGCAGTGGATTCCGAAGCTTGAATTCGGGGAGATGAGTGTGCGGCAAATGTCTCGCGAATCCGGCATCTCCCGAAGGTCACTCGCAGAGTGGAAGATTCGGAAGGCTGAGCTGGAGGGCGCGCATGCTGCTCGCAAGCGCCTTCATGGGCGCGGAAGGAGCTCCTGGTATCGCGACATGGAAGCGGAGGTCTACAGGAAGTTTCTTGCCCACCGCAAAAAGTGTATTGCCGTCTTGTTCGCACGCCTTCAGAAGTAGTCGCACGAGGTGATGAAAGAGCTACATCCAGGTGAAAAGTCGGCTGGCTCCCAATGGTAGTCTGAGCGCTTTCGCCGCCGCTGGAACCTGACAACCCGAGCGAAGATCATGGTCAGCCAGAAGCTTGCGGCTAGTGAGTTGTTTTTTAAACCCGTCGTTTACGGTTTTCTGTTTCTTGTGTTTGTCTGTTCTCATCTGACAGTAATTTTCCATCGCATCACTAATCTTGTGTTTGTTCTTGTGTTTGTTCTTTCTCTCGTTTCCTCCCATCCATACTCCCAGATTGCAAGACTGATGTCAGGAACTTCTGAAAGTTTGTGCGTCACACCCGCCGCCAATACAAGATCGACCCGCAGTGGATTATTAACGCGGACCAGACGCCACTCTGGCTCGAGATGCCAGCTGAACGCACCATCGAAGAGGTGGGCTCGCGCTCTGTGCCCATCCGCAGCGACGGCTATAAGAAAGAGCGAGTTACGGTGATGCTCGCCTGCACCGCCAGCGGTGAGAAGTTGAAGCCGTGGGTCTTCTTCAAAAGGAAGACCGTCCCCAAAGGAAATTTCCCTTCAGGTAAGCTTTACAACCCACTACTGCATGTTTATTGTGTTTTTAGTTTATACTGATATTGTTTGTCCGTTTGTTGATGTGCACATGTCGTCGTGTCCCCGCATCCCAACGGTTGGATGGAAGCGGAGGGTGTCATCGCGTGGCTCGACAGGACGGTCAAGCCGTACGTCAAACCCAAGTTCGGTGTCCGCCCCCGCAAAACGATGCTCGTCCTGGACTCGTACCGCGGGCACCTGACTGCGGAAGTGAATCAGAAGTTTGGCGAGTTGAATCTTGTCCCTGCCGTTATCCCAGCAGGCTTCACCTCGGAAATTCAACCCCTCGATGTCGCGGTGAATCGCTCCTTCAAGGCCGCCGTTCGCCAGCTCTACCAGGAGTGGTTCGAGAGCGAGAGGGTCGACACCTCGACGAAGAAAGGTGAGACAGGCCGCCCATGCGTGTGTGTGTTCATCGTTTTGTTCTTGAATTTCGTGGCAGGCAACATCAAGATGCATCCGTCCGAGCTGACGCTCAAGTGTATCTCGGTGGCTTGGAAGGCCGTGCCCAAGGACCTGAGTCAACGGGCATTTCTCACCTGCGGGATCAGCAACACCCTGGATGGGTCCCAGGACAAGCTCTGCCTGCAACACAGGCGAGACGAGCTCAAGGGCGACGAAATCGAGATGGATGATGAGATTGCAGCAGTTGGGTTCTTCTGCAACAACGTCGAGGAGCCTGAGTCTGACTCTGAGGCCGACCCTGATGACCCCACCGAAGCTAATGACTAGAGTAGATGTAGGGAAAATCATGTAGCCTGTGTTTGATCCTCGTAGGTACAGGAATGGTAGCATTATTTGCAAGTAACCGTAGATAGAGTATGAAATATATTTTGTAATCAAATGACTTGAAATATAAAAAAATCCATTAAAAAAGGTTGGCAGTTATATTGTGTAAGCATAGGTATGCGGCTATAATCTGTAAGCCTGCACTTATAAACGAGGAGCGGATATAAGCGCCATATGCCAATTACAAGCGCCTGGCGCTTATCCCAGGGTAGCGCTTATATCCGGGGGGTGACGGTATGAGCTATAAGCTTAAGTCTATCGAAGCATATTAACTACACAATCCATGCATGAAACCTAGACCAACAGACTAAAATAGTGTGATAACGAGAGCCCTGGTTATAAGACACGTCAAGAAAAGCAACAAAACAAGTGAAGCAACTCAGGGAGGTATAACTAGCCCAACTATGAGAAACGACCAAAAGGTTACTTCAAGAGTATATATATACCGTATGGCCTCGGATATAGGCGCCGTCCGATTAAAGGCGCCAGCGCTTCTATCTGGAGCATGGCACTTTTAGCTGTTCCTCGATTATAAGCGCACCCCCTTGTGTACCCGTACTTATTATAAACGCATACCTCTATTAGTTTTTTTTTTTTTTTTTTTTTTTGACTTTGTAAGAATAACAACTTCTTATCGTGGCAGTTTTTGGCGGGAATTCATGCATGATCCCATGCGCATGGTACACGGTTGTGTTCGCCTTATTGAGAGCTTCAATTTGATACATATATGTTGGGTGCAAAACATGTTTTGCACGTTAACCTGTCGCCTATTCGTCGAGCGAGGTGAAATTTGGAGACATTTGTTTAAAGGTAGTTTGTGTCGTGCGGAATGTGTTTTGTGTGCTTTTCATTTTGGTGTTTACGGTTTGTGACTCGCCTTAGCAGTTAATAAGTTATGTGCATTTCTATAATGTTGCATTGACGAATGTTCATGACTGTTCGCGTGTGTTTCGTGAGTGCATGCAAGGAGTTTCGAGTCTCTATGAGTGTTCGTCGTGTTTCGTGAAGTTCCGAGTGTTTTGAGTGTTCATGGTCCTTCGCGGGGTGTTCATCAGTATTCGCGTGTTGTTCGTGTTCGTTCATGTGTATTCGTGAGCGATCATGTACGACCATGCACGATCATGTTCGTTCATGGCTGTTTGTGTTTTCTATCATGATTCTTCATGTGTGTTTATTTGAGTTGCAAGTGTTTTTGCTGCTGGGATATTTTCGCGTCAGTCAAGGTAAAGTGGTGCAAGAATCAGGACCCATGTGTGGGGTCCAGACTTTGCGCGTGTCCCTCAGGGCTCGCGCATGTGCTGTGGCACTGTTGCGAGCGTGGCAGGGCCCACGATCGCAACAGGACAGGGAGAATGATTGCTCTGTCCATGCGTAGGATAGCGCATGTCTGCGCACTATATAGCAAGACCAAAATATCAGTCGTGCATGATTACGGTCAAGGGGTGCTCAGGATTTCGGTTGAAAAACCGAATCCCGCGTTGACTCGGCGAACATGTAATTTCGCAAAAAATGTCGCGTGCATAACATGACAAATTCGATACAGGGAAAAAACGGTGAAAACTGTTTTGTAACTGTAAAGCCTTGGGAAAACGGTAATCTCGCACAAGGAAGCATGATTCCACATGTGCGTTCATGATCCTTCGTGAGTGGAGTCAGCAGGGGCACTTGGCAGACATGAAATTTGAAGACGGTTATTCTACAGAGGCGAGCCAAGCCAAATTCCGCAGCAGTTGGACAACCGTTTTCCTTTGCACATCTGGTAAAGCTCTGAAGTCTAGTTGAACAACTGCTTTGTGTTTCCTTTCTATGTGCGTAGGCTTTGATATAAAATGTGTGCTTCTGCGAATTTGTAATCAACACTTTGTGAATGAAAATTGCTCTATCATCGTATTGACGTGAAGAGCTTCTTCTGCTACGAGCCAATTCGTCGTCACCGTTGCGCAAACTATTTTGGGAGCGTTCTAGTTCACGTGATTGAATCTATACTTAGTGCGTCCCTCAACAAACACGTACCCTTGGTTAGGGACTGGCTTTGCAAGGCACCCAAAGACCCTTGGAGGTGACCCCGTGGGGACTAACTAGTGTGTATTAAAGGCGTGCTCAGAACCTCTATATCCCAAATGGTGGTCAACAATAGAAGACCTAAATTCATTTTTGCCATTATAAAAGCGCAGGCGCTTATGGCCGTTACTCAATTACAAGCGCCGGCCTGAAAAAAAGAACTAATTATAGGCGCATATGCGACTGTTAACTATAAGTGTCACAAGAGTAAGCACAGTGAGGAGCCATAGCTAGGGTTTAGCTAGCTAGGCAAGAGAGAAATGAACAAAGGAGGGGGTTCACTAGTAAGCAGGGCAGTACATATAGCAAACCCTAATTTGGGTCGTACTCACTATAGAGTACCCCACTGCAGACTAGACAATGATAACATTCTGACACACCCCCATAGTCAAAGTGGGGTATAATCAGCACAGCAAGCAGTCATAGAGCAGGTTCACAAGGACAAGCAAAGCTAGAGGCAGTCGCAGAGGGCAAGTGAGGAGGAGGAGTGACTGTGAGAGGAGAGGGGATGGGAGGCGACGGTGGAAGCTGCAGACACACAGGAGCGGCTGGCTCAGTGGCTACCGAAGCAATGGCCCGGACTACAGGAGTAACTGGCTCCGCGGAGATTGTAGCCTCTTGACTGGAGCAACTGACCCATAGACGACTGGCGAGTACCGGAGATTGTAGCCTCCGGACTACTGGCGCTGCTGGCGACACGACTGCTGCCTCCGATCGACTTCCCCCAACTGACCCACACCCCTTTCACACACCCCCTGCTGAACCCCTAGCTCCACTCCCACGTCACCCCCCTTAAACCCTAAACCCCCGGCTCCCACACACCCACCCCCCTCAGCGACAGCTGCAGCAGTGGGAGACGGAGGAGGAGGAGGAGCTGCAGGTTACCCACACCGTTCACCCCCATGCCCGCCACCCCCAAACCCTAACGCAGGTAGGAGCGCGGGAAGCAGCAGGGGCAGTTCACGGAGGGAAAGGGAGGAGGCGGGGGGGTCTCCTGGGCGCCACGAAGGAGCAGGGCGCGGGCCCCCCGAGGGCGCCACGGCTGGTGACGGGAGGGGGGCCACGCACGAGCCCCCGAGGGCGGCTCGACGGGCGACGGGAGGGGCCGCGCACGGGCCCCCAAGGCGCCGCGACGAGGCGATGGGAGGGGGGGGCGCGCGGGCCCCCAAGGCGCCGCGACGAGGCGATGGGAGGGGGGGGCGCGCGGGCCCCCAAGGCGCCGCGACGAGGCGACGGGAGGGGGCGACGCGCGGGCCCCCAAGGTGCCACGACGAGGCGACGGGAGGGGGGAACGCGCCGGGCCCCCAAGGCGCCGCGACGAGGCGACGGGAGGGGCCGGCGCGTGGGCCCCCACGAGAGCGCCACGACGGGTGACGGGAGGGGGTGGCGCGCTGGCCTCCGGGGCGCCGCGACGAGTGACGGGAGGGGGCAGCAGGCGGGCCCCCTGAAGACGCCGCAACGGGCGACGGGGGGCAGCGCAAGGGCCCCCTGAAGGCGCCTCGACGGACGGTTAAACCGCCACGCACCCCGAGCGCGCGGCGGGCAGAAAAAGCTGCCATGCGCTCCGAGCGCGTGGCGGAAAGAAAATAACACGTCGCGTACCACGGGGCGCGCGGCAAACAGAACGACAGCGGAAGCAGTTGGTGGGCCCATAGGCCAGAAGCGTAAATGCTCTGAAACCATGTCACAAGAGTAAGCACAGTGAGGATCCATAGCTAGGGTTTAGCTAGCTAGGCTAGAGAGAAATGAACAAAGGAGGGGGTTCACTAGTAAACAGGGCAGTACATATAGCAAACCCTAATTTGGGTCGTACTCACTATAGAGTACCCCACTGCAGACTAGACAATGATAACATTCTGACAATAAGTACTATGCGGAAGCGATTAACTCAGTACCACAAACATAAACTAGGCAACACTTCACATCACTTGTGAACCAAGTGAGTAGTTATGCCAAGCTTAGTTTGTAGAATGAGTGTTCTGGTTGAGCATAGTTTCGGCAGTACTATGCTGCACTTCTACTCTCGTCAATACGTAGTAGTAGAATGTATCCTTGAAATCATGAAAGCATTGGCTAATCATAAGCAAATAAGCATACACATATGAAAGGTCCTAGGCACACAAAGGAAACACACAAGGCAGCTGTCTAACTGTCGTCCATGTCTTTGCCTTGTTCCCATTGAAAACGGTTGTTAAACTGCTCTTGAATTAGGCTTGATTTGTCCCTGTAGAATAACTGTCTTCAACCTGCACTGCTGCCAAATTCCCCTGGTGACTCCCCTCATGAACATCCATGATCGCTCGTGTATAAATCATGAACACTCGTGTGGGTTTACCGTTTTCTTCGGTTACAAACGGACTTTACCATTTTGTACCTCTGTCGAAATAATGACGCAAAGCAGCGCGACTTTCTGGCGAATTTTCCTGCACGCCAAGTCAGCGCGAAATCCCGTTAGTCAACAGTAGAATCTCGAGTGCCCCACGTGCCCCACATGCCCCTCATCACGACCGAGATATTTCTGTTGCCGACCTCATTACGCACCTTCGCACTAGTGACACTCGCTACCGCGCTGCGCTTCCTGCTGAGTTCTGTGCCAAGAACCCCCCCCCCATGTACATCACCCTCTACTACATAGTCACCCGGCTCCCTGACTCCCTTCGCTTAGTCAGGGACCACTTCCTCTCAGTTTGCCCCACCACACTCACCGTTGACCTCCTCGAGGAGCGCCTCCTAGCAGCAGAGAAGAGCATAGTCGCTGTAGGAGCCTCTCGTGGTGACCCTCGCACCCCCGTCTTTGAGGGGTGTTCCCCTTCCCCCCTCTTGCCCTCTGTTGCTTCTGCTGCTGCGGTCGACCTCGTTGGTTTCGAGTCGGTCGGCACGGCGTCTGCCCCTAGCGGGAGACGCCGCACCGGCAAGGGCAAGGGGGGCAAGGGCGCTGGAGGGGCTGGCGGGGGCGGTGGAGGTGGTGGTGGAGGCAGTGGAGGGGGTGGGGGTGGTGGTGGGAGTGGTGGCGGGGGTGGAGGTGTCGGTGGCAGCAGTGGAGGCGGAGGAGGCGGCGGCGGTGGCGGAGGGAGCGGAGGCGGCGGAGGTGGCGGAGGCGGCGGAGGTGGCGGAGGCGGCGGAGGCAGCGGTGGAGCTGGTCGCGGCTCTGCACAGAGGAGTGGCTCCGGTGGTGGTCCGCGCCAGCAGCAGCAGCGCAGTCGTGAGACCCCGTCCCCCCAGCAGCTTCGTGAGTGGTACACTGGGCGACAGCGAGGTGGGGGTACTGGTCCCTGCACCTACGTCCTCCGTACCGGCGACCGCGCTGGTGAGCAGTGCGGGGGCCCGCACTCCACCCAGCGCTGCTTCGGCCGCCTGACGGACGCGTGGCGTCACCAGTTCCCTGACGCCACTGAGATTCCTCGCTGGGGAGAGCTGTCTAGGGCGGGGGTTGCTATCGAGATGCGGACCAACCCCACGCTGTCGAGAGCTTTGGTAAGATGGCCCTTCCAAATCTTAATCCAAACAGTTTGCATCAGCCCACTTAACGCTCGTGATCTTGTGCATAGGACGCATCCTTTCAACTCAACACCAAGCACCTCATCACGCAACTTCGGGCCGAGGTTCACTTACACAAGGAGGAGGGAGGGAAAAAAGAAATCAAAATCAAGCACCTCAAGCAGAAGGTCGAGTCATTGGAGCGGGAGAAGGGCGCGATGCAAGCGGAGTTGGAGGCGAAGGCAGAGGCTCTCGCGCAACTGCAGAAAGCGTTCGACGCACTGAAGAATACTGCGGCGACAACCGCAGCTGTGAATGTGGGGTAGAGCGAGAGCGTGCCGTAGACGGCGACCGAAGAAACCACCCCACCACCACAACAAGCCCCACAATGAACACCCACTCAACAGAGCGTGGGCAGCCAGCTCGACCAAGCATTCTTCGACGCAGTGGTGTGGCCGTGGTGCATTGCGAGACCGTGCGGTAGGCGTGGTCGTACTGGGACGGGCCAATCCCACTGAACAACGGACACAGTTTTCGACACGCTTACAGGGAGGGTTTCGCCGTCAAGTTCAGCAAGTTCACTCCGACTCCTCCCCCGTTCCCCCCGTTGCGGTGGACCAGCCAAAAGAAAAGCCACCGACCCCAAAAGCTGCCGAGTCGAAATTGCGGAAGATGGAGGTTGTCATTGTCAGAATGAACAAGAGTGATTGAACTAGGAAAGAGTTGGGTACAAGTAGGAAACCCTAAACTTACTGTACCCCATAGTAACTACCCCACTACAACCTAACCAAACTGTAGCAGATATGACATTTAACACACCCCCATAGGCAAAGTGGGGGAGAGCAAGGGGTCACAAGACCAGTCAAGAAAGGCAAAGCAAGCTCAGGGTGGATCACAACGTCACCACACACACTGAGCGCAAGCAAAGGGCCACAAGGCCAGTTCACATGCAGAGGCATATATGCAACACAAACATCACAGTGATCTCTACCTAGCAAAGCAAGCATGCAGGTATATATATATAGATCACAGTACAAGCAAAGCCTACAGCAAGTGAGGAAAAGTGGGAACAAGCCCTAGCATAGTGCAAAAACGCTGATGATCACCAGACTGAAGTGCCTTGGTGAATATATCAGCAGTGTTGGCCCGAGTGGCCACGTAACGCAGACGAAGCTGACCACGCTGCTGCAACTCTCGAGCCAGGAAGTAACACAGAGCGATGTGCTTCGTTCTGTGCTCCAGTCTGTGCTCCTCACACAAGGCAATGGTAGCCTTGTTGTCGACGTACAGCACTGGAGGAGAACGAGGCCGCTCTCCCAAGTCAGTCAGCAGGTAGGTGAGCCAGCGTAACTCCTGTGCAGCCATGGCTGTGGCGTAGATCTCAGCCTCACAACTGGAGCTGAGAACTGAAGACAAGCGTGTAGAACGCCAAGAAACTGAACCAGAGCCAAGGCTGAAGGTGTAACCCTGTGACGACCGCTGAGTAGCCTGGTCGTCAACCCAAGAAGCGTCTGAGTGCCGAGTGAGAACAACTGAGCTCCTCCCTCCAAGCACGAGCCCCATGCCTGATGTACTGCACAAGTAGCGCAGTACCCTCTTAGCAGCATCCATGTGCACCTTTCGGTGCCGACCAGGAGCCACGTAGCGAGCCAGAAGGCCAAGAGGGTACGCGAGGTCAGGACGAGTGCAAGTCATCAGGTACATGAGGCAGCCAACTAGCTCTGGGTAAGGACCACTCGGCTCTACGGACTCGTCCGAAGGTGGAGCTGAGAGCGAGTGACCTGTAGCCAGAGGAGTGGCCTGTGCCGAGGACCAGGTGAAGCCGAAGCGCTGAAGGACCTGCTGCACCATGTGTGACTGAGTCAGTGTGATGGTGCGGCGTGCTCTGTCCCGGGTGATCTGCAAGCCAAGGTAGCTGCGCAGTTCACCCAGGTCTGTGCACGTGTGTCTCTTCTGCAGCTCCGACTTCACGTGGGCGAGAGCCTCAGTGTCAGCAGTGGCAAAGACCAAGTCGTCAACGTACACGAGGATGTAGAACGGCGACAGCGAAGTATCGGTGCGCAGAAACAGCGACGGGTCAGCAGTAGAAGGCGCGAACCCAAGAGCCGCAAGTGTAGTCCTCAGTGTGTCGTGCCACTCACGTGGCGCCTGGCGGAGACCGTAGACCGGCCGCCGGAGGCTCCACTGAGTACCAGGAGGGAACGACCCAGTGAAGCCAGGAGGGCGGCGCAGCCAGATCTCCTCGTGCAGGCTGCCCTGCAAGAAAGCTGTGCTGAAGTCAAGAGAGTGAAGCTCGTAGTCACGCTGAGCGGCAACGTGCAGTAGCACCCGAAGAGTGGTCATCTTCGGGGTGGGGGAGAAGGTCTGGAAGAAGTCTACTCCCTCTCGCTGACTGAAGCCTCGAGCAACGTAACGAGCCTTGAAGACAGGCGGAGAACCTGGCGGCCGCTTCACCCTGAAAACCCACATGCCACTGATGATGTTCGCCCCACGAGGGGGAACCTTGTCGACGTAAGTGCCAGTGGACTTCCTGGATGCCATCTCTGCGTCCATGGCTGACTGCCACTGAGAGGAGTACTCACCCGCGATCGCCTCAGCGTAAGAGCGCGGGGTCGGGATGTCTGGTGCATCTGGGTCTCCCTCAGGTGCAATCAGCATGGACACGAGATGAGGTATAGCAGCGGCAAAGCACTCAAACTCCTCCTGCCTGTCCTCAAGGACGTCCGTGCCAAGAGCACACTCACCCCCGACGGACGGAGGACAGACAGACTCAGACTCAGCAACAAGACTGGCAGCGTAGTCTAGACGACAGTGAGCAGCAAAGTCGACAAGCTGAGCAACTAAGGCAGACGCAGCAGCTGACTCAAAGGAAGGGTCAGTGACAGCAGTGGCCAGGAGACGCGTGACAGTAGTACTAGCAGCACGAAGAGAGTCAGTCTCCGGGTTAGCAAGGGCAGGAAGAGAGGAGGCAGGAGGAGAAGGCAAAGGGACACGCTGTGGAGCAGTAGAAAGACGAAGCGTCATCTGGTGAGTGCCTGGGACAGCAGGAGGACGCTGACGCGGGACACGACGACCAGTGCGAGCAGCACAAACAGGTGACGCAGAACGAGACTCAGGCGACACAGGACGAGACTCAGGCTCATGACGCTTCGTAAGACCTCCTGTCGGACCAGTGTAGGGAGAAGGACTAGGAAGTGGCGAGGCAGGCTGTAACTGTGACTGCGACTGGACAGGCGGAGGACACTCTAAGGAGGGAGCAGGACAAGGAGGAGGCGGCTGACCAAGAACCTGCTGAAGGAGCGGAACGAAGTACGGCCGAGGCCGTGAAGTGCCCCCAGAACCAGCAAAGACAGTACCACAACCCCCAGCAGCAGCTCCAACTTCTGCAGCACCACCAGCAGCTCCGGTAGTGCCAACTCCAGTACCCCCAGTAGCACCAGCTCCAGCCGCACCGTCGGCTCCAGCACCTGCAGGAGGACGAGCGTTAGCACCTCCAGCTCCAGCCCCTGCAGCACCACCAGCCCCAGTACCAGTAGCACCTCCAGCAGCTCCAGTAGCACCTCCAGTCCCAGCAGCTCCAGTACCGCCAGTACGAGCACCTCCAGGACCAGTGGCTCCAGCACCTCCAGCGCCAACCCTAGGGTCAGCAGCTACACCAACTCCAGTAGGCCCAGCGCCCTCAGCTCCAGCTCCAGTAGCACCTCCAGCGCCCACAGCACCACGGCGGCGGCGACAGTACCGAAAGTACCACTCACGCAGCTGCTGGGAAGAGAGAGCGCCCCCAGGCACAGCACCCCCAAGCCCAGGACCTCTAGGCTCAGCACCCCTAGGCACAGCACCCCCAGGCTCAGCACCCCCAGTCTCCGAACCCCCAGGCTCAGCACCCCAAGTCTCCGCACCCCCAGGCTCAGCACCCCCAGTCTCCGCACCCCTAGGCTCAGCACCACCAGGCTCAGCACGCTCAGTACCTCGCGCAGGACGAGAGTCGAGAGCTACCTCGACAGGCTCGACCGGGTCTACCTGGGAAACACCTGAGGGAGCAGGACCCTGGGGAGGCAGGGGGTCTACCGAAGCAGCACCTGGCGTGAGGAAGAGCGGCGGAGGGGGGAGCGGGGCAGTGCGGTAGGGGAAGAGACGGTAAAAGGGGACCGACTCGTCAAACGTGACGTCCTGAGAGGGGAAGACACGGCGCGAGGTGGGGTGGTAAAACTGCCAGCCAGGCGCGTCAGGGACAAAGCCCAGGAAGACATAAGGAACAGCGCGGGAGGAGAGCTTGTCCGCGGACGTATCGCGGACAAAGGCACGAGATCCCCAGACACGGAACACAGACGCATCACCAACCTCTCCCGTCCAGCGCAGTGTCGGCGAGGTCTCCGGAGCGGAGACACGGGGCTAGAGGTTGAGCTGATGCGCGGCGTACCGGACCGCAAACGGCCACAAAAAATGGGGGGCAGCCGCATGGACCAAGGAGGTACGAGCGACCTCCATGACCAAGCCAATGCGGCGCTCAGCAACCCCATTCTGCTGAGGAGAGGCAGGAAGCGTGAACGTCTGCTCAATGCCCTCCTCCTGACAGAAGGCCTCCAAGAGGCCGGAGGAAAACTCACCACCTCTGTCAGAGTGGAGTCGCAGGACGGGAAGGTCCATGCGAAAGCGCCTCTCCAGCTGGAGACGGTTAGCGCGGATCCAAGGGATCAAGACAGCAGGGACCTCTCCCTTGGCGCGCAAGGGGAAGACCGTGGTGTAACGCATGTAGTCGTCAACTACCAGCAGGAAGTAGCGCTCTCCGCCCTGTCCACGGACGCGGGCTGGGCCCCACACGTCCATGTGAAGGGTCTGCAGAGGAGCCTCCGTCGGAGGCAGTGACCTGGGGAGACCAGAGACAAGGAAACGAGAGTGCATGCCACGAAGGCGCTGCATCAAAGGGTGCCCAAGGCGGTGGTGCCAGAGGACCGTCCGGTGCGATAGGGTGCGACACGAGCAGGGGGCGGACAACTGACCTGACGCAGACGCAGACGCCGCTACCTGAGGGGACTCAGTGGTCAGTGTGTATAAGTCCGACCCCGGCTGCCGAGTGAAGGTAGCCAGGTGACGACCCGTCTGGGCACACGTGCAGTGTGTCACACGCTCGTAGGCAGGGGTGAACTGGTGAACACCCGCGTCCTGGAGCGCGGACCCCGCCACCAAGTTCGTAGAGAACGAGGGGAGGTAAAGGCACGACAGTGTGCCGGACGGGACAGCAGGACAAGGGAGGGCAGTGGTGGAGGTCGCAAGGACCGGACCCTCGGAGGGGTCAGCCAGAGAGACAGCAACCGGTCTAGGGAGCTGCTCTAGGGCAGTGCGGTCGCGAAAGAAACAGCGAGAAGCACCTGAGTCCAGTGTGAAGGTGTGCAGTGCCTCAGTAGACGCAGTATCTGAAGGTGCAGATTCACAAGCACCTGAAGCAGCAGACTTACGAGCGCCTAGAGCAGCAGCCTCACCAGCACCTGGAGCAGGAGACGCACGAGCACCTAGAGCAGCAGCCTCACCGGCACCTGGAGCAGCAGACTGGATACCGGGGTCAGGCGGCACACACAGGTGACAGGCTCCCTCGGCACTAGTAGACAATGCATACATTGCAGTGAGAATAGCATCATAGTCAAGAGCAAAGATATCTACCCTCTGCCTAAGCAGCTCCACCCAGTCGGGGAGCTCAGCGTCGTCGCCAACCTCTGTACGCCAAGCGTCGCTCAGACGGGCAAAGCAGCGAGACTCTGTGTGACCAGGCGTCCCGCAAGGCTGACCAGTCCGGACACCCGTGCTAATAACGTACGAGCAGCGAGCAGTACCCAGCAACCCTCTACTCTGAGCGTACCACTCACGAAGCTGCTGGGGCAAACGAGTCTCGCGCGGACGACGCTGCTGCTACACCGGGCTACTACAAGAAGCTCCCGAACTACCCACTCCAGGACGACTCCCACTACTGCCACCCCGACAACCCCAACTGGCATACCACTCACGAAGCTGCTGGGGCGTGAGGGACACACGCGGACGGCCCTGGAGCTGCATCTGGCCACGCCAGGAGCAGCAGTAGAAGCAGTAGCAGCAGGAGCAGCAGTAGCAGCAGTAGTAGCGGTAGGGCCTGCAGGGGCGGCGCGCGGTCGGGCAGAGGCTGCGCGCGGGCGGCGAGGGCCTGTATGGGCAGCGCGCAGTCGGGCAAAGGCCGCGCGCGGGCGGCAAGGTCCTGCAGGGGCAGCGCGCCGACCTGACGGGCCTGCAGGGGCGGCTCGCGGGCCTGATGGGCCTGTAGGTGGCGGCTCGGGGGCCTGACGGGCCTGCAGAGGCGGCTCGGGGGCCTGACGGGCCTGCAGGGGCGGCTCGAGGGCCTTACTAGCTTGCAAGGGCGGCGCACTGGCCTAGGGCAGCAGGAGGCAGCGCGAGGGCTGCAGGACGGCGCGCGGGCAGAACGAAGGGCGGGGCGCGCGAGGGCGCACTAGCAGAAAAAGGCGCACGAGGGCGCACGAGCAGAGAAAGGCGCACGAGGGCGCACGTAAGGTAGGGCGCACGAGGGCGCTTCTAGCGGAATAGTGGGCCCGTAGTAGTAAGCGGTCCTAGGTGGCAACCTAGGCTCGTGATACCATGTCAGAATAAACAAGAGTGATTAAACTAGGAAAGAGTTGGGTACAAGTAGGAAACCCTAAACTTACTATACCCCATAGTAACTACCCCACTACAGCCTAAACAAACTGTAGCAGATATGACATTTGACAGTCATGAGGGCCGTCGAGATGCTCAGGGTCGACGACAGCAGCGCGGCTACGTCGACGATCATTGAGAAGCTTGACTCAATAGTCACGAAGCACTCGATCAACATGCTGGCGGACGGGCTCGTTCTAAAGGAGGATTCAGTGAAGTAGCTCACGAAGAAGCGCAAAGTCGAGACAGCAGAAGACAACCGGAAGGACAAAGGTCGCCTCAGGATCACGCGGGAGCTCATTCGCGTCGAACTTCGAACCACGGAATGGGCCGAGAACGTGTTCAAAGACAAATGGAAAGAGTTCATGAAAACATTGGGCGAGAGCCCAAGTTCGACAGGCAACCGTGCCGAGGGGGGAAACTGGAGTAGGTTGTTCTTTCAGAAATTGCATGGCAGGTTTTCATTCCTGAGCGACCATCTCGTCTATATGAACCTTCTGAGCATTATCGAAAACGAAAAGTCAAGAACTGTCGATTAAACTTTGGAAACAACAAACACAACTGTCGAGAATAGCAAACACCCCCACGCAAAGTGCCCGCCTAGACTACTCCCCTTGCCCGCCCGTTTCCGTCTCAGCTGCATCCTCGTCACCCTACTTCGCCTTGCTCTTTTCTTCTGGCATTGCCAGGCTGCCATAGCCCGCGTCCTCCAGCAAGCGGGCAGCAGCTCGACAGCAGCACCATTGCGTACAGACCTGTGCTGCCACGCGCACCATCTGCAACAGGATGGCGTCTGTCGAGCCGAGACCTGCGACAGCCGACGAATACAGCTGATCGGGCCACTGCTTTACCGGGCACGTCTTGCCGACGTGCAAAAGTATGGACACGAGCGCGGCCATGGCAGCCACACAAGCCTTGGTCGCAATCTCCGGGGCGTAGAGCGCAGCGTTTGCGGCAGCTAGGGCATCTTTCTCAATATCCTCCCTCGACAACTTCCTGCACGCAGCCCACAAGCTCGCCACAGTTGCTGCGATGGCCATCATGAGCGGTGTTGCCGCCATGCCCTTTGGGACCGGATAAATCAGGTTCCCGTGCTTCATGCCAAGCGTCGCGACCTTACCAATCGCCGCGCCAGCGCGATTCCCCTGTCGGTTTCAGCTCTCACTTCCTTATTTGCCGTCGCCAACAGCGACTAGAAACTGCACATCGCAATAGATGCGTTAGCCAAGAGGCAAGAGATCGACCATAAGATCAGTCATCGCCAAACAGCAGGTTTCCAACAAAACACCCAAACATCAGAACATCGACGGAACAGTCAAACAGCATAACTTCGACAGAACTCACTCGTCGAAACGACATTCCCCTTGTTCTTGTGCCATGCTCCAAACGCCGGTTGGCATTTCAGCAGCCGAATCGAGATAGACCTTCCACTCCTCCTCATCCTGCGCCGTAAACCCTTCGTACTTCGTAAGGACGACGTCAGGGAAGTACACGCGCCATCAGATGGCCGTACAGAACTTTTGATCCTTCTCCGTTTCAAAATGTCCCAAGAACCGCTTTCTCCCGCCGACGGTCTGCTCGGAAACCGGGTTCCCCTTTCGCAACCCTAAACCCGGTCCTTTGAAGGGAGCTATGCAGCCCCTCGTCTTGCCTTGGTCGTTCGGGGGAGGAGGTGGGGTGTAACCCATCACCCTAACCTTCTTCGACTTTTCCTGTCGAGCAGCAACGACGATAGAGGTCTTCTCGACAGGCGCCTGACCAGGGACGCTGGCCAGCTTCACCACGTCAAGGCTTTCTGTCGCATGTGCAGCGCGCTTCGACGACTTCGTCGCAGCGGGCTTCTTCTTTGACGTTGAAGGGGAGCCCGGTTCGCTAAGGCAAACGTTGCCTAGGGCCGGAGCAGCGGCGAAAGGAGCAACTGGAGGGGTTGAGGAAGACACCCAACTTCCCACAAGCTCGACAGCTCGGCCAACACCACCACTCTGCGCAGCTGATGCCGCTTTAGTCTTCGACAGCAACCCAACGCTTGCCTCTCCCGCTCCTTTCCCCGCACCGCCGCCTGACGGGGTAGAGGCACCTCGCTTTCCAAGGGCTCTGTTCCCGGTCGAGGCGACGTGCTCGTTCGGGGCACCACTTTTCTCCCCCGCGACCACTCCTTTCCCACCCGTTTTCCCCAGGCCCTGCAGCATGTCCCGCATCGAAGCAAACGCATCAGGTGGAGCGATCGGAGCCGCTACGGAGGTCTTCAGGAGGGGCGACTGGTCGAGTACGATAACCTCGTTATCCTCGACGGGCTTGGCGACGGGATGACGGCCACGCGCCACTGGGGATGCAACCGGGCTGGCGACATGTCCTCCCACCGAAGAAGACGGAGCAACGGACCGCTCGTGACCTCGAGGCTCAGCCCCGCTGCGAACCCCTCCCACACCCTCCTGACGCGACCTCGTCGACGGGCCTGCTGAGCGCTGAAAACCTCTCGCCATCGATTCGGTGAGGACTTCCAACCTCCCTGCTTCGGCTTCATGGTAGCCTTCCCTCACAATGTCCTTCAGCTCCTTCATGGTCTCGGGTGGGAGGCTGGAGTAGAACATGTCCTCCTTGATGGCTCTCTCGAAACCCTTCAGGACCGCACCAACCAGCCGCTCCTCGACCTGCTTGAGCTGCTTTTCGACGGCGTCCTTGCTTGCTTTTGTGATGGCGGCTGCCACCCCCTCGATGATCTTCCCGCTCATTTCGTCGATCTTTGCCCGCGCCCCTTCCAACAGTTTCCTCTCCACCGTGACACCCTTCACAGCCTCGGCGCACTGCGACAGTGTGCTCTTCGACGACTCCGAAATCGTATTCCAGGCCGTCCGAAAATCCGCAGCAAGCGTGTTGGAAACTCCGGCTTGCTCACTGTGTTTCGCAAAGACGTCGGTGACGAGCTGCTTCTGCGATGCCTCGACCTTCTCGACCCTTTGTAGTAGCTCGACGACCTGGCTTCCGGATGCAACGGTCGCCATCGATTGGCCTGCCGTCGAAGGCCATCCGGTCGAAGGGCCCGCCTGTCCGCTGCCACTGGCCGTGCGGTGACTCCTTGTTACTGCGGCCTGTCGCTCAACTCCTCGACGATACTCCACATCAGCCTCCCCGCCCTCCTGCTCCTGCCCTCCCGCCCCACCCTCCTGCGCAGTCGCCAACCTAAACTCCTGCTGCTGCACTCCTGCCCCACCCTCATGCGCAGCCACCACACCCTCCTGCTGCTGCCCTCCTGCCCCACCCTCCTGCGCAGCCGCCTTGCCCTCCAACTGCTGCTCTCCGACCCCACCCTCTTGCGCAGCCGCTCTGCCCTCCTTCTCCTCGACAGCCTTAGTTTCCCCCGTCGCCTGCTGCTCGATTTGCTTTACCCGCTCGTCCACCCGCTCCCCGAGCACCACTCCGTGCTCCCCCGTACGCTCCATGCTCTGTCCGGCGCCCTCGCCGTCGTCCTTGACCGTTTCATCGCTCGAGCTCGAGCCGGAGCTCGATCCCGAGCTCGAGTCCTCGTGCTCGTTCGCATTGCCGCCCGGGCCGCTCACCCCATGCTGAGCTTGCCTCGATGTATCCTCCTCGATCTCCTCCTCCTCTTCGACGCGTGCCATCCCCTTGCCTCCTCCCTCGTGGTCGGCACCCCCTCCCACTTCTACTCCCTCCACCAGCTCGTCGATCTTTCTCGAAAACAGCTTGACCATGAACAACGGAAGCACACCCGGGCCAGGGTTCGTTCTCCCGAGATTCACGAGTTCGCCCTGTCGAGGCTGCAGGATGAAGTCGTCCCATTTCGACAGAATCCGGCGCACACCATGCACGACACGAGCTGCCGCGCCAGGTTCATAGGGGCTCGACAAGGCCGTCGTCGTCTGCGACAGGTACAAAACATACGTAAGCGACAGAACACATGCTCGACGAAGACATTGGTGGTCTAAGGAGAGCTTACCAGATGATCGAAACTCTCGTTCAACTCCAAACGAAGGTCCATCACGTTCAACACTTCTTGCTCGTGCTCGGTCAGAGCCTGCTGGGTCATCGCGTACTCGGCGCGAAGCTGCTTCTTCATCCAACTGCGATGCAACGGACAGTAGAGTAAGATTGTCGAGAACAGCAAGTCGACAGCAGGATGGCAAAGCGGTCACTCACACGAAAACTTCTTGTGCCAGAGAAGATTGGTGGTTCACCGCGGGAAACTTGTCTTTCGAATCGAAGTGCATCATTCGAGTTCGAGTGCCACGGTGCCTCGGAGCCAGCAGATCGTCGGGGCACGATACCACAAACAGGCTCGAGTGGGAGAACGGAGCCACACTCAGGCTGCACGCAGAGCCAATGCACGTGAGCACGGGTTCAGGGCTAAAGACGTAGCACGCAAGGCGACGGGAGAGTGTCGAACTCACGGTGTCCGCAGCAGAACGAAAACCACTTGCTTGCCGAGGAGGCTGTCGAGGTGTTTGTCCGCAAAAGCGACCGGTGTGGGACGGGCCATCTCTTCACGCGCACGCGTCGGAGTCACGATCGACACCTTGGGGAGCTGCTCGACGGACAGCAGCTCATGACAGAACAGGCTGCACGGAAAGCTAAGGCAAAGTCAGCGACAGGTAAACCGAAACATGGCAAACCGAAAATGCTCGACAGGACACGTACACGACGCCCGTAATCATCATGCTCTCGTCGAGCTCCGCTTTCGGCGCCTCGCTAATCGCATTCAGCTGGTCCTCGTACACCTCCACCTCGACCCCGCCTGCACTTAGGATGAGGCCGCGTCGAACCGTCGGCTCGTTCATGACGGGTAGGGAGGCGGGGCCCGTAGCCATGTCAGGCCTAGCAGTGGAGAGGGCGGCCGCGCAGGGGAGTTGGGAACTAGCAGGGACTAGGAGTAGGGAAGAAAAAATCGGAAACAGCAACAAAATGAGAACGCACGCAGGGTATTAGCTGTTTGCCATCCCCCCCACCGCCACTGACCAGGGGGGTGCAAGGGCGAGGTGGCAGGGCGCGTTCCGATACACGGGAGGAGGAGCTCTTCGCGGAGGCCGGCGGTGCCCTAATGGCCTCGACGTGAAACCTGGTTGTTGGTTGCATGGGGTGGAGCGCCTTGCATGCAGCTGAAAGGCCCTTTTCAATGTTCGGGAGGGGGCGTTCGACACGTCACCAAGATCGAGCGGCTAACGAAACGGGCCCGTCGAGGGAGAGAGCGGTGGAGCGCGGTGCAGATGGGCGTCGCTTCCGTCTGGCCGGCGAAATTTCGCGGACTGGTTCCGTCGGCGATGCGTCGCCTCGGCGAGGGATGGGTGGGTTACCGGACGGAACCCGTCCACGAACCGAGCGTGGGGTTGGGCTCGGCTGGGAGGGGGGCCACTGCCAGCTCGAGGGCGCGGGTTGCTGGCGTCACGCGCAGCTGGCGCCAGCTGGGGGTGCCCGTTTTCGGGCGGGAGGGGGGGGGTGGCTCCCGCCCCTCGCATGCCCCGCCACGCGACAGCGGGAAAATAAAAAATCCCTCCGAGGAAAACCCGCAGGGGCAAACGGGTTTTCGCGGAGGGATTCGGCCGATGTCTTCCCGTCAATTCACAATGCCTCCGCTTGCATGCCGAATCTGGCAGTGCAGATTCAAATGAACATCGAATTTTTGGATTTGAACGTTGCGGCATCCCGCTATATAGCCGAGGCGTGTTTTCGCGAGAGTGGAAGGGCGAAATAATGTGATTCGGGTCTGGTAGCTCTCGATGCACTGACACGTGGTGACACTGACGGTTATCTAATGTGGACGGTGGCACTAATGCTTGCTGGCGCGGATCTAGCTGTTGGCGAACAGGACGTAACGACTATATTCAGCTTCAGTTATGAGTGGGAGTGAAAAGCGGGGATGTTAGTGTGGAGGAAAAGGGTGACAGGGTATTGTGATGTTTGCGTTGGCACTTCTAGCAGTTACCATCCAGTTGTTCGCAAAACTCTGAACTCGCTCACGAAACGAGTTGTTCCCTGAACCCTCTGTTGGAGCCATAATTTGCAAGTCCCCGTGTCGTTCTCAGTTCATCCGAGCACGTGCTTTGAGCGAGGCACAACGCCAGTGCCAGTGTTTTTCCCTCAACCGATACGGATTTGCTAAGGGCGCGTGACTTTTTAAATTTAGGCCAAAGTTCATGTCTTTTAGTCGAATTTTTGCAATTGAACACAGGTCGACCTGTAGTCGACTATCTCGTCATTTCATTGTCGAGTCGCGTGTTCACCTTGACGTGGAGCACATGGCACAAGAAATGCTCGACTTTCAAAGGTCGAATTTGTACAGTGAAATCCGAGTCGCGCGAAGTTTCCTTGGTTACCCTGTCTATACAGTGAAGTTCGTTAGCACTTTCAACTCGGGTAACCTGGCGCGACTTGGTTCGTAACTATCGCGAATCTCGCAGCTTCTTCGTGCGTGGGCAGAAGAACACACGATTGGAGAAACGTGCTCGGGGATAGTCGAATGCGAGGTCGACCCTAGTTCAGTGTCCTTCTGTTTCAGCAACTTTGAGCTTGGACACACGTTCGTCGTCAATAGCTCTGTACGAAATTGGCGAAGCTGGTGTGAATCAAGAAAACAGGAATGAGAATGACTAAGTGAAAGTTGGGTACAAAAGGCAAACCCTAGGCAACTGTACCCCATATGTGCTACCCCACTATAGCCTACAGTAGCTATGTCATATAACTCTGACACACCCCCATAGGCAAAGTGGGGGAGAACAAGGGGTCACAAGACCAGTCAAGCAAAGCAAAGCAAGCTCAGGGTGGATCACAAAGTCACCACACATTCCGAGCACAAGTTCAAGGCCACAAGGCCAGTTCACATGCAGGATTACATATATATATAAGGCTAGACAAGCAAGAGCAGGAGTATATATATATGCAACAGTACAAACAAGGTCAAGAGGTGAGCAAGTGAGGCAAGGTAGGTACAAGACCCAGCTGAGTACAGAAGCGCTGATGATCACAAGGCGCAAGTGCCTTGGTGAAGATATCAGCAGTGTTGGCCTCAGAGGCCACGTACGCAAGTCGCAGCTGACCACGCTGCTGTAGCTCACGAGCAAGGAAGTAGCGAAGAGCAATGTGCTTCGTTCTGTGCTCCAGTCTCTGCTCTCGACACAAGGCCAGCATGGCCTTGTTGTCTACGTAGAGCACTGGAGGAGAACGAGGCGGCTCTCCGAGGTCAGTCAGCAGGTAGGTGAGCCAGCGAAGCTCCTGTGCAGCCATGGCCCCGGCGTAGATCTCAGCCTCACAACTGGAGCCGAGAACAGAAGACGAACGAGTAGCCCGCCACGAAACAGAGCCGGAACCAAGGCTGAAGGTGTAACCCTGTGACGACCGCTGCGTAGCCTGGTCGTCAGCCCAAGAAGCGTCTGCGTGTCCAGTGAGGACCACTGGACTCTGCCCTCCAAGCACAAGCCCCATGCCCAACGTACTGCACAAGTAGCGCAACACCCTCTTCGCTGCAGCCATGTGCTCCGGTCTGTGTCTCCCAGGAGCAACATAGCGTGCAAGAATGCTAAGAGAGTATGCAAGGTCAGGTCGTGTGCAGGTCATCAGGTACATGAGGCAGCCAACAAGCTCTGGGTACGGGCCACTCGACTCTACGGACTCATCCGAAGGCAGAGCTGAGAGCGAGTGGCGAGTAGGCAGAGGAGTGGCCTGAGGCGAGGAGTACGTGAAGCCGAAGCGCTGAAGGACCTGCTGCACCATGTGTGACTGAGTCAAGGTAATGGTGCGGCGTGCTCTGTCCCGGGTGATCTGCAAGCCAAGGTAGCTGCGCAGTTCACCCAGGTCTGTGCACGTGTGTCTCTTCTGCAGCTCGGACTTCACGTGGGCGAGTCCAGCAGTGTCAGCTGTGGCAAAGACCAAGTCGTCGACGTACACGAGGATGTAGAACGGCTGCAAAGAAGTGTCGGTGCGCAGAAACAGCGACGGGTCGGCAGTAGAGGGAGCAAACCCAAGAGCCGCAAGTGTAGTCCTCAGTGTGTCGTGCCACTCACGCGGTGCCTGGCGGAGACCGTAGACTGGCCGCCGGAGGCTCCACTGGGTGCCACGAGGAAAAGACCCAGCGAAGCCAGGTGGGCGACGCAGCCAGATCTCCTCGTGCAGGCTGCCCTGCAAGAAAGCAGTGCTGAAGTCAAGAGAGTGCAGCTCGTAGTCGCGGTGAGCAGCTATGTGCAGCAGTACCCGAAGAGTGGTCATCTTCGGGGTGGGAGAGAAGGTCTGAAAGTAGTCAACTCCCTGCCGCTGACTGAAGCCACGAGCCACGTAACGCGCCTTGAAGACAGGCGGAGAACCCGGCGGCCGCTTCACCCTGAAAATCCACATGCCACTGACGATGTTCGCCCCAGGCGGGGGAACCTCGTCAACGTAGGTGCCTGTGGACTTCCAGGAAGCCATCTCTGCGTCCATAGCTGCCTGCCACTGAGAGGAGTAGGGACCCTCTATCGCCTCCGCGTAAGAGCGCGGAGTCGGGATGTCAAGTGCATCCGGGTCTCCCTCAGGGGTAAGCAGTACGGACACGAGATGAGGTGAAGCAGCAGCCAAACACTGGAACTCCTCCTGCCTGTCCTCAAGGACGTCCGTGCCAAGGGCACACTCACCCCCGACGGACGGAGGACAGACAGACTCAGACTCAGCAACAAGACTAGCAGCGTAGTCTAGACGACAGCGAGCAGCAAAGTCGACGAGCTCAGTAACTAGGGCAGACGCAGCAGTGGACTCAAAGGAAGGGTCAGTGACAACAGTAGCAAGGAGACGCGTGACAGTAGGACTGGCAGCACGAAGAGAGTCCGACTCCGGGTCAGGAAGAGCAGGAAGAGAGGACTCAGGAGGAGAAGGCAAAGGGGCACGCAGAGGAGCAGTGGACGGACGCAGAGACATCCGGTGCGTGCCAGGGACAGGAGGAGGACGCTGACGCGAACCACGAGCACTAGTGCGAGCAGCACGGACAGGCGACGCAGGGCGAGACGCAGGCTCACGACGCTCAGCAAGACCTCCAGTAGGACCAGTGTAGGGAGAAGGAGCGGGCAGTGGGGAGGCCGGCTGTAACTGTAACTGTGACGGGACAGGCTGTGGACACGCTAAGGGAGGAGGAGGACCAGTAGAAGGCGGGAGACCAAGAACCTGCTGAAGGAGCGGAACGAAGTACGGCCGAGGCCGC
Organism: Closterium sp. Naga37s-1; assembly: GCA_947471745.1. NCBI lineage: Eukaryota > Viridiplantae > Streptophyta > Zygnematophyceae > Desmidiales > Closteriaceae > Closterium > Closterium sp. Naga37s-1. Next base: position 2,091,306 of record CANJKZ010000901.1, read on the forward strand.
GCGGCGACTCCAGACACAGCAGGGACAGCACCAGTACCCCCAGCGGCAGCACCAGCGCCAGCAGCACCTCCAGCTCCAGTACCTCCAGCAGCACCAGTAGCACCCCCAGCAGGACCGCCTCCAGGACCGACAGCAGTAGCCTCAGCGCCAACACCCTCAGCAGCTCCAGCTCCAGTCGTACCCGCAGGCCCAGCAGCTCCAGTACTCCCAGTACGAGCACCTCCGGGACCCGCGGCACCAGCACCCTCAGCAGCCGAAGAACCTCCAGCTCCAGCAGCACGCCTCCAGCGCCGGGCAAACCACTCGCGCAGCTCCTGTGGAGAGAGTGGCTCCCGCCGAGACGAAGCACCCGGAGAACCTCCAGGCTCAGCACCGCCAGAAGCCACACGAGCAGGCCCAGCTCCCTCAGGCTCCGCACCCCCAGGCTCAGCACCTCCAGGCGTAGCACCCCCAGGCGTAGCACTCCCAGGCTCAGCACCCCCAGGCTCAGCACCCCCAGTAGTAGCACCCCCAGGCTCAGCACCCTCAGGCTCAGCACCCCCAGTAGTAGCACCCACACGCTCAGCACCCCCAGAGTCAGCACCCCCAGGCTCAGCACCCTCAGCAGCACCAGAGTCACCAGTAACCTCGACAGGCTCGACTGCGTCTACCTGGGACACACCTGAAGGGGCAGGACCCTGAGGGGGGAGGGGGTCTACCGGGGGGGGACCTGGGACAAGGAAGAGCGGTGGCGGGGGGAGGGACGGAGTGCGGTAGGGGAAGAGGCGGTAGTAGGGGACCGACTCGTCAAATGTGACGTCCTGGGAGGACAGGACACGGCGAGAGGTGGGGTGGTAGAATTGCCACCCTGGCGCGTCAGGGGGGAAGCCAAGGAAGACGCAAGGAGCAGCACGAGGGGACAGCTTGTCCGCAGACAAGTCGCGGACAAACGCCCGAGATCCCCAGACACGGAACGCAGACGCATCGCCAACCTTCCCCGTCCACAGCAAAGCTGGGGAGGTCTCCGGCATGGAGACCCTGGGGTGAAGGTTGATCTGATGCGCCGCGTACCGAACCGCAAACGGCCACAGAAAATGGGGGGCAGCCGCATGCATCATGGACGTACGGGCGACGTCCATGACCATGCCAATGCGGCGCTCAGCAATCCCATTTTGCTGTGGAGAGTCCGGAAGCGTGAAGGTCTGGCGGATGCCTCGTGCACGACAGTAGGCTCGCAGAAGGCCAGAGGAGAACTCTCCACCTCTGTCAGAGTGCAGACGCTGAACAGGAAAGTCCGAGCCGAAGCTCTGCCTGAGCTGGAGACGAGCTGCGCGGATCCAGTCGATCAACACCTCAGTGACATCACCCTTGCTGCGCAAGGGGAAGACTGTGGTGTAACGCGAGTAGTCGTCAACCACCAGCAGGAAGTAGCGCTCGTGACCCTGTCCACGGACGCGGGCCGGGCCCCACACGTCCATGTGAAGCGTCTGCAGCGGGGCCTCTGTCGGAGGAAACTGGGAGGAGTGAGGGGCAGCCCGCTGCCGCCCCTCGACACAGGGGACGCAGGTAGGGCCAGGCCCCGGAGGAAGGGGAGGGAGGGACCGGGGAAGACCAGAGACAAGGACACGGGAGGCCATGCTTCGGAGACGAAGCAGGGAGGGGTGACCAAGGCGGTGGTGCCAGAGGAGAGTCTCATGAGACAGGAGGCGACACGAACAGGGGGCAGACTCAGGACCAGACCTGGACGCTGCAGCAAACACCTGACCCGACGCAGCTACCTGACCAGACGCAGTGACTGGAGGAGACGCAGTGGTCAGGGTGTACAGGCTCGACCCCGGCCGACGGGTAAACGTGGCCAGGTGTCGGCCTGTCCGAGCGTCCGTGCAGTGGGTCACCCGCCGACTCGCAGGAGTGAACTGGTGAACCCCCGCATCCTGTAGGTCAGCACCACTCACCAAGTTCGTAGAGAACGAGGGAAGGTAAAGACCAGACAGGGTGTCAGAGGGGGCCGCCGGACACGGGAGGACAGTGGAGAAGTGAGCAAGGACAGGACCCCCAGAGGGGTCTGCCAGAGAGACTGCAACTGGCCGGCTAAGCGGCGTGAGTGTGGTGCGGTCTCGAAAGAAGGAGCGAGAAGCCCCCGAGTCAAGGGTGAAGGTGTGGGAGGCCGAAGCCGACGCAGAACCTGAGAGAGCAGACTCACCAGCACCTGAGGGAGCAGACGCACCTAGAGCAGCAGCCTCGCTAGCACCTAGAGCAGCAGCCTCACCAGTACCTAGAGCAGCAGTCTCAATGCCCGGGTCGGGCGGAAAACACCGGTAACAGTCACCCTCATCACTAATAGTCACAGTATACATGGCAGCAAGAATAGCATCAAAGTCAAGGTCAAAGACAGCCACACCCGCCCTAGACAGCTCACCCCAGCGGGGGATCTCAGTGGCCTCAGGGAACTGGTGACGCCAAGCGTCCGTCAGGCGGCCAAAGCAGCGCTGGGTGGAGTGCGCACCCCCGCACTGCTCACCCGCGCGGTCGCCGGTGCGGAGGACGTAGGTGCACGGACCAGTACCCCCACCCCTCTGGCGTGCAGTGTACCACTCACGGAGCTGCTGAGGGGAGGGGATGTCACGAGTGCGCTGCTGGTCCTGCTGCTGCTGCTGGCGCTGACCACCACCGGAGCCGACCCTCTGCGCAGCGCCACCCCGACCAGCTCCACCTCCTCCGCCGCCTCCTCCTCCACCGCCGCCACCTCCGCTCCCTCCGCCACTGCCGCTGCCGCCTCCGCCTCCACTGCCGCCACCGACACCTCCACCCCCGCCACCACCCCCACCGCCACCCCCACCTCCTCCACCGCCTCCACTGCCGCCTCCACCGCCCCCGCTAGCTCCTCCAGCGCCCCTGCCCCCCTTGCCCTTGCCAGGGCGGCGTCTCCCGCTAGGGGTAGACGCCGCACCGACCGACTCAAGCCCAACGAGGTCGGCCACAGCAGCAGAGGCAACAGAGGGCAAAAGGGGGGAGGGGGAACACCCCTCAAAGATGGGGGTGCGAGGGTCACCACGAGAGGCTCCTACAGCTACTATGCTCTTCTCTGCTGCTAGGAGGGACTTCTCGAGGAGGTCAACGGTGAGAGTGGTGGGGCAAACTGAGAGGAAGTGGTCCCTGACTACGCGAAGGGAGTCAGGGAGCCGGGTGACTATGTAGTAGAGGGTGATGTACATGGGGGGGGGGGTTCTTGGCGCAGAACTCAGCAGGAAGCGCAGCGCGGTAGCGAGTGTCACTAGTGCGTAGGTGCGTAATGAGGTCAGCGACTGTGGGAAAGGCAGCAAGGTCAGGGAAGAGGTACGGTAGCATGAGGCGACTCAGTGCAGCAGTGGCAGGGGAGGAGTAGCGTGCAACTACAGCGTCGTACAAGGTCTGAGCATTTTTGTACTGGCTAAAGTGCGCACGCTCAGAGGTAGGCAGGTGGCGACGCACAGCAAGACGTGCAGCAGCATCGCGCGTGGCCCACTGGGAGCGAACAGTTGCGTCAGCATCAGTGGCGGGGGCAGGAGAGGCACCAGAAGTGAGGTCAAAGAGGGAGAGGCCGTCTGCCCTATCGCACTGTAAGAAAAGCTGCAGGTCATCTATCCAGACGTCAAAGTCAATGGCCCGACCCTCAGCGTCAAAAGCGAGGACACTAGGGGTAGCCATGACAGCAGTAGACTAGCAGCGCAAACAGTGGGGTGAGGGCAGTGCTGTGAGAGAGGCGCTGCTCTTACCGGACAGGGCGGCTCGGGCGGCTCGGCTGCAGGGCGGCTCGGCGACTCGGCTGCTGGGCGGCTCGGCTGCTGGGCGGCTCGGCGGCTGGGCGGCTCAGCGGCTCGGCTGCTGGGCGGCTCGGCGGCTCTGCTGCCGGGCAGCTCGGCTGCTGGGCGGCTCGGCGGCTCGGCTGCTGGGCGGCTCGGTGGCTCAGCTGCTGGGCGGCTAGGCTGCTGGGCGGCTCGGCGGGGCCGCTGAGAGGGCGGCGTCCGGGGCCGCTGGGAGGAGGCGGCGGGGCCGCTGAGAGGAGGCGGCGTGGCCGGAAAGGTAGGTGGCGGGGCCGCGTCAGGGGCCGCGACAGGGGCCGCGTCAGGGGCCGCGTCAGGGGCTGCGGCAGGGGCCGCGTCAGGGGCCGCGGCAGGGCCGCGTCAGGGCGCCGCGTCAGGGGCCGCGTCAGGGCGCCGCCAGGGGCCGCGGCAGGGGCCGCGTCAGGGCCGCGTCAGGGCCGCGGCAGAGCCGCGTCAGGGCCGCGTCAGGGGCCGCTTCAGGGCCGCGGCAGGGGCCGCAGCAGGGCGCGTCAGGGCCGCGTCAGGGGCCGCAGCAGGGCCGCGTCAGGGCCGCGGCAGGGGCCGCGTCAGGGCGCCGCGTCAGGGGGCGCGTCGGGGCGCCGCCAGGGGCCGCGGCAGGGCCGCGTCAGGGCCGCGTCAGGGCCGCGGCAGAGCCGTGTCAGGGCCGCGTCAGGGGCCGCTTCAGGGCCGCGGCAGGGGCCGCGGCAGGCCGCGTCAGGGCCGCGTCAGGGGCCACGGCAGGGCCGCGTCAGGGCGCCGCCAGGGGCCGCGTCAGGCCGCGTCAGGGCCGCGTCAGGGCGCCACCAGGGGGCGCGTCAGGGGCCGCGATAGGGCGCCGGCAGGGGCCTCGTCAGGGCGCCGCCAGGGGCCGCATAGGGGGCGCGTGGGAGGCGGCGTAGGGGCCGCGTAGGGGCAGCGTAGGGGCCGCTAAAAAAAAAAAAAATTTAGGGCAGGGCGCAATGTGCGCGGGCAGCTAAAAAAAAAAAAATTCTTATGGTGGGCCCTTAGGAAGGAACGGTCCCATGTAGGAACCCGCTCTATACCATGTGAATCAAGAAAACAGGAATGAGAATGACTAAGTGAAAGTTGGGTACAAAAGGCAAACCCTAGGCAACTGTACCCCATATGTGCTACCCCACTATAGCCTACAGTAGCTATGTCATATAACTCTGACAGCTGGTTACCAGCAAAAGTTCGACCTTTTTTCGAACTTCTACACCAAAAGACACGCGCCCTAACGCATTCGCAATTCAGAGGTGTACTTTCGCTCACGTGTCGGCATTCAATCGCACTTCGTACAGACATCGTTGCACGAGGTGAACTCTGGTTATCCAGTAGCAGAACCATTCAATATCACCGTGATGGAAGTCACACGACTTAATACCCTTATTACCAATCTTATTAGCACTCTTTAGCCATCTTAGCTCGGCACTACTTATCGATGGCGCCTAGTAAGAGTACGAGCCCTGTGGCACTTAGTACCATCACGCTAGTATTCCTCTGCTCCCTCCTCACGCTATCTTATCTGCGAGCCGTTTGAAAGCTATCTCAGGCGTGCGGCATCTCAGAGCATTTGGAGTCCGAAACCCGTTGCGTCTAGAAGGTGTCAGTGCCTCTGCAGCTTCACGACGTTTCAATCTGCGAAACCCTAAATACAGTTCTGCGGTAAGGCTGGCCTGGTCATGATTCCATTCATTTCGGCTCGCACACTAGCTCAACCCACCTTCATTCCTTCCATTCGCCTATAGTTTCGAGTCCTTCGTTCTCTCTGTTCCTCTCGTCCTTTGCCTCCAAACCGTCTCCATTTCACGTTTCCAGAACTTAGCGGCGCGATAAGAAACATGCAGTAGTAATGCATGAAGGCACCATGCCTTGGTGCTCTTGTTCGAGCAATCTGACGCCAATCTGGGTATTCTCGAGTAATGCGAGATGAAACCAACGACTGCGTAGTCCAATGTGCTGATCGACATTCCTTAGCAGCGGAAGCACGAATGGCGGACAAAGTTACTACTAGGGTTGTCTTAGGATCGGAAGCACCTTAGTCGGCAATAGTCTACTTGCTATCGCCTATCGTGTTCTCCACGATCTCCCGAATCCAATGATATGCGCAGCTCTGCTTGAAGTTGTCAATACACACTTCAGCAATTTTCAGAATCTGATTGGTTTCAATGTTGTGATTTCCAGAATGAGTACAAGCAGTTTTATAGTCAACCAAGGTACAAAATGCGATTCGTAACTTCACTTGTTTCCCAAGTAACCGCGTGCGCCTCGTTTTCCCCGAGTCGCACACGCAACCGAACCGAATTCGGTGAACACTCCTCAAGACCGAATCTGGAACCTTCTCGAACACGCCTCGAGCTCGAACCACAATTTCCCCTCGCCAACTTCAATCTCGATGCTTCTTCCACCTTCTCACACATTCCTTCTCGATTTCTCTCTCCCTTCTCACGCCGTAGGCCGATTTCCACCGTTTCACCTAGAATCATTCACGCGCTTCCATTTCGCCGTCATTCCGCCGTCGTAGAAACTTTCGCCATAGGTTCTGTGGTTGGGCGAACCAACCCTAACAGGTTGTGACCACCGTTTAGCGTTACTCGCCGGAGCATAGTAGCCATGGCTTATGAGGTTCGATTCCACATTCCCGCATGCTTAATCCAACGCACATCCGACAACCATGATAGCATCGGTTTACGAACCAACAACAACTGTTCCGGCGATAATAAAGTATCGGCCTCTTCCCACGTGGACGTCCACGTCGCTGCCTCGCCCGAGGAGCCTCTCCGATTGGTCTTCAACCGCCTGTTCCAGTCACACCTGTCGGACTGCTGTCTGCCGTGCGATGCACGCCACGTGCAGCAGGGAGCAGGGGCCAGCGGCCTGGAAGTTGCCGAGGTTACTAATTCGGTGCATGGGATGCAGCCGGTCCGGTTCATGGTGCTCGGCCAGGTGGTGTACCTCTCGCCTGACTGCACTGTGGAGCAAGCAAAGCTGAAATCTGGTTCCACCATCAAGGTGCTTCCCGTGAAGGCAGTGAATGAAGGTGGAGAGGGGAATCGCAAGGACGGGGCTGAAAAGAGAGCGATTGTTCCTGCCGCTCCACCTGTTGCCATTGTGCCTCCGGCTGTTGCCGTAGCTCCTGCCACGGTTGCTGCTGAGGTGCCTCCTGCTGCTGCTGCTCTCCTTGCTGCACCAATTATTGCAGTTGTTGCTGCTCCTGCCGCTCAAGTTGCTGAAGCTGCTGTGGCTGCACCTGCACCTACTGGTGCTGCTCCAATCACTGCTGCTGCTGCACCTACTGCTCTAGTCGATTACAGCAAGTGGGACCACATCGGCTCCAGCAGCGACGAGGAGGAGGGCGAGGGAGAGGCCGAGGATGCGAAGCGGAACGGAGACTTACCAGGGAGTGGCGCATCCTGCGGTGGAGGTCTCTCGGACTTCAAGGAGGAGATTTGGCGTGGTCGGCACGAGGTGATGAGGCGGTGGAACTCTCACATGCAGGCAGTTGCACAGACCGCCGGGGGGATAGGGAGAACGGGAGGTCAGGGAGCACCGGGGAAGCCTCAGCTGTTGTGTCGGGCGGACATGGTTCATTACTTGGACGTGGGAGGCTGGTGGGATGCGGCTGAGTGCGAGTGCTGCTTTGACCAAGTGGTCAGACTTGTAGCAGAGCGCGCTCTCACCATGCACAGCCTTGACCACTTCCGATCCCTCCTGCACACACAGCAGCCTCGCTGCACCCCCCTTGCACACCTGGACGTGGTCAACAGGGGCGTGCTGGAGTATTCCTTTCAAGTGCCCGCGTTTGGGAAGCAAGAGGAGGAGGATGAGGACCCTCTTGCGCAGTTCATGTGCAAGTGCACTCTTGCGCCGTTTGTTTGTGCAGAAGTGATGATGCTCGAGTGGATGGCTGAGCCTCGTGTGGGCGTGCTCATGAATTTGGGAAAAATCAGATCCCGCCTGCCTGCCATTCTGGCCACTAGACTTCCCCCTGCTACATCGCTTCCTGCTGCATCTTATGCAGCTGCTGCTGCTGCTGTTGATTTTGGACCGTGGTCCTGTTGCTGGCGCTGCAGCAGCTGCTGGGCAATGTACCGCCGTGCTGTCAGCTTCGCTGGTTTCCTCGTGCTCGTGGCAAGATGGCCCCGAATTGACACGTTATGGAAAGCTCATGACGATGCATACAATGGGGTGTACCCAGCGTTAGTGGCCCAGCTGGGGGCGGGCAGGCAGGAGAATCCGGACTGTGCGGCGTCCACACTGGTGCAGGTGCTGGGGGTGAAGGAGAGTGCTGATCTGAAGGAAGGGTTTGGGTTCTTCGTGCAGCATGTGCTGTCAGGCGGGCTGGAGAAGGCGCATGCAGAGGGAAAAGGTGGAGACGGGGGGGAGGCTGCTAGGGAGGTGCAAGGGGAGGGGAAGGGGAGGTGGGAGGGTGTGGGAGAATGCACTGTAGAACACAGAGGGAGTTTTGGGGGGATGGACCAGATGGCTGGTGGGGGAAAACGAGGAGAGAGAAGGTTTGTAAGGGGGCTGGTGGGTGTGTCACATGGGGATGATGATGGAAGGCATGCAGGGGAGGAGGCAGCGAAAACGGAAGAGGTCAAAGGGGTTGCTAGCAGGTGCGGGAGGATTGGGAAGGACTTGAAGTGCAGGGAGCATCTGAAGGGGCGTGAGTGGGAGAGGTATGTGGATGGCGTGGCTTGGATTCTGAAGCATGGAGGGGGGGAAGGGAGGGAGTTTAGATGCAGCCACTGCAATGAGGAGGGCAGCAGCAGCAGCAGGAGCAATAGCAGCAGCAGCAGCAGTAATAGCATCAATAGCAGTTGTAGCAGGAAGGAAGGCATAGATATTCCCAAGGGCATGTATGTGAGTGGCGTGGGTGCCACTGACTTTGCCCTGGCATTCGCCTCTGTGTTCTCCCGGCCAGAGCACTGCAAGCTGGGAGCCATGTTCTTCACAGGGTATAAGAGCACCACCACGAGTATTGTGGAGGATGCAGCCATTGAGGAGGCCAGGGGGGGGCTGACAAAGCTGGGGTTGGCAGCAGGGATGGAAGGGGGAGGGGCAACAGGTGGAGGACTCGAATCAGCAGCTTCAGCGGCACCAGCAACAAGGCGACCAGGTACCAAAGCGGCTGCTGCCTCAGCCGGAGCCAGACTTACCCTCGGCAGCAGCAGCGGTTCTACTAGCAGCAGTGGCTCGTTGAACTCTTGTACCAAAGGGTCCCGTGAGTCTTGCCTCGTGTCTGTCAACACAGACCCTGCTATTGGGCTGCTCGCATATCGGGTTGCTCGCATATTGCAGTGGCTTCTACGGCTCAGATTCCATCTCCGCCAAGAGCTGCGTCAAGGACAGCCCACGGGGAAAGTTCCTGCCCATGCGCCACCCACTTCGGGATCTTCCGAACCTGCTGCTCAGGTTCGGCGCTGTTCCCCCGCCTTTGGATGGAAGCAGCCGAGTCGCGGAGTGGGAGGAGTGGCCTGAGGGGAATGAAGCTGCTGTGAAGTTTCCTGACGACGCCAGTGCCAGATGTTTTGGGCAGGGCCGGTCGAATGGCAGTCTGGGTCGCAAGAACAGAGGGCATGCATCAAAGCGGCATGGGAAGTCCTTGAAAGCTCCCACCAAAGAAGCCCCTCCATTTCCGAGCGAGTGCTATCCCATCGTGCGCTGCAAGGCAGATGTGGACTTCATAGTAGAGTTCGCCGGTATGATTTCGGAGGCACCAGCATGTGCCCAGTGCAGCGCATGCATCAACAGGTTCGTCTCCCTTGGTCCCGTTGTCGCTCTCATCGCCAACTTCGCCTACCGACCCGCCGCCTCTCTTCTCGATTGCTTCCTCTCCGTCTTCCCGCCGCACACAGAGGAGTTCCGCACCCTTCTCATGCGCCTGGGGATAAACAGTCGGTACAACCCCTTTTCTGCCGCGGGGAGCAGCCTGCATGGGTTGCTGGAATGGGTGGACCTGCAGCCCGTCTCCTTCCTGCTCATCGTCGCGCTTCTTTGCCCCACGCCTCTCCTGAAGCAGTTTTGGACAGAGGGGGAGCGGAATTTGAGCACTGGAGGGGAAAGCAACCGGGCGAAAGGGAAGGCGGGTGGGAAGAGGGCGGGGAGTAGGGACTGTGGGGAGGGCTGGGAGCGCAGAGAGGGCGGAGAGGGTGGGGATGGTGAAGGAGATTCCGGGGTTGTGTGGGAGGAGGTGCAGGCGTGGCTCACGGCTGTACGTCCGGTTGATGGTGTGGAGGGGGGCGGGGCGGCCTGCAATGGCAGCCACTCAAGGGAGGAGGATATGAATGCGCGCGTGAAAGACATAACTGAGATGTACGAGCGCGCTATGGTGCCCAGGTTTTGTGAGGACAAGAAGCAGTGGACTGAAGCCCTTAAAACTCGTTGCATCAGCAGCAGCAGTTCTGGCAAGCGGAAGGGCAAGAAAGGGGAGGAGCCGACTTATCTGAAGGCATGGCCGGGGGGAGTCAATCTGCTGGCATGTTTGCGAGAGATGCTGCTCGGGGAGCCGTGCTACCGCCCTGCCTCCCCTGCTGCCCCTTCCGTCCCTGCTGTATCGCCAACTGCTGCTGTAAGGAACTCTCCCACAGCAACACCCTCATCAGATGGCGCTATTATTGTCGCTTCACCAAGCGCTGCTGCAGCAGCCGTTCCCAAAGCAAATACCACTTTGAATGCTGAAGGCTCTGGTCCTCCGTCTTCGGGGGGACATGCGTGCGGTGCTGTGGGGTGTGGGATGGTGGAGAGTGGCGGTGTGAAGCTGAGGAGCTGCAGTGGGTGTGGCAAGGTGGCATATTGCAGCAGAGAGTGCCAAAAGGCGCACTGGCCCTCCCACAAGCTCACATGCCCCGGCAGGAGCAACGGCAAGAAGAGTGGGACGACCATCAACAAGGTAAGTGACAGGATGGAGGTGAAGGCGAGAAAGAGAGAGTGGCATGTGGGAGGAGATGCAAAAGCGAGGTCTGCATTATGCCTGAAAGCTGCGATGTCCGTTTAGGCCACGAATTCCAATGTTGTACACAGAGTTGCGCTGGCACATGTGACAAGAGGAACTTAGGGCAGTGATGCCATGTGCTTGCTGACGCCCCTTGGCTGTTTGTCGGCAGGATGTGGGTGGGGTCCTGCTGCTAGAATCGTTGTTCAGTGCCACGGCAGTGGTACAGCCCTTGTTCCTGCAAGGGAGTAGTTGGCTGCTATGTCTGTGCATTGGTAATCACTTGCGTGGCAGCTGATGGAATCGGCCCCTCTATCTCTGGATGAGTCCGCTTCAATTGTGTGGATCATGTACACTTGCCCAACACTCTCCCATGTCCCCTCACCTGCCCTTCTCTCCGTCCCTGCACTGCCACTCTTGTCTCCTTCTCCTTCTCCTGCCCTGCCACTCTTGTCTCCTTCTCCTTCTCCTGCCCTGCCTTTTTCACTGACTCACATTTTTCTTCACGTGCTTACCCCTTCCTCCCGCACCCACTCTTGCACTGGACAGGTCTGAAGCACTGAATACCTTCAATCAGGTACTCATGATGGGGCTTCAGTCATTCGTTGCATCTTCCTTGAGAGGTGCCTTTTGCTAGATATGAGAAAATCACAGAGTCGAGTTTTACTCCTTTCATACCCCCACTCCTGTCATAAGCCCCACCCCTCTCCCAACCCCGACTCTTCTCACAATCTCCCTTCCTCTTACACCCCCACTCCTGTCACACCCACTCAACCACCCACTCCTCTCATACCCAATACTCCTCTTATACTCCCCCCCTCTCGCGCCTCTCATACCCTCCATTACTCTTAGGTATTTCCCCCGTTCCGCTCATTTCCCCCGCACTTCTTATAACCCCCACTCCTCTCTCAATCCCCACTCTTATCATGACCTCCATTCCTCTCATATCCCCACTCCTCTCATACCCCCACGCTTCTCATACCCCCACTCTTCTCATGTCAAATTGCCTATACGATCTAAGGAATCATCATTAATTCCTCCTGCTTTCTGCCCTTGCGACTTTGCCCCAACCTGCCTGCACTCCCACGCAGGCCTCGGGCATCCGTTGACAGTCCAGCTTATGCAATCGTGATGCTTGTGTAGCTTCGTGTCAAAGTTGTCAGATGTGCAGTCGCAAGATGCATGTGAGATGGTCGCATTGTGTGCATAATCTTCAACGGAGACTTCTGCTGCATGTTACATGCTCGGTGCAGGTGAATGATGGTTTGCTGCCGGATGGACATATTGTATAACCCACTGTGAACTGTGAGTAGATACACCAAAGGAAGTGCAGAAATGAACCAACTGCAATTTGTAAAATGGCCAGCTGCCAGCGGCCAGCCAAATGGTCAAATACCCTAGAAATTTGTTGATAGTTAAGTACAGATTATGCCGCCTCTCCTGCGAAACAGAACCAGCTATTCAGAAGTAAGAACAACTTCCGACATTTAGAGATTATTGAATTGGTAAGGTTGAGTTGAGATCATGCCATCACCCTTGGAGAGCAGCAGCAGCAGACTTCCATTCAACAGCATCGACATGACATGATGTCAAATCACACAAATCGACATCGCTGTTGCGGAGGCCGAGGATGGTGAAGGCTGAGAAAAGGCAGAGCACATTGCAGAAAACCCGCCCTTCCAAAGGTTAAGAGAGGGCGACGGTGGTGAGAGTGGTGATCTTGGCCCTTGTGCCTTCCGGATAGTGCCTGCAGAGAGGGAGAGGTGACGTCAAGGGTGGGCAGGGAAGAAAAGCGAGGATGAAGGCTGAGAAGTGGCAGAGTGTGACGCCTGGAAAGGCATCCAATTTGATCGAGCCAGTCGTGGAAATGCTGGTCTTGCGCCTGCCAAATGGGGAGTGTAGGGGGTGGAGGGGAAATGGTAGGATAGGTGGGTGACGACAGAGCAGGTAGGGGAAGTCGAGGGAACCATCTCGCTTTTGCCCCACCCACCTGCACCATGTGTGCCCCACCAATCATCGGAAGATGGGGTAATGGGATGATGGGGTAAAGTGGTGGTGGTTTGACGAGGTGATGGTCTAATTGGGTTATGGGGTAGTGAGGTGATGGTGTTGTGGGGATGGGGTGAACGTGTGATGGAGCGATGAGATCATGAGACTGACTCTTCCACATTGAAAGGGTGGACACGAGAGACGATGAGTTGGGTTGTCAGTGGCAGTGGTGGCCAGCCAGGCAACAATTGAGAGCACAGACCCGATTTGGTAGAAGCAGGTTCGATACAAGGCACTACTAACCTCAGCGTAGAGACGACTGCTCGTTGGCTGCAATGTGTACACCCGGAGATGTGGGAATGGCATTGGGGATGGGGAAGCGGAAGGGATAGAGGAGGGAATGGGGAAGGCGGTTGGAAGGTAGAAAGGGGTGGGGATAGGAAAGTGTAAGGGGAAGTGTGGAAATGGGAAAGTGTAAGGGGAAGGGGAAGAGGGGGACAATGGAGAGTGACAGCTGCACTCAGCACGCCTGGGCTCTGCCACGATGCTGGAAGAGGTGGGGCGGGTGAGAAGTGGATTTGGTAGCAGGGAGAAGAAGGGAGGAACATGAAGATGCAAGTGTATGGATTTCATTGCTCCTGATTTGTAGGTCGTGCCTCGTGCAGCTAAGAGAATTGGGGCCATGGGGGTGAGGGCGGGCAATGAACTGCCCGAACCTGTTGAACAGCAACCATAGTGGTGCAGGGCACATCCAAAGGAAAGGCATGGCGAGAGTGTGATAGGACGATGTGCCGATGGGGTATGGGTTGATGGGGAGAAGGGGAGATGGGATGATGCGATGATCGTGTGATGGGATAATGGAATCAAAGGGTGATGGACGATGAGATCACGGGGTGATGAGATCAGGGGGTGATCCGTACTGGCCTAGTGGGGTGAGTTGGACCAAGGACCCAACTGGCCTAGTGGCGTGAGTTGGACCGAGGACCCAACTGGCCTAGTGGGGTGAGTTGGACCAAGGACCCAACTGGCCTAGTGGGGTGAGTTGGACCAAGGACCCAACTGGCCTAGTGGGGTGAGTTGGACCAAGGACACAACTGGCCTAGTGGGGTGAGTTGGACCAAGGACCCGACTGGCCTAGTGGGGCGAGTTGGACCAAGGACCCAACTGGCCTAGTGGGGTGAGTTGGACCAAGGACCCAACTGGCCTAGTGGGGTGAGTTGGACCAAGGACCCAACTGGCCTAGTGGGGTGAGTTGGACCAAGGACCCAACTGGCCTAGTGGGGTGAGTTGGACCAAGGACCCAACTGGCCTAGTGGGGTGAGTTGGACCAAGGACCCAACTGGCCTAGTTGGGTGAGTTGGACCAAGGACCCAACTGGCCTAGTGGGGTGAGTTGGACCAAGGACCCAACTGGCCTAGTTGGTGGGTTGGACTGCAGCCAGCTGTGGGAAGTTGGACCCCACCCACCTCAAGTGTGTGTCCACTCTGTACAGTTGGATGTCCTTCATAAGGGTCATCCAGCACATTAAGTTGGTCCTTTGTTCTACATCTAGAATTGGGTTTACCCCAATTTGGGTGTTTACCCAGTCACACCAAGCAACAGAACTTGCAGGTATATTTATATAATGTAACAGAGTGCAGTGGTGGTAGTGATCGGATTGTGGTCAGTCAGCCCATGGGTCGATAAGTCAGCGACGGGTCGGTTAGTGGGTCAATGAGTCAGCAATGGGCTTCATGGAGTATCTGCTGTCGGTGCAAGTCATTTTTTTTTCACCCAAGCTTTTCTCTAATGTACACCCAAGTTATTTTTTATTTGTAAGGACCTTGGGCCTTATCGCCACTGGATTATGATTTATTCTCCCCAGTCTCTCTCACTCCCCCTTATACTCACGTTTTTGTTGCCAGTTTTCATTCCCAACAGAAGGCTCTTCCCCTACCGCATCTGACATGTCATTGCTATGAAAGGGTTATGAAGAAATTAAACCCTTTTTGCCCATGTGTAGCAGATGACAAGGCACTGAACAGGAGTGGATATTGTCCGGATCAGGCCCCTAGATTGCTCATAGGTTTGGCTGATCATCGATTAAGCTGGGAGTTCAGCTTTCCCCACCCAAAAGACTTTGAAATTTCAGAGTTTACTGTAATATTTAAGATGATAATTCAGCCTATGTACATAATTTAATGCCGTGTTTTTAGCGTACAGGAAATCACAAGTTACATGTTTGACTACACGTAAGTGTCGAATTCATGATGTGTCTTGCCAGCATTGCCAGGTCATGATGTGGTATCTGGCCGTGATCGACGATTGAGTGGTGGAGGTTGAAAAGGAGGTGAGTGGCACAGCTGGAGCCAGCTCGCGTGCAGGGCGCTCGGAGTCTGGTAGCGCTACCAGGCCCACTACCAGAGGGCTACTCGATGGGAAAGAAGGTTGGCCTTCTTCTGGTCCTATACCCCTTTCTAATGCACCTTGCTGGCCCTTGCATGACCCTATTAGTATGTCTCATTCCCGCACAATCATGGTCATAATGCTGGTTCTCAAACCGTCTGTGTGCTACCGTTGGTAAGAAGTATGTGAGAACTGTTTTTCTTTTCAAAATTAGCGAGAGCTAGAGCTGTAACTAGGCCGGTCTGGTTTATGCGTCTATGGTCAGACATGACCGGGAGGGGATTGGGAGGGTTTGGGATGGGCATTATTCTTGCTTTGATTGCCGTGGCCCATCTGTTTGAGTTGGGCCAAGCTTAATCTGCCACTATCGTAAGAAGCCTCATGACGAAGGGTCCAAGCCTGTCACAACCAGCATTTGACACCATCTGAAATTTCCTCAGGGAGGCATGAAAGACTCCTTAAGATTCAAATCGGGTACGAGCATAGGACCAAGATAAGCCGGTGTATTTCAAGTTGCCATGAGCCAGGGGGCTGACGAGCCGGTTGGGCAACTGATCCTGATCGGGGTCGTGGCTTGTCTCATAGGCTCGCCCATCGTAGGCAAGCCAGTCAAGCCGAGACAAGCAGGTATGGCTTACCACCTTCTGCCAGACCCAATGAGCCAACAAGACGGGTCTTGGCTCGTCGAAACCCCCCTCATTCCAGCCAGTTGATACTCAGATCGCCGGCTTGTCTTAACTCGATTGTCATGTTGGACCTGTGGTCCAACAAAAGGTGGGAATACAAGAATGAGCTCCAACTATGTCAACCAAGGGTCAAATGTGTCCCACAGGACTCAAGAGTCATGATTCTCTGCCAGACATCAACAGGATTTCTCAGGACATGGGAACCAGCCCAAGCGTGCTAGCGCATGGGATTTGTTAGCATGATTCTCTTGCGCGGTGCGGACCAGTCCTGTCCAAGCAGCTCGGCCGGCAATCCGTGTCTTGGTTCGTTGGGCCAGCTCGATAACTCGGGGCCAGCCAGAAGAGCAGGGCTGGCTCGGCTTGACTCAATTGTCGAATTGGACCTATGCTTGTCATCTAGCTCAAACTTGAGCTCCCTGCTTGAAAAATCGCGGGATCATATGTGCTGGGCATGCTCGGTTGTTGAGTGACCTTGTTCGGCATTGATGGGGTTTGTCATGGGCTACGGGTTTGAAACAGGCTGGTTTGCCAGGCATACACCTGCTCAGTGCGCACCAGACTGGTTCAAACAGTCTGTTACAAGTGCAGGCTGGCCTATGAAAATCAGGGCACTATTTGACCTTTGATGAACCAGTTTGGCATAAGTTGCAAGAGAAGCTGCCCTTGGTCATGTGTACTGAAAGGCATTGGATTGCAAGCATGAGCATGGCCTCTTTGACGCGTCAATGTGCTCTTAAGTTGGACTTGGCTTTCTCTCTTTCGGAGTCCCATGAAGTTCTCAAATCCCCTGATGTTCTCCGCGGGGACATCGTGTGAGGATGTCCTCACGCGGTGTGTGAGGGGAAGATAAGCACACAAGGTGGTTTGTGGCTATGCACCTTATAGGAACCTCAGCAGCAAGCTCCATCACCTGACCCATGTGTGTGTGCTCCATAAGCATGTGGCAACTCAAGAGGAAGCTGCCTGACCATCTGCTCCACAAGTATGCGGTTCACTGCAGCTTCGGTCTGCTCGCCTGCAATCACTTCCGACGGCAGCAATGGCAGTTGAGTAATAAGAGGAAATGTGGACTGCAAAATGTACATCCCAGGAAGGGTGCATCTGGGACCAAGGCAAGATGCAGGAAGCAGTGGGCTGATGGGTGTGAGGAGCTGTGGCAGGAAGAATCGAAGCACATTGCCGTGCTTTGGAACTTATGATGGTCCCACACGAAGCTGTTCATTAGAAGGGAGTATCTGCACCACTACAAATTGGACTCGAGGTAAATTGGGGCTGGAAGGTACTCCTGAAGTGGTGGGGAGAGTCCGGCACCATTCTTCCTCAGCACCAATGTTCGCATCACCAGGGGAATCTTCTCCAAGGCTGGCTCTGCTGCAGTGGCAGTCAATTCCGCAAAATTTGCAACTGTAGCAATGGCCGGCAGGTGTGGGGTCGGTCCTGATTGGCAGAACTACGCCCCGCATGCTGCCAAACACATTTTTTCTCATCGCTGTGATGACAACCGAGCAGAGGAGGACTGCCATTGACACTGGGAGGACTTGGTCCGCAAACCGGCACACTTTGACCCACATGGTTGAACATATGTGCACTTTGGAACTTAAGGCGGGGGAGGGAAATGGTGCACGTTGATGACCAACATTGGCAGAGCAGGTGCGAGTGAGATCTCTCTTGACCACGTGTCACGTGTCCAGCTCGCCACTCCCATGAATGAACTCGTGGGTACCAGGGTCTTTGGTTGCTGATATGTCCACAGTAGCCTCGAAATATGGCCCTGCAACAATCAGGCAACAATTCAATTGGGCGAGGGTGGTTCTGAATCTTCCATACATGGGAGGATGAAAGTAGGAACCTCTGAAATCAAGTTGGCAGTGACAATCAAAGATGCAGTCCCACCCACCAGGTATTAGCTTCTATAAGTTCCATCATACCCAAAGTAGTATGTTCTAACTCCCACTCAATTGCCAGCTGAGCAAGATCCATATCAGTGATATTGTGATCCAGCCCCAGTACACTTTTGAGCGCACAAATTCCTTCTAGAGATAGGAATTCTTGCCTATAAATGCCCAATGTGAGAGCGGTTATTCCCTTTTGTAATAGCTGCTGCAACCATAATCTCGACCACTTATCCCGAAGTAATTAAATTCTACTTGTCTACCGCTTTGTCGGTAGTTACATCATTAAGAAGTAATTTCGCAATTTGATCTTAAATAGTTACACATCACAGAATTATTCCTTTTGGCAAGAGAATTTTATTCTGAGTAGGTCTTATCTGTGAAGTGTAGAGAAACCCTAGGTTGTGAAGCCCCCCTAGCGGAGCCCCCAAATTCATATTCCTGTGTGCCAAACAAACAGTTTTACAGGTTGCCAGGTTGTCGATTGATTATTAATTGTTCAAATGGTAACATTTGGCAATCCCAGTACAACATTCTGGGCACATTTGTATTTGTTCACTTCATGTCACATTCAAATGTGGGCGTAACATCTGCCACTTCCATAAATGCATATAGTGTGAGTCATGATTACTTGTCCAACTCTCGTGGCTTTTCCAAACTCATCCTCCTCTCTCTCCCCCAACTATTTGCTTTATCCCTCTCTTTTCTTGGATGTTTCCGTTGCATATCCATACCATCAGGGATCTATCACATAACAAACTGACTGGGTCTATTCCATCCACCAGCAGCAACATGAGCAGCCTTGAAATCCTGTTAGTATCAGGGAATTGTATTGAAACTTCACCTTTGGCTTGGATGACCCTAATTCATTCCTCAAACTACTGATAAAAGGTTGTTCTAGGTTTGATTTGGCCATAAGCATGGAGAGCCGGGCCAGCCCGCCAGGGCCATCGAGGACCATCAGAGCGGAAATTGTCATAATCTTTAAGTTTGGCTATCCCAGCACAGTGTTTTCAGCGCAAATATTTATTTTTACCTTCTGTCACATTCAAATGTGGCAGTCACATCTTCCAAATGCCTTTTAGGGTGGAATTGTGAGCTATTGTGATAACTTGTTCAACACTCATGAATTTTTCAAACCCCTCCAAGTCTCTCTCCCCCCAACTACTTACTCTATCCGTCTCCTTTTCTCGTATGGAACCCTTTTCTACTTACTCCTTTTGCGTGTACGTACCATCAGGGATCTATCATATAACAAATTGACTGGGTCCACTCCATCCACCATCGGCAATATGATCAGCCTTCAAATACTGTCAGTATCAAGGCAATTATTACTGAGCTTTCACCTTTGGCTTGGATGGCTTTGATTTATTCATTCAATTACTGCTTACAGCTTGTTTGTGGTTCGATTTGGGCATGAGTGTGGAGGAGCCAGGCCAGCCCTCTAGGGCCATTGAGGACCATCAGAGTGGTATGGGGTTGGTTTCACAACAAAGGCTATGGGAGGTCTATGACATGGTGATAGACAAGGGCTAAATTGGAATTTTCCAACTAGATCCGCAACAATGAGCATCATGTCTGCCAAATTTTGAGCATCATGAGCATCATGGCAGACACAGTACATGCCCTTGTTGCAGCAAGCCAACCAAAGTCCAATGCTTGAAATGCTACTCGATGGGTAAGAAGGTTGGTCTTGTTCTGGTCCTATACCCCTTTCTAATGCACCTTGCTGGCCCTTGCCTGACCCTATTCGTATGTCTCATTCCCGCACAATCATGGTCATAATGCGGTTTCTCAAACCGTATTTGTGCTACCCTTGGTAAGAAGAATGTGCGAACTGTGTTGGTTTTCAAAATTAGAAAGAGCTAGAGCTGTAACTAGGTTGGTCTGGTTTATGCGTCTATGGCCAGACATGACCGGGACGGGATGGGGAGGGTTTAGGATGATCATTATTCTTGCTTTGATAGCCGATGCCCGTTTGTTTGAGTTGGGCCAAGCTTAATCTGCCACTATTGTAAGAAGCCTCATGACAAAGGGTCCAAGCCTATTACAACCAGCATTTGACACCATCTGAAATGTCCTCACGGAGGCATGAAAGACTCGTAAAGGCTCAACATTGGGCACGAGCATAGGACCAAGGTAAGCCGGTGTATTTAAAGTTACCATGAGCCGGTGGGCTGACGAGCCGGTTGGGCAACTGATCCTGATTGGGCTCGTGGCTTGTCTCGTAGGCTCGCCCATCGTAAGCAAGCCGGTCAAGCCGAGACAAGCAGGTATGGCTTACCACCTTCTGCCAGACCGCATGAGCCACACTAGTTTAATGAGCCAACAAGACGGGTCTTGGCTCGTCGAGACCCACTTGATTCCATCGAGTTTTATACTCAGATCGCCGGCTTGTCTTAACTCGATTCTCTTTCTATCACGACTTTCTCCACGCTAACCTAAGAGGTCCTCATATGATGTCATGACTGCCAGAACTATAAGATAGCATGTCATGCCTTCTTCGCCTCACTCAAACTCTCCTAAGTTCTACAAATGCTGAGAATATTCCTTGGTGTCTTCATCTCTATACATGCGAAACCTCTGGCATGTACAAATCATCAGGAATTTTGTTAGCATTGCTTTGACTGGGCCTATTCCATCTATCTTCTCTCACTTTCGTTGCAGTGATGTAAGCTGGAACAATCTCACTGGCCAACTCCCTCCAACAATTGGCGTCCTCACTCGCCTTTCATCCTTGTAAGGCATGCATATTATTGTTGCAGTGTCCTTCATTGGTCCTTGAAGCGCTTCATGAAGAGGAGGTATTACAACTTGCCAACGCGTTCCTTTGGTCTAACCAAGCCAGAATTATGGTTGGCCTTGGTCTGGCCCTAAAATCCTACCTAATGCATCCTGGCTGGCCCTTGCCTGAACCTACGCTTATGCCGCATCCCCGCACAATCATGGTTGAATTGTGATTGTCAAACCGTACATGTGGTATCCTTGGAGGAGGTATGGGAGAACAGGATCTTCTTTGATATTTAGCGAGAGAAAGAGCTGAACCTAGATTGGTTTTGGTATTTGCTCCCATGGCCAAACATGCCTACCGGGGGCAATGTTCTCATTTTGCTTGTCCGTTGCTCGTCCTTTTGAGTTGGCCAAGCTTGGTCTGCAAAACTTTTAGGAAACCTCATGACGAGTCGTCCAAGTTTGTCACGATCAGCATTTTCCACCAGCGGAAATGTTAGAGAGACATGGCAGACCCAATGAGGAGGCACGAGCTGACAAATCCATTTGTTTGCGTGGCGGTGGAACTGACGAGAGACCGAGCTGCTGACCGGGCTCGTGGCGCATCCGTCATAGGCAAGCAGGTCAAGCCAAGACAAGCAATCATGGCTGGACATGAGCAATGGCTCGTTCCGTCCCAACCCGTTTTAACCTTAGCAGTATTCCTTCCGGAATTAATCTTGCCATTCCCCCCTGAATCCTCAATGTGAAACAGATTTTGCAATCAGAAACCTTCTTAGCTTCTATCACAATCACATTTTAGCTTCCCATGTTTTCTTCAGTTATCTCCCTTTTGTGAGATCACTCGTCCTTCTCATACCATTCAATTCAGTCATATTTTTGTTTTTGTTTGAATTTTTTTCATATGGTGTCAGCTACATAGCATCCTTTGCACATGCCGGATAGGGATGGTTTGATTAAATCTGTTACTATCCACACCACATATGCAACGTTGATCATGCATTAAGTAAGGTTTTCCGTCATTTTGTGAAAATGATCAAATGGAAGAAGCTTGACAGCCTACGTGACCTGAAAGAAGTGGTCCGTAACAGGGCCTACACAGGGTGACATTTATTCAACTTGATTTGAAAACGAGAATACATTCTAGGCATGAGGAAGGGCTGGTGCTGGTCCGAGCCAGGCTGCTGACCCACACAAGAGCCAGTGGTGGGTTGGTTTCAAAGCAAACCTGCCTGAGGTTCGCAGCAAGGAGACTCAGCTTGTTTGTGGTTCGATTTGGGCATGAGTGTGGAGGAGCCGGGCCAGCCCGCTAGGGCCATTGAGGACCATCAGAGTGGTATGGGGTTGGTTTCACAACAAGGCTATGGAAGGTCTATCACATGGTGATAGACAGGGGCTAACTTGGAATTTTCCAACTAGATCCGCAACAATGAGCATCATGTCTGCCAAATTTTTGTGTACATGGCTTCAAACATGCCCCACTTGGGCTATGGCATGGCAGACACAGTGCATGCCCTTGTTGCAGCAAGCCAACCAAAGTCCAATGCTTGAACTGCTACTCGATGGGTAAGAAGGTTGGTCTTGTTCTGGTCCTATACCCCTTTCTAATGCACCTTGCTGGCCCTTGCCTGACCCTATTCGTATGTCTCATTCCCGCACAACCATGGTCATAATGCGGTTCCTCAAACCGTATTTGTGCTACCCTTGGTAAGAAGTATGTGAGAACTGTGTTGATTTTCAAAATTAGCAAGAGCTAGAGCTGTAACTAGGCTGGTCTGGTTTATGCGTCTATGGCCAGACATGACCGGGACGGGATCGGGAGTATTTGGGATGAGCATTATTCTTGCTTAGATAGCCGATGCCCGTCTGTTTGAGTTGGGCCAAGCTTAATCTACCACTAGTGTAAGAAGCCTCATGACAAAGGGTCCAAGCCTGTTACAACCAGCATTTGACACCATCTAAAATGTCCTCACGGAGTCATGAAAGACTCGTAAAGGTTCACGATTGGGCACGAGCATAGGTCCAAGATAAGCCGGTGTATTTCAAGTTGCCATGAGCCGGTGGGCTGACGAGCCGGTTGGGCAACTGATCCTGATCGGGCTCGTGGCTTGTCTCGTAGGCTCGCCCATCGTAGGCAAGCCGGTCAAGCCGAGACAAGCAGGTATGGCTTACCACATTCTGCCAGACCGCATGAGCCACACTAGTTCAATGAGCCAACAAGACGGGTCTTGGCTCTTCGAGACCCACTTGATTCCATCGAGTTTTATACTCAGATCGCCGGCTTGTCTTAACTCGATTCTCTTTCTATCACGACTTTCTCCACGCTAACGTAAGAGGTCCTCATATGATGTCATAACTGCCATAAGTATAAGATAGCATGTCATGCTTTCTTCACCTCACTCCCTTAAACTCTCCTAAATTCTACAACTGCTGAGAATATTCCTTGGTGTCTTCATCTCTTTACATGCGAAACCTCTGGCATGTACAAATCATCAGGAATTTTGTTAGCATTGCTTTGACTGGGCCTATTCCATCTATCTTCTCTCACTTTCATTGCAGTGATGTAAGCTGGAACAATCTCACTGGCCAACTCCCTCCAACAATTGGCGTCCTCACTCGCCTTTCATCCTTGTAAGGCATGCATATTATTGTTGCAGTGTCCTTCATTGGTCCTTGAAGCGCTTCATGATGAGGAGGTATTACAACTTGCCAACGCGTTCCTTTGGTCTAACCAAGCCAGAATTATGGTTGGCCTTGGTCTGGCCCTAAAATCCTACCTAATGCATCCGGGCTGGCCCTTGCCCTGAACCTACGCTTATGCCGCATCCCCGCACAATCATGGTTAAATTGTGATTCTCAAACCGTACATGTGGTATCCTTGGAGGAGGTATGGGATAACAGGATCTGCTTTGATATTTAGCGAGAGAAAGAGCTGAACCTAGGTTGGTTTTGGTATTTGCTCCCATGGCCAAACATGCCTACCGGGCCAGGATCGGGACACTTTGGGCTGGGCAATGTTCTCATTTTGCTTGTCCGTTGCTCGTCCTTTTGAGTTGGCCAAGCTTGGTCTGCAAAACTTTTAGGAAACCTCATGACGAGTCGTCCAAGTTTGTCGCGATCAGCATTTTCCACCAGCGGAAATGTTAGAGAGACATGGCAGACCCAATGAGGAGGCACGAGCTGACAAATCCATTTGTTTGCGTGGCAGTGGAACTGACGAGAGACCGAGCTGCTGACCGGGCTCGTGGCGCATCCGTCATAGGCAAGCAGGTCAAGCCGAGACAAGCAAGCATGGCTGGACATGAGCAATGGCTCGTTCCGTCCCAACCCGTTCCAACCTTAGCGGTATTTCTTCCAGAATTAATCTTGCCATTCCCCTCTCAATCCTCAATGTGAAACGGAATTGGCAATCAAAAACCTTTTTAGCTTGTATTACAATCAAATTTTAGCTTCCCATGTTTTCTTCAGTCATTCCCCTTTTGTGAGATCACTCGTCACTCTCTTACCATTCATTTCAGTCATATTTTGTTTTTTTTTTATATTTTTTTCTTTTGGTATCAGTTGCATAACATCCATTGCACGTGCTCGGTAGGGATGGTTTGATCAAATCTGCTACTATCCCCACCACTTATGCAACGTTGATCATGCATCAAGTAAGGTTTTGTGGCTAAATTGTGAACATGATCGTATGTATCTGACGTAACAAGTGGTATCAGAGCTCGGGTTACTGCGTAGTTGCCGGTGGAACACCATGGGTACGAATGCGACAGAAGGGTCCTCAAGCCAAAAAAACAGTGGAGGCCAAGCAACGGGGGTTTCGGCGCCAGGGATGGCGATAACCAGCCAGGGGTCCTTGTTAAAAGTGATATTGAGGAACTTCACGGTTGAAAAGTTAAACGGCACGAGACATGACGATTGAGCATGGAATATGCAGTTGTAATCTAGGCAGGAAGAAAGACCAAACGACCAGGCTATGCAAGAAGAATGGGACGAGATAGCGCCAGTGGAATATTATCTTATGTCACAAAGCTTGGAGCTCAATCAATGAGCGCATACCATGCATTTGTTGGAGGATGCGGAATGTGGACCGAAAGCATGGATCGTGCTTAAGGACCTGCACACCCCAGCGTCAGTTGCAGCTACACTAATGCTGGAACGGGAGTTATCTTCGTTACGAGTAAATGAAGGGGGACTTCTGCAGCCTATGCTTGACAAGATACGAGACACATACGTGAAGATGTCGATAGTCAGAATCGTGTATCCCAAACAGTCGAAGTGTTTCAAAGCTCTAGTATACATTTGTCAGTGAGGTTCAGGGTTTTACACTGTGCCTCACAGTTTTGGGGCAACTTTTCAAGTTCGTAAGGATTTTGAACCCCTACTTTCAAATGTATACCGGAGCTTTAAGATGTTGTCGTTCCTACCCGAATCATGGCTGCAATTCACCAGTGGGTTGAGTCTCCCACAGAACCAAGGGTCATGGACCCTTGAATAAGTGTGAAGCAAGATTCTGGAGGACGAATTCAGGAGGCGCCAAATGAGTAGTGAAGCCGACGGCAATGGTGGCTACAACATGGAAGGAGGCAGCTGGAGGAGCATACGGAGCTGAAGTGATAAAACGGGCTGCAGGCAGCAAAGAGACGTGACCGGACTCCAAGAAGCTAGGGGCGAAAGCTATCGGAGGTGGAATGCTGATTTCGCAGGAAAAGGAGATAATGCGCATGACTATGGACGTTGGAATAGCGGACTATTGAGGAGTGATTACGGCAGCAGATTTGGCGGCTTTTAGGGTAATTGTTGGTATTGTCAGAAGCCGGGGCACACGTGGGTGAACTGTCACGAACGACCAGCTTGTGGGATCCAAGCTACTTGAAAGCAAATGAGAAAGAAGGCGAGAAGCATGGGGTCACCATGGTAGCGGATCGCGCATGGAAAACGGAACAATTTGAAGGAAGAGCAGCAGGGCAATTCTTCCACGTAGCAGCAGGAGAAAGACCTTGGCCAACAACTGCAAAAAGAGAAGTTGGTCGGCACACATGGATACGAGAGCGGCTTGGTCAATGCCGCCATGTGCGGAGCTGGTGGAAAGTTATGGCACGGCATCTCGGAAGTGAAGTCCGAATGCGGGCACGCAATGAGGGTTATGGGTGTAGGAAGGGCTGCATTATTGGGAGCTGACGGGAAGCTGTTATAGTTGAGAAGGGGCTCGCTGTATATGAAATGACAGCCGGTTTGATCTTGCTAAGGAAGCTGGCTATCGCTGGAATGAGTACTGAGAACAGAGGCGGACGGTTCAAGGGAAATTTCGGCGATGTCAAGTTCGAATCCAAATTATCGAGGTGCATGTTGTGCTGGGGCACGACAGATCCCATGGTGGGGTACAAAGAACCCTCCACGAAAAGGGTGATGCAATCAAAAGGCCCGAGAAAAGCACGCAGCTCCAGCTTTGAGGCGAGGGGGTTTTCTTTGAGTTTTTATCAGCGGACTAATTGATAGTGTGGTGTGTTTGACATTCATGTACTTATAGTAGCGGACCTAAACAGAAAACCCATAGAACCATTATTCATTGACCCTCCATATGTTAGTCAACCAAAAATCCATCGTACAAGTCAACCAAAGTACTCTACAGACAATGCAAACATCACTGGTTCCAGTGGTAGACGTACAATGTATCATAAACAATGTAAAGCACTATAACAGAGAGATTGCACAACTACTAATAAACACCCCCAGCCCTCCTACAAGGGGCAGGTCAACCCTGGCCCGACCCGACCCGACCCGACCTCGGGTCCCCTGTGACCCGAGTGTGTAGGCCCGGGTCGGGCCAGAACTTTCAGGGGTCTGGCCCGAGCCCGGCCCGACCCGACCCGACCCGCGAGTCCGGGTGGCCTGGCCAAGTCGGGTCGGGTCGGGCCGGGCCGGGTCACCTGCTCAGCTCTAAAACACAGTGACGTGGAGAGAGAGCTTTCCGCAGTGGTGGGAAGTGATAAAGCACTCACTAGTGGTGCAAAACATTCAAAACATAGACAACAAAACTAGTGTCTTCACCATATGTGATGTCTATGTTTTGATTGATTTGCACCCCAGCACAGCGTTTGAGCACATGTGTTCACCTGGCTATCCACTTTGGCCTCTAATCATCATCGATCCGCATGCTATAGTCTTCACTCTTGCTTTGGTCTACATACATGGTTGCGTGCTTCTGTAACATTTAGAACAGTGCCTCCTATTGTATCTCTTGTTGTCCATTCTTGTGATGT
Source organism: Closterium sp. Naga37s-1 (assembly GCA_947471745.1). Classification (NCBI taxonomy): domain Eukaryota; kingdom Viridiplantae; phylum Streptophyta; class Zygnematophyceae; order Desmidiales; family Closteriaceae; genus Closterium; species Closterium sp. Naga37s-1. The sequence goes on from CANJKZ010000901.1 coordinate 2,117,964, forward strand.
CTGCTCTTTACACAAACGAGTTACAAGTACAAACTTGAAGTATAGAAAACATGTTTGCGCTCACACTTGGAGGCATCCACCGAAGAAAGTACCCGTGTCACTTTCAATTTTGAGAAAAACATCTCCACTACCAGCACAGCCTAGTAGAGTGTGTGTCAGCTATCATATCTCTGTGCTAAACACTCACGGCTTTTTCTGATTCTGTTTCCACTTCCCTCTCCCACCAAATACTTACTCTCTTTCTCTCCTTTCCTTGCATGGAACTCTTTGCACGTCATTAGGAGTCTATCAAGTAACAACTTGACTGGGTCTATTCCATCCATCATCGGCAACATGATCAGCCTTGAAGAGCTGTTAGTATCAAAAGAATATGATTGCGATTTCGCCTTTGCATGGCTGATTCAAGCCTGCAACTACAGCTTGAGCTGGTTCTGGTTTGGTTTGATCATGAACAAGGAGAGCCAAGCCAGGTCGCTTGGGCCATCGAGGATTGTCAGAGTGGTATTGGGTTGGTTCCACAACAAGGCTGTGGGAGGTCCGCCACATGTGGAAAGGCAGGGGCTTTGCAGTAATCCGTGGGAATCTGGAACCCATGGGTGTCACCGGTCCAGCCCGCCACTCACAGTGATGACCACCTGGCGACGAATCTCTCTGTATTACCCTTACGACAAGGTCCTGCCCTGCAATGTTCAAGCAACAATATACATGGGCAAGCAAGATAGTGAATCTTCTATACATGGGCAGTGAAACGTTGCTGGCAGGGAGGTAGCAGCCTTAGTGTGCTTGGAAAACGGGTATGAAGTGCTCTCTGGAGTTTTCTGGAATTTGACTTCACAAATTTGACAGTACAGTTTTATAGAGCTCATTCATACATCAAGTCGCACTCCCAATTCGCGACACTCTGAATTTCTCAATGGTAACCCAAGCCTTTGAAATGAACCTGCCATGAATTTCAGAGAATTATTGCGGTATGGGATTGGATGGCGAGCGTGGTTATGGGGCTGTAATTTCGTCAGTGTTGTTGGCGAAGTCGGCGAGCGGTTGGAACTTCGGTGTTCTGCGTTTCGTAATTTTTGTGGGTGGGTTTGACTTGGGCTGCTTGTCGGAACTTTGTCGCCTAACTGCAGGTTGAGGCGCTTGACCAATGTGGACCATAGGTGAGGTGGCGCTTGACTTCCGCCCACCTGCATTGCAGTTGGCATTGCACTGTTACAGGTGGGAGAAAGAGAGTGAAGTTCTCTGAAATCAAGCCAGTAGCATTTCACCAGATAAAAACCCAGGGCCACGAGATATGGCAACCATTACTTCCATCATACCAAAACAGAGTCTTCAATCCAACCATTTGTAAGCTGCGCCCACATTTGGTTAAATCTAAGCTAGTCCTGAGCTCTCCTTCTCAAGACCAATCTATTTCAATGCAGATTCCCTGCTAGGCATTGTGTTCATGCACATCTGTGTCAGCTCATTGTCGTATCCTGCTATGCATTTCCACCACCACTGTTGTTGTGCACTCTATATCCTTTCCTGCTGCTTCTGAACGTGTACATATTTGCATGTTTGTGCAAGTCTCAGAGTAGCCCCTGTTGCCTTCATTTCCTTTGACTTCTTAACATGGCTGTTTCTTGGACCATTGTTTTTTAGAGTCAATGTAAAAGTTTAGCAGCTGTTTGTGTTGTTACTGGCATTAGTCAACTTTTGGAGTAGGTAGAGCTCATCACAATCACCTTTCCGCATGCCATGTTTCCTTCAGGCAATCCCTCGTCTTCTTTTTCTTTTCCTTTGGGTTTGGGTACCAATTTCATGGCACACACCCCTTGTGTGGGGTCTCAGTTGTTTTACCATATCCATCAACATATGCAGCCGTGTGTATACATAACGGTTCTGTTTTCTTGCTGCATTCAGTATTTCTTTCCACCCGTAACACTGTTTGCATGAATCACCAGGCATCTCCACAATAACGCTTTGAGTGGTTCTTTTCCATCCACCATCAGCAACTTGAGCAACCTCGTTGGATTGTGAGTTCCGTTGAGGGAAAACTGAAGAGAGCCCACACGATTGAGTTCATTTCTCTATTTTGTATCGGTTTCAAATACCTGACCCGACCCAACATGATCAGCCATGGGTAATAATCTTTAGGCTGGCTACCAACCCAAACCTTGAATGTCACACAATATGTGACCTGAGGTCGGGTCAGGTCGGGTCAGGTCACTTAGGCATAACCATTTGGCCGGGCCCGTACTGGCCCGACCCGACCTGGCCGGGCCAAGCGGGTTTCCGGGCCGCGGTCGGGTCGGGCCAGCCTTGGGCCTGGGTGTTGAATACCCTGACCCGACCCTGGGGCACAGGATCGTATCAGGGTTGACCCGATCTCAGGTCGGGCCGGCCCGAGGTCGGGTTGGGTCAGGGAAACCCGCTTCCGCCCGCCCCCTGTGAGATCGGCGATTTTGCTCGCTGATCCGCGCAGATCCGCACTTTCGCCCATAGATCTGCGCAGATCGGCACTTTCGCCCATTGATCTGCGCAGATTGGCGATTTCGCCCGCCAGTCCGCACGTAGATCGACGATTTCGCTTGTCAACCTAATTACCTGTGAGGAAGCTAGGAACCCCCCTCCTCGAAAAAATTGTTGGAATTAGATATCATAGCCAATTTGCCGCCACTTACCATTCGTCACCGCACTGAATCTTCAAAACCCAACCCCCCAATTCAACTTCACAGCTCATGACATTGACCTTAGTCCAACCCTAAGAAGTCGAAGTGAAGTTAGTAGGTTCTGTGGAACTAATGTTAGGGTTTTGTCTTGGGCCAAATCCGGGTCAGGCCTGACCCGACTCGAGTTCCCAGTTCCAGACCCGAATACGGGTCGGGTCAACACAGGCCATAAGCCCGGCCCCAAGTTTCCTGCTCGGGTCGGGTTTTAGGCCGGGCCGGGTCGGGCCGACCCGCGTAGTGCAGGCTCTTGGTCGGGTCGGGCCGACCCGCGTAGTGCAGGCTCTTGGTCGGGTCGGGCCGGCCAGACCGGCGCAGGCTTCCTGCTCATGCCTAAGGTCACTGTACCCGATTGTGCAATTTTGCGACAAGATACATTGAGAAGGGAGACACTGAACTTTCTGTTCTTTGGCAGGAGATTGAGAGTAATTGTCAAGACCCAGGTCCACGAGAAACAGCTACCACTAATTCCATCATAGCCAGACCATGTCTCTAATCTAACCATTTTCAAGCTGCCCTCATGTTTGGTCAAACCTAAGCCAGCCCTTTCATCATTCCAGAATTTTTCTCACCAAAGATGGTGGCTCACAAACTTTTTTGCCACTGCAGACAGTGTCACAGTGAAGACATTTAATTCTGGAATACGCTGTGCTTAACACTGCGAATGCTCAGCTGCTCTAGCTCATTGTCGCATCCTGCTATGCATGTCCAGCACTAGTAACATTCCACACTCTGTATCCTTCCCCTATTCGTTCTGTATGTGTACATGTTCGCATGCACCTGTAAGGCTACGAATATCTCTCCTTGTCGTCATTTGCTTTCAATTCTTGAAATCGCTGTATCTTGCAGCGTTGCGTTAAGAGTAGGCAGCTTGTATCATAATAACATTTCAGCATGTAATGTTTCCTTCAGCCCTTCGCCTTCTGTGATATCACTCATCCCTCTCCTACCATTTAGTTTTTTTTTTTTTTTTTTTTTTTTTTTTTTTTTTTTTTTTTTGTGGATCAGCTTAAGGCACCCGTTGCATACATATGTATATATAATAGTTTACGTTTTGCAAGCAAGAATGTCGTAGTGGGTAGATTCTCATCTTTGGTCTTAGAGGTCGTGGGTTCAACTCTCAGGAGCTGCACGCTCTCTCCTCATTATGCCCAACATGACATTCTCACAATCCACCACACTCATGCACAGTGAAGTGTGGTCACAGTTGGCTTTGCCATCTGTCCACTCATCCCATACTCACCTTGCTGGCCTCTATGGTGTGCCACATGCTACCATGTAGGCTGTTGTTCCAGCCTGGCCCAAATGTGCAACATGTGGTCTCAGTTGCTAGCTTTGAGGTGCTGCAACTAGCCTCAAGAGTTCGGCCACATATATGTGGCTTCCCACTTCTCTCGAACTCATCCTTGGTTAAGGACATTGCTCTAGCCTCTTAGGCTTGTACCATCTTCCTACTAAGGATATATTGTTCTTCTCTCATTGTGCCTTAAGTTCATCGATCCTCATTCTACATGCCATCACAGTCAGGCTTCTAGCTTAGTGAACGTTGCACAATTGATGGCTCAAGTTGAAACGCCTCTCGGTCGGCACACCCTTCCCATCTTGGAACCAGATGGTTCCCACTTTATTCCATGGAAGAAAAAGATATGCTACATCTTCAACGTCCTTGGGCTGATTTCCGTCCTTGGAGATCCCAAGGTTGCTTCGCGTCCTTCAATTTCCTCTTCCACAACCAGCGGTGGAGAGGCTACCGAAGGCAACAGCGGTGCCGCCCCTAAAACAGCCCATTCAATTGCTTCGCTGCCGGATGAAGAAAAAGAGGAGCATGCATACTATCTTCTCTTGTCAGCCGTCCATCCTCAACTATCGCTCACTCTTGCTCAAGCCAACACGACAAAGGATATGTGGGGATGCATCATGGCGCGGTTCGACTGCATGGGCAACCATGAACAAGTGGCTCTCCTCCGGGATCTCATCACTACACGGATGGACCCAACAACAAGTCTTCGCTCCTACTTCGATCGAGTTGGAAATCTTACACACCAACTCAAATCTGCCGGCTTCGAGTTACCATCATGGGTGGTGGTAATCTCCATCATCCTCAATCTTCCGGACTCGTTCAAGACTCTTACTGAAACCATTTGCACCGTGAAATACATCAAGTCTATGACGGTTGAATACCTACAGTCACGCCTACTCGATGCCGATTGGGAGCGGTCACAATCTGGTATGAGCCGCAATATGGAGGGTGCATACAACCTCAACTCCCAACCCTCCCACCCTCTTCGCTCCGGCTCCCGGCAGTCGCCTACATGCCGTTGCTGTAAGAAAACTGGTCACACCATTGACGAATGCTTCAAATTGAAGAAGAAGAAAGAGCTCAAAGAAAGCTCTAAACGGGAGAAATCTGTCATCCAGCCTTCGGTGCATGTCTCCACCAGCTCCTCTGCTGAAATGACTCCAACCCCCACACCACCTCCTGCCCCATCAGCCCCTCAGTTCGTACCTGATTCTCGGTACGTTGACATTGCTGTCAGCACCAGCCACCACCCCATCTTCTCCACATGGACTCCTCTCGTCGCTGCTGTCTTCATTTTCACCATCCTCCTTCTCCTCCTCTTCCCTTATGGGGCTCCCTACGTATCGGCATTCATGGCCTCCTCATCCAATATGGACCGGACTTCATCGTGGTTGGTGGACAGCGGCGCATCCTCCCATATCTGCTCGGATCGTTCGCTGTTTTCGTCTCTCCAGAAGCCAAACGAAGATATCCTTGTTCGTTTTGGTGGTGGAGAGACTTACAATGTCTTGGGAGTCGGCACGATGGTGGCTACTCTTCGGTCACAAACATCGGAAACCACCATTCAGCTGGACAACGTTCTATTTCTCCCTTCATCGGTTCACAACTTGCTCTCTGTTCGTGCACTTGGTGCTGCCGGCGTTGCCGTCTCGTTCCCCGCTGCTGGGCGCGTTGTTCTCACAGCTGATGACGCTCCTATTGGCGCGGGTTATACCCGCAACAACCTGTTTTATCTTCAACTGCATCATGGGAGCAGTGCTGCTCCTTTTATCAAGCTAACGGCATGTCCAGTCTCCACCACCACCTCCTCGTACCTCTGGCATCGTCGATTCGGGCATCTCAACATGCAGGATTTGTCAACACTTCATCGGCGGCAGCTGGTCACCGGTCTTAACCTCTCCTCCACCTCGATTCCCCACTGCATCTCGTGCTATCGTGGGAAACAAACACGTCTACCGTTTGGCGTGTCCCATTCTAGCACCACAGCACCACTCCAACTCATTCACTCCGATATTGCTAGACCGTTTTCATATGGAACTACCATTGGCGGCGCTCGCTACCATCTCACCTTCATCGACGACTACTCTCGCCACATTACCGTGTATCTCCTACGCCACCGATCGGAGGCACTTTCTTGCTTCAAGGCTTACGCCACTCGGGTGCACAACATGCATTCCCCAAACACCATCAAAGCCTTTCGCTACGACGGTGCCTTCGAGTTCACTTCCGCAGCCTTCACTTCATTCCTTATAGCTCATGGCATCGTTCGCCATCGCTCTACGCCATACACACCTGAGCAAAATGGAGTAGCTAAGCGCGCCATCCGGACTTTTCTTGAGATGGTCCATTCCATGCTACATGACGCACACATGGACAAAGGCTGGTGGGGTGAAGCCGCTCTTACTGCTGCCTATCTCCGTAATCATGCCATTAGTCGGGGTGGTTCAACTTCTAAGACTCCCATGGAACAATGGACCGGTGCATGTCCGGATGTATCACACCTCCGCATCTTCGGTTCACCAGTCTCGGTCCTCATTCCTTCCCAACGGCGTTCTAAGCTTGACGACCGCAGTACGACCGGCATCATGGTTGGATATGGTCATCTTGACGGCACCAAAGCTTACCGCATCTATATCTCATCTCAGCACCGTGTCATACTTTCTCGTGATGTCATCTTCATGGAACCCTCTTGGGTGCACGTCGACGAGCTATTCTCCGAGGAGTACTGCCGAGTGGACTTGGGGGGGGGGGCAAGCGTGAACGTGGCAGGGGACTGTCAACGGGAGTTGTGTGTTGGCCCCGTCCACGCTTGGGCGGAGCCGACTTCGTGGTGGGGTGTACGGAAGGTACAGCCGACTTGCAGCAGTGGGCGACGCCGACTTGGGCGAGCTGGTCGACGGGGTTGGTCGACTTGCACGGGGCCACTGCAATGCTGCCGACTTGGGAAGCAGGCGGCCGACTTCAACTGGTGGTCGGCGATGTGGCACGTCGACCTGGAAGTCGGCGCCGACTTGCCAGGTCACCGACTTGCCAGGTCACCGACTTGCAAGGTCATCGACTTGCAAGGTCACCGACTTGCAAGGTCACCGACTTGCAAGGTCGCCGACTTGCAAGGTCGCCGACTTGGGAGGTCGCCGACTTCAAGAGGTCAGTCTGGAAGTCGGCGCCGACGTAGAAGGGGCGTCGACTTGGTGACGCCGACTTTGGGTAGCCGACTTGGGTGGTCGGCTGACAACTGCACTGGTCGACGTGGAGCTGGTTGACCAGGAGTGGCGTCGACCTGGAGCTGGTCGACCAGAGGAGTGGTCGACCTGGTGAGGTCGACTTGGTGTGGTCGTCGACTTGGGAGGTCGACGAGCACATACAGGAGCAGCTGGTCGACATGGTTGCCCGGTCGACCAGGATACCTGGGTGACGAGGTTCTGCGAAGGAGTGCGACGGTCGCCCAGGCGAAGTTGGCGAGTCCGACCTCGGTGGTGGTATCCCGAGGTCGACGTGGCGGATCAGGTGGAGCCGTCAGCACGAAGATGACTTGGTGCGTGCGCTGTTCAGGTGACGAGGCTTAGCCCTCCAACCATCAACGAGCACCTGCGAAGTAGGTGCGCTGCTGTTCTCCGGGAGCAACGTTGGCACGCCGTCAACCTGCAGCGTTGGCACGCTGTCGACTTTGCACTGCTGGAGCGCGGTCGACCATGCTGTGCTGGCAGTCGACCGACCTGAATGCTAGCTCTGATGTAGTCTTGCCATGCCAACTTCATTGTACCATTGTTGTCAACTTTCTCTTGTGAAACTCTTGCCAATTCTCCCCGTGAACTAGCAAGTTGTGTGTGCACTAGGAAAACGACTAAGGACCAACGAACGCAGAGATCACACAAGCACCCGTGCCTAGCCCGTAGTCTAGCTCCCGTTGTAGTAGTTATCTCCGCATTCACCACCTTCCGACGATCCTCGAGACCCTCCATCGTCATCTCCACCCACATCATCCTCACTACCTCCTCCTCCACACCCTTCTTCCTTGGCCCCAACCTCCCCTCCCTCTCCTTCCCCCACCATACCCTCCTCCACCAACCCCCACCCAAAATCCCCAAATCTGCCCGCACCAGCCACATCTTCTCCTCCTGCATTGTTTTCCAACCTTCCTCTGCCCTCGACGCTGCAAGACTTTCACCTTCCATCCTTCTCTCCTCCCTCTTCGCCTCCTCCTCCCCATTGCACGACTCGCTCCTCACCACCATCCCCTTCAGCTCTTCACAATCCTTCCCTTTTCTCCTTGCTCAATGTCTTATCATCCCCTTCCGAGCCCATTGACTTCACTCTTCCTCCTCTTTCCAAAACCTCCGCCAATGCTGCCCTTCATCATCATTACGAACCTCAAACCATTCATGAGGCTCGTACCGGTCCTGATGCTACTGAATGGATCCAGGATGCTGATGTGGAACTCGCTGCCCTGCACGCTAATGACACCTACAGCACTGTTCCTCGACCACCCAAGTGCAAGCCGATTCCATGCAAATGGATTTTCAAGGTCAAGGAGCATACTGATGGTTCTATTGAACGCCGCAAAGCCCGCCTTGTTGTCAAAGGCTTCAAGGAACGTGATGGTGTTGATTTTCATGACACCTTTGCTCCTACAGTCCGCTTCGCCACCCTCCGCTTGTTTCTCACCATAGCTGCCGCTTTCAACCTGGAAGTCCACCAGCTGGACATCTCCAACGCCTTCCTGAATGGCACCCTTGATGAGATTCTCTACATGATGCAACCTCCCGGTTATGAACTCCCGGCGGTCCATGGTGTTGAGCAAGTTTGTCTTTTGCACAAACCGCTGTACGGGTTGAAGCAAGCACCGCGATGCTGGTACCGCAAGCTTCGTGAGGAGCTTGCTGCCTTTCACCTCTTTGCTTCTCGTGCGGACCCCGGCCTCTTCGTTGCTCCTCCTCACTCTCCTTATTGGCCTACAGCTGCATCCTTCTTCATGCTTCTCGTCTATGTTGACGACCTCATCATTCTCTCTTCATCCTCCTCTTTTCTTGCCTCATTCAAGCATGCCCTTTCATCTCGCTTCAAACTTCTTGATCTCGGACCTCTTTCCTACTACCTTGGCTTTCACATCACTCGTGATCGAACCTCCCACACTCTCCACCTTCATCAATCCAAATTCATCACCTCCATTCTAGACACCTACTCATTCTCTCCACTAAACCCCGCTGCCACTCCCATGGACACAAAGTTTCAGCCACCCATGACTTCCTCCCCGCCCTCCTCCTTCCCTTATACCTCGTTTGTCAGATCCATCATGTATGCCATGGTGGGGACCCGTCCCGACCTCGCATATAGCGCTGGAGTTCTTGTTCGTTACCTTCACGATTGGTGTACTCCTCACGTCTCGGCTGCCAAACGCATTGCTCGCTACTTGATAGGGACTACCTCCCTTGGGCTTCTCCTTGGTGGCATTCCCGACACCCTCGAACTTCATGGCTGGTGTGATGCCTCTTGGGGACCGGAGGGGGAGCTGCGACGCTCCGCTACGTGCAACTTGTTCTTCCTCGGTCCGTCACTCATCTCTTGGCAGTCCAAACGCCAAGCTGTCGTTGCTACCTCTTCATGTGAAGCTCAATACTACTCTTTGGGCGCCGCGGTGCATGAGGCATTATGGCTTCGTTCAATCCTTACTGCAGTTGGACTTCCCCCAACCGGCCACACCCGTATCTCGTGTGACAACAACAGTGCCATCATTCTCGCCAAGGACGATGGCGTATTTCATCCCAAGGCCAAGTACATCGACATCAAGCATCATTTCATTCGCGATCATGTTGCCGACCACTCGGTCACCCTTCACTATGTTCCTACTCAAGACAACCTCGCTGACATTGACACCCAACCTTTGCCCCGTGACCCTTTTCTTCGCATCCGTGGTCTTCTCGGTCTCACCCATGTTTCCTCTTAAAGAACCCTACCCCGGGGACATCCTTGAGGGGGGGTGTTGTGCAAGAAAGAATGTCCCAGTGGGTAGATTCTCACCTTTGGTCTTAGAGGTCGTAGGTTCAACTCTCTGGAGCTGCACTCTCTCTTCTCATTATGCCCAACATGACATTCCCACAATCCACCACACTCACCCACAGTGAAGTGTGGTCACAGTTGGCTTTGCCATCTATCCAATCATCCCATACTCACCTTGCTGGCCCCTATGGTGTGCCACATGCTGCCATGTAGGTTGTTGTTCTAGCCTGGCCCACATGTGCAACATGTGGCCTCAGTTGCTAGCTTGGCAAGGTTGGCTAGCCTTGCCCTCAGCTTTGAGGTGCTGCAGCTAGCCTCAAGAGTTCAGCCACATATATGTGGCTTTCCACTTCTCTAGAACTCATCCTTAGTTAAGGACATTGCTCTAGCCTCTCGGGCTTGTACCATTTTCCTACTAAGGATATATTGTTCTTCTCTCATTGTGCCTTAAGTTCACCGATCCTCATTCTACAATATATAGCAATGGTTTGATGGAGTTTGTTATTATCCACGTTGCTTGTGCAGCCCCTAATCCCATATCCATAAATGCAGGTAAGGTTTTCTTGTACCCATAACACCCTTTGCATGCTATACCGTTGGTTTCATACAGAAGGGTAGACATGGAGCAAATGGCGAACTCGAACGTTACGTCTTTTTGTTTTATTCAGTATCATTTTCCACACATAATACCCTTTGCATGCTATACCACCAGACATCTTGAACACAACGCTATAAGTGGGTCAATCCCATCCAGCATCAGCAACCTAAGCAACCTCACTGTATTGTGAGTATCAGCAAGGGATCAAGAAAGAAAGTCAACATTACCTAGCACAGTTTCATACATAAGGGTGGACATGGAGAAAATGGCAAACTCGGACGTGTTTGCCACAAACCCCAACGAACACCTACAATAGGCGAACTGAACCCATTTAGTTTGTGACAAAACGTTTTTCTAAACAGGTGTTCATGTGTTCATGGTCACAGACTAACCATTGGTGTTTGACACGAACTCGAAGTACAGAACCATTGGTATAGAAAATACAAAGTACAAAGTGTGAGATTGAAGGCTAACACTAACACCTGGTACTCCTGTTCACGTTGTAGGCGCCACCGTGTTAGTGGTCCGCCAGTTGTGGTTGAACACGAGCGGAATGCTCGCTGCGGTAGAGGCGGACCGCATGTAGGCGCTCCCCCCTTGCGTGTGTAGACCCGTTCCATCGTCGTCTTGGTAAGTGTTCTTGCTTGCCTTGCTTGTATTGGTTGCCTAAGCTACTACTGCTTGTTGTTCCCCCTTGCCATCCCTAACGCGCGGCCGAAGGCCGCGCACGCGAGCGCCAAAATTTTCAGCACTAACTGAAAGAATGAGAGATGGAGAGGCCGCCGTGGCCTTAAGTACTCATGGCAGAGGGTAGAAAGCAGAGGGCAGAGGGTAGAAGGGGAGAGGCTAATCCTCTCTCTCTCTCGCTCTCTCGAACGAACAACACCGAAATTTTCAGCACTAACTGAAAGAATGAGAGATGGAGAGGCCGCCGTGGCCTTAAGTACTCATGGCAGAGGGCAGAAAGCAGAGGGCAGAGGGTAGAAGGGGAGAGGCTAATCCTCTCTCTCTCTCGCTCTCTCGAACGAACAACACCGAAATTTTCTATCTCGCTCTCCAATGTTCTTCTACCTTTTATAATCTTTTGGCTCAATGTTTTGTGTCTTCATCTTAGTACATGTGAAACCTGGTGCATGTATGCACCATCAGGAATCATGATGGCAATGCCCTAGCTGGGGCTAAACCGTTTATTATCTGTCATTTTATGTACAGCAATGTCAGTTGGAACAGCCTCACTGGCCAGCTCCCTCCAACAGTAGCCAATCTCACTCTTCTTGATTACTTGTAAGGCATCTTCGCATATGAAAATGCATTTTCTACCTTTCTAGCTTTGAAGCATTTCACAAAGTGGTGTACAAGGTACCTAGGTAGGTGTTCCACTTGTGAGGCTTAGCCCATGTTATATTGCACCCACAGGTAAGATATATTCAACCGTTCAACGTACCAAGGTCACAACTTGGGCTGGATTGGCCGAATCCTGATCTGCCTGCCATCTATTGAACCGGGCTGCTCAATGTCAGGCAAAACAGATCAATGTATGCTTTGCCAGTACTCTCATGACTTGAAACACTCCATGTGTACACAGGGACTTTTCTTTGACTGCAATCACATGCCCTCCTGACTACAGCAGCTGCGTGGTCCCACAGAATGATTCAAGTGCTTTCTGCAAGCAGTGTGGTTCCTTCTGCTCCACGTGTGACAAGACACCACCAGGTGATAAGCAATCTCCTTATGATTTTAGCTCCAACTTCTACTGCCTTTTCTGCATTGCTCTTATTACTGAGGAGTGCATAAACACTGCTTTGCCATTTATCTAACAAGTTTTCTCCAATGTCAGGCATTCACAACTTGGCTACTTCTCATACGGAATCCCATACATGTTGTGCTTCGGATGTATGCCTTCTCATGGGTACTGAAGATGATCTTCTCCAGCATTTCGATGCCTTCCTTCACTTTCTCTCCCTGTGCAAACTGTACCTTTTCTTACATCCCCTTACACCTCCCCATCGCCAGTGCCAACACCTTCCCCATCGCCTGTGCCAACACCCTCCCCATCGCCAGTGCCAAAACCCTCCCCATCGCCAGTGCCAAAACCCTCCCCATCGCCAGTGCCAACACCCTCCCCATCGCCAGTGCCAACACCCTCCCCATCGCCAGTGCCAAACCCCTCCCCACCTCCTCCCACGTCAACTCCCAGTGAGCCTACAGCCTCTCCCTCCCAGTCTGGAGGCGGTTTATCCAACGGAGCCACTGCTGGCATCGCAGTTGCTGGTGCTGTGGCTGTCCCCATGCTGCTGCTGCTCAGCTGGCTGCTGTGGAAGCGATGCTGCACCAACGGGGCAGCAGCAGGACGCGATACCGGCAAGGATGTGAATGGCAAGGATTCGGATAAAGAGAGTGCATTCCAAGGTAAGATATCTCCAACGCATGAAGTTTAGAAACCATCATCATTCCCAGCCTCCCTCTGCAGTTACCATCCACTCTTGACTCCTCGTCTTAATCTTATCTCCTTCACAACCACAGGCTTGGAACACGATTTCCCAAAGGCAGCATCCAATGCAAAGGAGAGCGACCCAGAAGCAGCAGCTGCAGCAGCGGCAGCAGCAGCGGCTGTGGCGGCAGGAGCAGCAGCACGGGAGAGGCAGAGAGACATGGTGGTGGAGATGGAGGCAGTGAAGCCACATGTGTGCCAGAAGTTCACTCTGGAAGAGCTTGCAAGCGCAACGGGTGACTGGGCAGAGGGGAACAGGATTGGCAGCGGCAGCTTTGGAGATGTGTACAAGGGCGTGTCACTGCGTGACCCCAATGAGATGTGGGTTGTGAAGCGATCTAGGGTCCTCTCCAATGACTTTCTGACTGAGGTACCAGACGGTGCTAATGATGCTTCTGGTTTCACACCATGAATTATATCGTGATACTGTTATTGAATGACCTTTATAGTCAGATGTGTGTGTGCACGCACGCGCACGCGCACACTTACACACAAACATGCATGGACAGATATACACACATATACACAAACACACACACATGCACATTCACATATGTTCACGCTTCTTATCTCCCGAGTGATTGTTTTCCTATTCTCACCTTGCAGGTGAAGGAGACGGCTAGCAAGCACCCCAACCTGGTGCGCCTGTTGGGATTCTGTGTGAACTTTGACCCGGCTACGAGTCTCGTGGAGCAAGTACTTGTGTACGAGTTCATGGTCAATCGGGACCTCGAGAGCTGGATTGGACCAGGTACATAAGCTTCTCTCTGCACCTGACAGCTTTTTTTTTTTGCACAAGTAGACTCCGTTTCACCTGAAAGCTGCACCTTTGAATTAGGTTTTGGAGTTCGCACTTTTCACCACAACCATTCATTTTGTCATTCGGGAATCCTCATCATATGTCAGCATTTTCAGATTTTAACACTACTGTAACCATTTTTACGCTTAATCATCAACTCAAATAGAATTCTTTGGCATGGAAAAATGGTTTTCACTATGTCCGTTTTCAGGTGCTCCAAGCCCCCTTCCATTCTTGCAACGACTTGAAAATTCTTATTGGGGCTGCCAAGGGGTTGCATTATCTTCATGATTTCGGGATTGTGCACTGCGACATCAAGCCAGCCAACATTCTTCTTGATGCAAAAATGCAAGTATGTATTACACCGTTTTCTGCATGCATTCTCTTTGACCTACATAGACTTTCTGCTCTTTGCATGCTTTGACTGATCGAAAACAATTGGTGCTGCCCAACATCTGAAGTCTGCCTACATGCACATGTGGCTGTTGTTCAGGCCAAGATTGCCGACTTTGGGTTGGTGAAACTCACTGGAGACACCGCTATGGGCACTTCTGTAGCAATGGGTGAGGCACAGTTGCTTGGTACAGACTCACTGCCTGAATAGTGTATGCATTATCTGCACGACTAATGCCCAATCTTCCGCTCATGAGCATGAAGTGCACTGAACAATCAGCCGTTTGTCCACGTCCATGTGTTCCCTTTCAACCCAACAGATTGCCCCATTCGTGGAGTCGGATGGGGTGGCAGTGTTCAAGGACCCCCACTTGGACGCACCAGATGACTTGGTGCTGCGCTGGGCTCGCCTTGCCCTCTCCTGCACCGCCATGCCTGCAGCCTCCCGCCCCTCCATGAATCAAGTGCTGGGAGAGCTGGTGAAGTTGAAGCAGGAGGCGTTCGGGGCACATGAAAGCCATGTGGGCGAGGACAAATCTCGCACCGACATGGAATTTGGGAGTTCCATTGGCTCTTCCAGCTTCACTGCTGAAATGCCCGTGCGGAGCGCGGGGGCATGCCAAGTGGCTCTTCCACGTAATCAAGTTTGTTTCACATGCACCTTACTGGTTCACCTAGAGCTTCTGGTACCCATGGTTTGTGCCATATGAGAACATATTTGGGGGAATATGGCCTGTTGATACAGGTTCTGGAAATGATACTGGTAGCATCTTTGGTGATAAGATAGATGGCACGAGAAAATTGGGCTAAGCACACTAAAAGCAGCAACTATACCGTAGATGTGGCCTGTCCATGGGCACATACCGTATTTTGTGCTAATCACATTTTCTGAAATTCGTACCGCAGCCGTTGCATCCATGATAGTTACAACATTGTAGAGTGATAAGGTCAGTCATAATAGATGAAAATAATAAGCTTTTCCTGTGGCAGCATCAAACATCAGGCTGGTAAATCACTACACTCTCAACCTGAAATTCTGCACTAAATGACACAGCATCTCCTTTTCCATCCCACGTATCTAACCTACAAACAAAGCATCACAATCTCCTTATGGTCACTTATCTTTAGTGTTGTGTCATCTGCTACACATGGGCAAGAAAGGATATAATTCCTTCACAGCCCTTTCGTTTGCATACCAAGTCAGATGTGGTAGAAGAAGAGCCTTGTGGGAGGAACGAAACACGGCGACAGAACCGTGAATAGTAGTGGGTTTTGATAGAGAGTAGGGGGAGTATTACCGTAATCTCCCAACAATAAGACCCGGAAATGACTTGGGTGAACATCAAAGAAGGGAAATATTTATCTAGACCCATGAATCATACACATGCTTAGGGTCATGAAGTGGGTTGGGCGGGAGGGGAGAGGGGGGTGGGGGGGGGAGGAAGAGGGGGTGTAGTGGGAAGAGGGGGGAGTGGAGGCTCACATTGAGTTGCACAAAGCAATAAGATAGTAATACTGTAATCTCCTAGCAATAAGACCCGGGTTCAAGAATGGGAGAGTGAGGGATGGACTAGTGGGTCGACCTCAAGAATAGGAAAGTGAGACTAATTCACGAAGTAACAAACTAAGGGAGGAGACAATGTTGCTGGATACGAGCACGACTGGCAAATATATTGCAACTACAAGAGGGAAGGGAGGGGGAAGAGGAGGTAGAAAGAGGGGGGACATGGAGGGGGGGGGAGGGGGGGGAGAGTGGGAAAGTGGAGTCTTACACATTTATGTGTGCCGACAGTGCGCCGAGCAAAGATACCTCATGAACCCCATGGCTGACTCATTGACCCATGTCTGGCTAACAGACCCATGTCTGACTGAATGACTGACCATTGGCTGACTGACTGGCCTGTGGCTGACTGACTGACCCGTGGCTGACTGACTGACCCATGGCTGACAGACTGACCCATGGCTGACTGATTGGACCATGGCTGACTGACTGTCCCATGGCTGACTGACTGATCCATGGCTGACTGACTGACCCAAGGCTGACTGACTGACCCATGGCTGACTGACTGACCCATGGCTGACAGACTGACCCATGGCTGACTGACTGACCCATGGCTGACTGACTGACCCATGGCTGACTGACTGGCCCATGGCTGACTGACTGACCCATGGCTGACTGACTGACCCTTGGCTGACTGACTAATCCATGGCTGATTGACTCTGACTGACCCATGGCTGACTGACACTGACTGACCCATGGCTGATTGACTGTTCCATGGCCTTGGCCAACATGCTGAACCGCCTGCTTGGCCTTGCACACTGAAAGAGGCCCTGAAAGAGGCTTACAACCCGGCCTAAGAAGGCCCAGTCCGTGCTTAACCCGTGCCCGGTGAGCTGCCCTTGTTGAAGCCATGCCTGTGCTCTCACCCCACCTTGTTGAACCCGTGAACCGTGAGCTGCCCTTGTTGAAGCCATGCCTGTGCTCTCACCCCACCTTGCTGAACCCGTGAACCGTGAGCTGCCCTTGTTGAAGCCATGCCTGTGCTCTCACCCCACCTTGCTGAACCCGTGAACCGTGAGCTGCCCTTGTTGAAGCCATGCCTGTGCTCTCACCCCACCTTGCTGAACCCGTGCACCGTGAGCTGCCCTTGTTGAAGCCATGCCTGTGCTCTCACCCCACCTTGCTGAACCCGTGCACCGTGAGCTGCCCTTGTTGAAGCCATGCCTGTGCTCTCACCCCACCTTGCTGAACCCGTGCCCCGTGAGCTGCGGAGATAACTACTACAATGGGAGCTAGACTACGGGCTAGGCACGGGGTGCTCGTGTGATCTCTGCGTTCGTTGTTCCTTAGTCGTTTTCCTAGTGCACACACTGCTTGCTAGATCACGAGGCAATTTGGCAAGAGTTTCACTAGAGAAAGTTGACAACAATAGTTAGCAACAACATTGGCAACACAGACTACATCAGAGCTAGCTAGGCTGCTGGTCGACCTCCAGCGCAACATGGTCGACCGCACTCCAGCGCAGCAGCGCTCACACCGCTCCAGCGTTGCAGAGTAGCGGTGCGCCAACGTTGCAAGTCCATGGTGTGCCAACGCTGCAGTAAGTCGGCTGTACAGCGTTGCACCCGCAGGACAATGGTGCATCTGCTTCGCAGGTGCGCGCAGCTGGTTGGCGCTCCACACCTTGTCACGAGCACAGCGCAGACGCCTGGCAGACTCCATGCCAGCGACTGCGCCCACCAGCCACGTCGGCCTCGGGATACCACCCCCGAGGACGGCCTCGCAGACCCCACCCCGCCGACGCTCGCGCACGTTGCCCAGGTATCCCGGTCGACCGGGCAACCATGCCCGGTCACCCATGCCCGGCGTCCCCAGTCCAGCGTCCAGACGCCCAGGACGCCGTCCTAACCCCCCCAGGTCGGCGTCGAGACGCCTAGGACGCCTTCCAGACATACAGGGCGGCATCCAGCCTCCCAGGACGTCGACCAGACGCCCAGGTCGGCGTCCAGGCCCCCAGGACGCCCAGGTCGGCGTCCGGGCCCCCAGGACGCCGTGCAAACGCCCAGAGCAGCGTCCCAGGCTCTTAGGACGCCGTGCAGACGCCTAGGTCGGCATCTAGCCTCCCAGGACGCCAACCAGGCGTCCAGGACGCCGACCAAGCGTCCAGGACAGCGTCCTCCTGCTCGGCGCCCTCCAGCCAGGCGCCCTCCAGCTCGGCGCCCTTGCAGTGGCCCCCGTGCCCACTGCTGCAGGTCGGCTGCAACCCCCGCACACCCGACCACGAGATCGGCTCTGCCCAAGCAAGGACGGGGCCAAACAACACTCCCGTTGACATGAGCTGCCCTTGTTGAAGCCATGCCTGTGCTCTCACCCCACCTTGCTGAACCCATCCCGTGCCCCGTGAGCTGCCCTTGTTGAAGCCATTCCTGTGCTCTCACCCCATCTTTGCATGCCCCTCTTTGGCAGGCGCAAGGTCAAGATTACGACTATCTTCACCGTCTCTCTCTAGCCCTCATGTCCTTCCAGCACCGCATCGTCACATGTGCCGAGTGGTTTGAATTTTGAAAAAACGAAAAACACACGTTCATGATTTTTTAATGGTTGCAGGCTAAGCTATTAGTCATGCTGCAAGGAGAAATCATGGTTCAAATTACAAAGAGTATCAATCAAGATCTGATTCAACCCGGACTGAGCCCCATTCCACAACACAGTTCCAGAAAATATTCTTGTATAGCCATCTGCCGTACCTTCTTTTTATGATATGATTCCATCTGACATATGTAGCAATCATTTAATTTTTTTACAAGTTGGTTGGCTTGGCATGATGCCAGCTCTTTGATCACCGTCCGTGTCAAATCAGGCCAGGAGATGTGGCAGGCACCACTTTGCTGAGAACACTTGACAAATTTCTATCAAGCTTACGATTGGTGGCACATTTTACAACAAAGAAGGCGATTTCACACAAACACTACAAGCATAGCGCAAGCACCTTGCACACATTCTTCTAACCAAACCGAGCAACAATACAAGGAGGGAGTGGGGGGTATCAGAGGCGTGAGGAGTAAGAGAGCGGGACTATGAGAGGAGTGGAGGGTATGAGATGTAATTCTCAAGGTGCAAAGTAATACCGCGTTGCAGGTTAGATATGTGGGGTGGAAAAACAGATGATATGTCACACAGTGCAGATTGTTAGGTTAAGAGTGTAGTGATTTACAGGCATGATGTTTTGAAACCGACACTCTTTCTCTGTAAAAATCCCACACTCACTCTACAAGTGAACCTGTTCCGTACTTTAGAAACAACCATGCATTCGAAAGCTAAGAATTCTAGAAAGAAGGTGATATGCACATGGTGGAGGTGGGTTGGGCACATGGTGGAGGTGGGATGTGCCATCCACAAAAGTGAGGGGCTGCTGCCCTCGATCTTCCCTACCCTCACTGTTGTCACCCACCTACCGTACCATTTTCCCACAACCCCATCCCTCTTCATTTGGCAGGCGCAAGGCCAAATGTCAATTCTTGGAATAGTCAGCTGTGGACTTCCGTCAGTGGAGTGGCTCGCTCGAATAGGTCAACATCCCACCACGCTCTTCAAGTTCTTGGCCTTCATCCTACCCGCCTGCCATGCCTTTCCTTTCTTCCCTGCCCACCCTTGCCTTCCATCACCTCTCCCTCTCTGTAGGCACTATCCGGCAGGTGCAAGGCCAACTCCACCACTCTCATTACGGTTGCCCTCTCTTGATTCTCGGGGGATTCCGTGGCAGTGTGCTCTGCCTTTTCTCAGCCTACACCCCCCCTCCCCGGGCGTAGGAGAGGATTGGGGGCCTGGGAGAGGAGTAAAGGGTGTGTACGGAGTGGGTTGTATCATTGTCTGATTGAAGTGAGGGGTGTGAGAGGAGTGGGAGGGATAAGAGAACTGGAGTGGATGGTTTGAACGAATTGATGGGCCCTTGGTCCAACTCGCCCCACCAGGGCAGTTGGGTCCTTGGTCCAACTCACACCACTAGGCCAGTTGGGTCCCTGGTCCAACTCACCCCACCAGGCCAGTTGGGTCCTTGGTCCAACTCGCCCCACCAGGCCAGTTGGGTCCTTGGTCCAACTCGCCCCACCAGGCCAGTTGGGTCCTTGGTCCAACTCACCCCGCCAGGCCAGTTGGGTCCTTGGTCCAACTCGCCCCACCAGGCCAGTTGGGTCCTTGGTCCAACTCGCCCCACCAGGCCAGTTGGGTCCTTGGTCCAACTCACCCCGCCAGGCCAGTTGGGTCCTTGGTCCAATAGCCCCACTAGGCCAGATGGCTCGCTGTTCCATATAGCCTCACCAGGCCAGTTGGGTCCTTCGTCCAACTCACCCCACTAGGCCTGTTGGGTCCTTGGTCCAATAGCCCCACTAGGCCAGATGGCCTCTGCTTCATCTCTGTCTTGAATGTATATCCTGCAAGCTCACTTGAGATAATGTAACTTCTACTCCTAAGTCCTTCTCTAGCTAACTTGGTTTCTTTCAATAACCCCATGATCAGATTACCCTATGGTTACATAACCCCATGATTACATAACCCCATGATTACATAACCCCATGATTACATATCCCCATGATCACATCACCCCATGATCACATCACCCCATGATCACATCACCCCATGATCACATCACCCCATGATCACATCGCCCCATGATCTCATCGTCCATCACCCTATGATTTTATTTCCCCATCACACGATCTTCGCATCATCCCATCTCCCCTTCACCCCATCAACCCATACCCCATCGTCCCATCACACTCTCGCCCTTTCTTTGGATGTGCTCTGCACCACAATGGTTGCTGTCCAACAGCTTCGGGCAGTTCATTGGCTGTCCTCCCCACCATGGCCCCAATTCTCTTAGCTGCACGCACGAGGCACGAGCTACAAATCAGGAGCAATGAAATCAATACACTTGCATGGTAACGTTCCTCCCTTTTTCTCCCTACTCCCAAATCCACTCTCCACCCTCCCCACGTCTTCCACCTCCCTGTTCTCTCCCGCCCTCTTTCCCTGACCACCCTTCCCGCATAGACCAGCCAGTAGCATCCTTCCTCTGCCGTCCATATGCCCACACATGATGAATGATCACTCATCTCTGCAATGAGGTCAGATTCGAACCTACCCTATAGGTGTCTGCTCGCATCGTCACCTGGCTAGCCACCACTGCCATTGCCACCCCATCCTTTCTTGGATCGACCCTTTCCATATGGACGACTCAAGTCCCTTGATCTTATCATCACATCACACCATCACACAAGCATCCCATCACATCGTCACACGATCTTCCAGTCACCCCATTAACCCATTACCCATATTCCCATATTCCCATCACCACATCATACCATTACCCCTTCGGCCATCGTCTCATAATCCCCGCACCATGCGCTTGCTTTGCCGTTGGCCCTCGATGCAGTTGTTTGTGTCAAACAGCCCTGAAGTCACTGTCTCGTCTATAACACATCGCTACCCACTGGGTCAAAACGAGGGTGTTATTTGGCGCAGCGGAATGCCCATTAACACTTAGCCCACAGGCGTTACACTCGTCCCCCCCTGGTGTCAACGTCCTCGTTGACGAACTTCAGGGAGTCGGCCCCCCACGGGGACCTAGACTTCGCTGAGGCAGCAGCGACTTCGCTGGTGGACCAGGGCAGCGGAGGATCGTTCACTGGGTTCGATCCGGTTACCACATTCAAGTTCTCGCCACAGGCGGAAAATGTGGATCAGCCAGGATTTGAACCATAGGCTCTGATTCCAGTATAACACCTCGCTACCCACTGGGTCAAAACGAGGGTGTTATTTGGTGCAGCGGAATGCCCATTAACACTTAGCCCACAGGTGTTACAGGTATGCCCCTGCATGTACCCAACTGTAGTAGTCGCATATAAGGATTTAAGCATGGGAGGGAGGGGGCAGCGGCAAAAAAAACAAGACAGAATCTATCACAGGAGGCGACAAGGGCCAGGGATGTAGGATGGAGCACATTGGCATGACTGGCTAACGTATAGAGATGAGACTAACATGTAGCGTAACGAGATGATAGTTGGGCTGCAAGCCTAAATTGAGATGCGAGGCTTGGGAGATGAAACCACAGCGGCAGAAATCCAAAGGATATTGAGATAGAGCACGGTGGAGCTGTGAACGAAGTAGAGGAAAAGAAACATGTAGGAGGATGGATCGGATACTGTGTGCCGGTGAGGGAGCACGGAGGGGTGGGAATGGGGGAGGGGTGGGAGTCAGAGGTAAGGGGCGTGGAGGGGATGGGGTGAAGAGTAGGCGCTGAGAAACGGGAAGGAGGAAGGGGATGGAATGGGAAG
Source organism: Closterium sp. Naga37s-1 (assembly GCA_947471745.1). NCBI lineage: Eukaryota > Viridiplantae > Streptophyta > Zygnematophyceae > Desmidiales > Closteriaceae > Closterium > Closterium sp. Naga37s-1. Next base: position 2,140,083 of record CANJKZ010000901.1, read on the forward strand.
GGGGAGAGACGGTGAAGAGGGAGGGAGAAGAGGGGGTAGAGCGAGAGGAGAGGGGAGGAGCAGGAGGGAGGAATGGGTGGGAATGATGAAGGAGGGGGTGGGAGAAGGGGGTAGGAGCGGGAGGGGTAGAGGGAGAGCCGTGGTGGGGGAGTAGGCAGCAGTGGTGACAGGCCTTTTAAGTAGTGGAAATGCCTGTTTCCGAAGTGCTCACCTGCCTGTCGGTAAACTACTTCTCATTTACACAACGGACCGTCACTTAGCAAAATTGCTCCTGTGTACCCTTTGAAGTAATAACTGAGCCTGGTTCACGTTCACACCTCCTCACCATCGGCCCTCCTGCTGCTTCATTGGCACCTGTGGTGCTCCCCGTGGTCCTGCAGCAGCAGAAGCGACCCTTCCTCTCTGCTGTCAGGCACGCAACCTGTTCTTCTAAAGGACAGACACAACCTTGACAAACCAAAGCTGCACCGAGCGCTGGCTAAGGCTGAGCCAGATTGGTGGAGCAGGTGGCCCGGAGCAACAGAGCCATGACCCGTCGCCCCGACTCCTCTCTCTGCCCTTCTGTGAATCTTCGCCACCGCCCCTTCTCCCTCCTTGGCCCTAGTGGTGAGAACTGCCCTTTAGTGTTGGCCGACTAGCTTGTCACAGTCCCCAAGACCTCCGCCCCCCGGCCCCCACCTGGTCTGCTTTTCACGAGCCTTTCCTACGCTGTGTCCTTTCACCCGCCCCTCCTCTGCTGTGTCCTTCTTCCTATGCCTCCCCTTCCTGGTACCCTGGCACCACGATCATGGGAGGGTACTCAAATTCCATATCTACACGTCCCAGGTCACCCCATGCTCTTTAGTATTTCTTCTGTTTGCCTTGCTTTTGCTTAATTTGTCTCTGCATGTTGATGTGTTGTAGGACTTTGTATTTGTGTGGTGAATTATCTATTGTTGTTCGTACCAGGCCTCTTCTGAACCAGGCCAGCCTGCCTGCGGCAAGTGTCAATGCTAACCCAAGTTTGTCTTACAGTTATGATGTGTACAATCAAAGATGAAACCTATGAATTGAACCTAAAATAAACTGAAACCTGAAGTGTAACTTTCTCTAATAAGATAACACAATGATAATTATGAGAGTGAACTCTAGCCTATTCCAATATTGCCGTCGCCATCCCCTCCTCCTGCTACCTCGTTGGTGCAGCATTGCTGGCACAGCAGCCAGCTCAGCAGCAGCAGCAACACGAGGACAGCCACAGTGTCAGCAGCAGCAATGCCAGCCATGGCTTCGCTGAATAATCCGCCCCTCCTTTGGAGGGAGAGGCGGAGGGTGCATTAGGAGCTGAAGTGGGAGGAGGTGGAGAAGGTGCTAGCGCTGGCGATGAGGAGGGTGTTGTCACTGGCGATGGTGAGGGTGCTGGCACTGTCGATGGGGACAGTACAATAATGGGATCGGAAGATGAAGAAAGGGAAGGGAAAGGGAAATCAGACATGGGGATGACGGTGGGCTTGGTGAAAGTGGATGTGGCATCAGGCACATTTTGCACAGTGAGCGGTAGCAAAGAGAGGCATTGACGGGTTTAAACGGGTACTATTCATTAAAAGCCAAGCGGAGGCATGCAACAGGATGTGGATGCGTGAGGATGTGTGATGCGTGACACTAGAAAATATTGTTCTATGGGTTCCTGATACCTGGAAAAAAAAATCTGACACTGAAAAGGCTTGTTGAATGGGTGGCAATGTGGTGTTCATGCACTTGACATGAGAGCAATGTAAGAATAGGCAATACAAATTGCAGCTACCTGCGTAAGAAGCGTCTCACCTGGTGGTGGCTTGTCACATGTGGTGCAGAAGGAGCCGCACTGGCTGCAGAAAGCACTTGAAGTGGTCTGTGGGACCACGCAGCTTCTGTAGTCAGGAGGGCATGTGATTGCAGTCGAAGACATGTTCCTGCATGTGCACATGGAGCATTTATAAAACGAAGAATCGGAAAAGGGTTTCAGCTCGAAGTGAAACGCTCTGAGGTTGCTATTGGAGTTGTATGGAACATATTGCAATACTCTACTATGCCAAGGTGTTATACAGGCTGAAAGCAATGACGAACCATACATTTGTATATAACCGCCTTTTGAAGACGGCCTGACGTGGAGGTTTGGGTTGGGCCAGTCCAAGTTAGGTCCTTGTGTACCTCCTGCCTGTGGCCTTAAACACTCTTTGGCTATGGTACACCACTGGAACACCTTGTATACCTCCTCTTCATGAAACGCTCCAAGGCTGCTATGATGGACATTGCAACACTTGAGCATGCTAGAATGCCTTACAGGTATGTAAGATTAGTGAGACTTCCTATTGCAGGTGGGAGTTGGCCAGTGAGGTTGTTCTGGCTGATGTCACTGCAACGGATGGAAATGACTAATAAAAGATGTATGAGACACAGTCAGGGCATTGCTAACAAGTTTTTTGTTGGTCAAATGTGCAGAGATTCAAGTACGAAGAAATGAACCAAGGATGTAACACGGTTAATTGAGTTGTGGTGGGGATTTTTGTTCAACCAGCGTGACTGAGTCCAGTCAAGCATGTGCCTATAAAGCTAAACATGACATACTTTTTGGCCATGGAAAAGACATCTTGGACTCAACACAGGCCATTTGTCGGGCTGAAGAAGGTTGAGCCAAGGAAGTCCAAGTTCAGCCTTTGGTAATTAATATACCTCCTACCTCTATGGGCGCGAATGGTCCACTGTCTATGTCTCATCTGTGTTGCAAGCTGGATGCATTGTGAGATCCTTACTGTATCCTGATGCACGCTCTTATCTGTCATCGTTACTCTCATATATCACACTCATTGGTGCATGCAAAAACTCCTTTTCATGACATTCTTCTCTTGACAAGCCGGCAACAGGCAAGCCACACGAGCTTGTGGCTCCCCTCGGCTACACTTCATGGATAGGATTGCTGGCTCTAAAAAACTGGCAGGACCAACCTTCGGCTCACGACAAGCTGGCCACTGGATGGCCATCAAACCATGATGGTCACCAACGGCTCATCACGAATTGGTTACAGGCCATTGCTCATGGATTGCTCAGGCTCATCTCTGCATATGCCCGATTCTACGTGATCACAATCATGTGTGCATGCTCCCACCACTCATACTCACAGATAGGTTAGCCTGTCCAAGGCACTGATGGAATCTGGAATGGACCCAGTTAAGCCATCGTCATTCAGATTCCTGGTGCGCATTTCGGTCCTTGTGTACCTTATGCCTGTGGCTTAAAACAAACTTGGGCAATGGTACACTACTGGAACACCTTGTATGCCTCCTCTTCTTGAAATGCTCCTAGGTTGCTATGATGGACGTTGCAATACTTGAACATGCTAGAATTCCTTACAGATATGAAAGATGAGTGAGACTGCCAATTGTTGGTGGGAGTTGGCCAGTGAGGTTGTTCTGGCTAATATCACTGCAATGGATACAAATGACAGATAACACGCAGAATAAACACAGTCAAGGCATTGCTAACAAGATTTTTGTTGTTGTATACCTGCAAGAGGTTTCAAATGTACAGAGATTAAAGCACGAAGAAATGAACCAAGGATTGGTAGAAGGTAGGAGACAATCAGAGAGGATATGAAAAGGGCATGGATTGTGGCAAGGTCTGCATATTTTAAGAGGCAATTTCAGGTTAGGCAAAAAACATCTTGGACTCAACACAGGCCATTTGTCGGGCTGAAGAATTTTGAGCCCAGGAAGTCCAAGTTCGGCCTTTGGTAATTCATATAACTTTGAGTGTTACCCACATCCCTATCTTGACTGTGGGTGAGTTGAGCATCCATTTGGCACCCCAAGTCCATTGGGGAACAGTTTCCTCACTTGACCAGCCCAAGTCGCCTCCAAGCTAGCCCTCTTCGAATTCTGTCAATTGGTTCATGTTTTGCTTGTATCCGCTTGCCTCGCTTCGGTTACGCGACATATTTCTCAAGCATTTCTGAACCAGATTCACCTCGTGCACAATGTGCACGTTGAGTCTGTATTTTTACAATGCTAAAGTGCCTTACAGGTATGAAAGAAGTTTGAGGTTGCCTATTGTTGGAGGGAGTTGGCCCGTGAGGTTGTTCTGGCTGACGTCACTGCAATGGATGGAAATAACAGATAAAAGATAGAATAGAAACATTCAAAGCATTGCTAACAAGATACCTAACCGTGCATACATGCAAGAAATTTTACCTGTACAGGGATGGAAACACAAAGGAATAAACCAAAGATTGGTTGATGTTAGGAGACAGTCAGAGGAGATGGAAAAGCCGTGGATTGTGGCAGGGGACGCATATCCTATTAGGCTATTCCAGGTCAACATGGTTAAGTTGCATTATAGATTTTTGTTCACCCAACGTGACAGAGTCCAGTCAAGCATGAGATGCATAACCAGCTTCATGTGAGATATTTCCCAACCAGGCAAAACACATTTCAAATCAACATAGGATGTTTGTTGGGCGGAAGAAGGTTAAACCAAAGAAGTCACAATTCGGCACTAGGTTTTATAGATACCTCCAACCTATAGCCAGTGCAAGATTTCTCAATGAGCTCAAGTGACCCGACATTGTGTTACACACTGCATTCATTATGAGTTCCTTACGGTGTCCTGAGGCATGGCTGAAAACCATGCTCACGTAAACCTGGGAAAGAGTGATGTTGAAGTATCAAAGCAAGAGTGCATAAAGGCACGAACCACTTGTTAGGCTGCTCATGCTTGCATTGCAACCCCTCTCGCTAGTCATAGCCAAGGGCAGGCCCCAGTTCACCCTTAAAAACTGATAAACTAAGGGTGAATCCACGTTTTGAACAAGTCTAGGATCAAGCTAGTCAAACCCCGCGTTGGGAAGATTATGACAACTACAATAAGTCCTGCTGGGTTCTGGTCTTCAGTAAAATCCTGTTCCCGTCCGACCGAGACCCACAACACCCGACTCATGAGTCGCGTTGGACACATGTGGGTTACGGTTTGAATAAGTCGAAGCTGTTTACTCTTCAATGCAGATGCATTTTCTGGAGTCTCCCTTTCTGGGATAGGTACAACGTGGGTCAGACATGCTTATGAGTCGAGTCGATTCAAGTCAGTTCAAGTGGAAGTCGAGTTGGGAGTTGTGTCAAGTTGAGCAAAGACCAGACGTTTTCTTAACTGCCAGCTCTGGGCCTCTTATTTATGAGCATGTGAGCGGTCATGTTGGCTCTCTTTATGATCTCTTGATGTTACTCACAAGTCTTGGAGGTTTGTCATGTTGCCGATGGTAGATGGAATGGACCCAGTCAGCGCATTGTGGTTAAGATACCTTATGGTAAAACATGCGAAGGGTTTTACGGGTGGTAAGATTACATAAAAAGGGCTTCAAATGTGTTAAAAAAAGATACGGCGAAACACTAGTTACCAAGCACATGGAAAGGTGCCATGAAATTCAAACAAGAATAACACATAATGGTAGGAGAGGGAGGATTGATATCAAACAGCAAGAAGGACTAAAGAACTCATGACATGCTGAAATATGATTGTGATACAAGCTACCTACTCTAAACGGTGCCTGATAAACAGGTGCTAAACGTTACCATCGACTATATAGCACAGTGTGCAAGAAGTAGCCCTTTCAAAAAGTAAAAGCGAATGAAAACAATGGGCAATTATTTGAGCCTCACACAAACATGCAAATATGTAGACATTGAGAAGCAACACAAAGGGATACACATTACAGAACGTTAGTGGTGGTGGAAATGCATATCAGGACACGAGAATGAGTTGAAACTTGTGAGCGTGTACAGTGGTCATGCCTAGCATGTATGCTCGTTCTCAAATCAAGTTGACATGGTGTTGCCATTGCAGGCCCTCTAATTTCTGAACCTGTGCGAGGTTATGTTGGCTCTCTTTCCTATTCCCTTCACGATACTCACAACCAAAAGAGGTTTCTCATGTTGCCGATGGCAGATGGAATAGACCCGCTCAGAGAATTGTGGTCAAGAATCCTGATGATACAACATACAAAAGGGTTTATGGGTGGAAAGAAACATTGAATACAGCAAGAAAATATTCCTAGTGAAAAACAGCACACTATATAAACAGTGCTGCAAGAAACAGCCCTTTTAACAAGTGAAAACAACGGGCAATGATTTGAGCCTCACATAAACATGCAAATATGTGGACATTCAGAAGCAACACGACGGGATAAAAAATTACAAAATGTTAGTGGTGGTGGAAATGCATAGCAGGACACGAGAATGAGTTGAAACTTGTGAGCGTGCACACTGCTTAGCAGAGCGTGGTGGCGTGCCAATTGTGCACACAGACACTTGTAAACACCAACAACGCTTCCATATCCAAGACCATGTTGGTGAAGAAGTGCACGGCAATGCTCTCGTGTACAAAGTGGTCGAAATGGTTCAATATGATTCTGATCACCAAGCAGCTTACAAAATGGTTGAGTTATTCCGACTCATACTGAAGAGAAGGGATCGCGGCCTGTGACGTACCTTGTTGCTACTTGACAGGCAACCATGACCAATGATCCTCTTCATCAATCACAAGCCAGGGGTCCAAGACGGTGATGAACCCAAGCCAACTTTCTTGCTCTGCTGGCTGTACTCAAGTGGAACTGTGCTGTCTTAATGATCCAAGAACTTGCTTGCTGAACTTGCGCCGACAAGCATACTGTCAACTCTTTGAGAAGCCTTGTCATGCTCGACGTAAAATGAAAGAATAATATCAAATACACTTATGAACAGATGGTTGTTAGTTACCATGAATCGTCCATTTGAGTTCCAATCGTATATGACCTTCATCTTCTTGCTTGTTTTTACCTCAAAGCCACAGGAAGGAGCACTACATATGGATATGGCAAGAAGAAGCTTTTTATTTCATGTGAGTGTGGCAGTAGATTCCACGTACATCTAACAGCAAACTGGCATACCCATGGGGGTTTGACAAATTGTGACGAGCCAAAGAACAGCTGAAGCAGTAGTTAAGAGAATGAACCACAGCCATTAAAGCCAAGGGTGAAATTTTATCAAACTTCCTTGATACTGACAGGTGTGCAAGGTTGCTCATGCTGCCGATGGTGGATGGAATAGACCCATTCAGTTTGTTGTTCCAAAGAGACCTGAGGATGTACACACGCATAGAGTTCCATCCGAGGAATAAGATCAGAGTTTGTGGTACCATAAGAGGCACTGTTCTGAATGTTACACAAGCACACCAAAGCAACAGTGAAGCCTATAGCGCTAGTGAAGCAACAGTAAGCAGGCAAATTTAGGGTTGCAGCAGCTATTCCCCTCACTCTCACATTGGGGAGTCAGAGGCAGGATTTTATAGCTCTGGAGGGAATGTGTGTGCTCAAAAGTGATACTAGGGCTGGTTGGATAATTGCTTATGCTCACAAATTCACAGGTGGGGATCTTGTTTAGCTGGCGATTGAGCGAGCGTTTAAACAGGTTGACCTTCAGAAGGGGATTCCGTCAGCCAGCAGCTCTGGCCAGAAAGGCGAGATTAGATTAGGGTTGACCGGTTTTGAGGGGCAGTTTTTTTTTTTTTTTTTTTTTATCCGAGACATGATTTGTGTATGATGGAACTAATAGACGCAATACCTGGTAAGATTGCGCCTTTGATCGTCACTGCCAGCTTGATTTCAAAGGTTCCCACTTTCATCATCCTCCCATGTATGGAATAACCATCCTCACCCATGTAACTTGTCGCCTGAATGTTGCAGGACCATATTTCGAGGCTAATGCGGAGATATCGGCCGTGGAAGAACCTGGTACCCACAAGGTTACCTATGTGAGTGGCGGGCTGGACAGCTGACATAACGACGCTGTCAGGAGAAATCTCCCGCTCCGCCAATGTTGGTCACCGCCGTGCACCATCTCTAGCCCTGGAACAAAAGTGCATAGTGGTTCAGCCATATGGGCCAAAGTGTACCTTGATAGAGGACATGGAAATCCTCCCAGTGTCACCGGCAGTCCTCCCCTGCTCGGCTGTCATCACATCATTGTGAAAAGGTGGGTCTGGCAGCACGCAGAACGTAGGTATGCCAATCAGGCCGACCCTACACCTGCCTGCCGTTGCTGCAGCTGCAAACTCTGTGGTAGTGGCTGCCACTGCAGCAAAGCCAGCCTTGGAGAATATTTTCCTGGTGATGGGGACATTGGTGTATAGGGGGAATGGCGCCAGAATCTCCCCACCACTTCAGTTCCAAAGAATTTCACGCTCAATTTCCTGCCCACGTTTGGAAGATTCAGAATCTCTCTTGCCGCGAGGCTAATGTGCAGAGATCGACAGTAGACCCCCGGTACCCAAGAGGTCACCACTCTGATTTGCGGACTGGACTGGTGACACGTCACATGGGCGGGAGAGATTTCCCTCGTATCTGCTGTGCCAATGTTGGTCACCACCATGCACCGTCTCCCTCCCCAGCCAGGGCTAAAGTGCACAGTGCTTCAGCCATGTGGGCAAAAGTGTGCTTGGTTAGCAAAGCCTGAAATCCCCCTTTTCTCAGCAACCGTCAGCCCCTGCTCGGCTGTCATCACAGTGCTGAGAAAAGGTGTGAATAGCAGCACACGAAGCATAGGTCTGCCAACCAGGACGGACCCCATACTTGCCGGCCGTTGCTGCAGCTGCAAAATCGGCGGCAGTGGCTGCCTCTGCAGCAAATCCAGCCTAGGAAAAGATTCCCCTGGTGATGGAGACATCGGCGCAGCGGGGGAATCGCCGGATCTCCCCACGAATTCCACCCCGAATGGATCTCGAGTCAAATCTGTGCTGGTGCATACGCTCCCTCCTCACACGAAGCTTCCTATGGGACCATCACGAGTTATGAACCACGGCAATGGGCTTCCATTCTTCCTGCCACAGATCCCCACACTCGACCCACTGCTGCCACCTCCCTTGGTCCCGGACGCACCTGTCTCTCCTGGGTGAACTTTCCCCTGTCCACATTTCCTCCTAGGACGCAGCCACCGCCACTGGTGCCATGCCAGCCTCCTTGTGGACGGGCAGGCTGAAGCTGTAGCGGAGAGGATGGAGCTTGTGGCTATCGCAGGCTCAGGAGGAGGCCAGCAAGTTCCTCATGAGCTCCCGCATGCTTGTGGAGCACAAGGTCTGTTGAGGGCGCTTTCTGCTTGCGTTTCAAGAAGGTGCGTGTGCTGGCGGAGTTTCGCTGCAGTTGCATTGCATTATGCTGGAGGGATGGCTGCAACTCTGCTGCTGTGGGGTTGGGGGAAATTTGGTGGAGACGACCCAGATGACAAGCTTGGGTCCCCCCACCTGACACGTGAGCTGACACTGGTGAGTAGCATTGAGTTCGAGTAGGAGCACATATGGTCTGCAGTCACTGTATTCAAAAGGATATTCTTGCTCGTTCCTACCTCACAGCCACTGGAAGGAGCACTACATAAGGATAGGCTTGAGCAAGGTGGCGAACACCTGTTCGGTTCGCCTCGAACGTGTTCGAGGCGAACCGAACAGGTTTTGTTTTTCAGCTTAAATCGTTCGCCCGAACGTGTTCGATGTTCGCCCGAACACGTTCGTGTTCGTGGCGCTGCTGCAAAACGCCCCGTGTCGAACACGAACGTGTTCGAGGTTCGCCCGAACACGCCTCCACAGGCGAACAGCGAACACCTGTTTTTGGCTAAACTGTTCGCCGAACCGAACACTGTTCGGTTCGGCAAAAGGACGTGTTCGAGAAGGGGCGAACACGAACATGTCCGTGTTCGCCCTTTGCTCATCCCTACATAAGGATAAGGCAATGAAAAGTTTTCTACTTTATGTGAATTTGGTGGTAAAATGCAAGATCCACATACATCTGGCAGCAAACTGGCACATTCGTGCGGATTTGACAGATTGTGGCGAGGCATACAAGCTCGTTCTGGCTCGATTGGTTTGCGTATCATAGATGAGCCACAGGCCTAATTAGCTGCCCACTCATCTCATCGGCCAGTCAGCTCGTTGTGCAATGGAACGACTAAGCCGGTTATAGGCCTATGCTCAAACCCACTATTTGTAGGAGCCTTGCATTTGTGAGTCATTTCCAACAGCTCCAAATGCTCATATGGCCGAGCTTGGACCCTCTAGTCATGATGTAGTTCAAATTGAATGGCGTGGGACAGCGTGGTTGGGCCAGCCTGTTTGGTACACGTTCCAAACTGCCCTTTTTGCATGTACCGCTTGTCGATCTCATCCTCGCAATTACTAGCCCGGCCTGTTGGGTCAGCTTGCTGCAGAAAATTCATGTACAATGACTAGTTGTATCATGGCCTGAGCCCACCGCCTTGCTGCAGATCTCTGGCAAACTTGCTGTAGAACCGACCTACCATAGGCCCCCCCCCCCCAGGCCCTGGGTTAGCGGGCTAGCTCGACCCAGCGCCAGCCCGTGGTCATGCCTAGCATGTATGCTCGTTCTCAAATCAAGTTGACTTGCTGTCGCCATCGCAGTCCCTCTAATTTCTGAACATGTGCGACGTCATGTTGGCTCTCTTTCCTATTCCCTTCACGATACTCACAATGACTCGAGGTTGCTCAGGCTACCGATGGTGGATGGAATAGACCCGCTCAGAGAATTGTCGTAAAGAGACCTAATGATACAACATATGAAGGGTGTATGGGCGCACAGGAACATAGAATACAGCAAGAAAACAATACCTCAATTTATTGACACATGAGTATGGCTGCATATGTATAAGGCGGATACGAGCAAGCCATTGCTACAGAGCGCATGAAAAGGGTGCCATGAATCTAATAAAAAAAATAGAGCTGAACTAAAATGTAGGAGAGGGATGAGTGAACATGACATGCTGATATGTGATTTGTGATATAAGCTACCTACTCTAAAAGGTGCTTGATTGTGAGCACAACACAAAGAAGCTGCTGAATTTTACCATCGACATTATTCCACAACGCTGCAAGAAACAATGGTGAATGATGTGCCGGGGTAGCCGAACGTTAGCATTTTGACACTAGATGTTTAATGGACAGATTGACCAACCCTTTATATTATTGTCATTGTCCAAAAAATGAACTCTGGAGGCTCAGTTAGGGGGCCTCATAACCTTGCCCATGTATCTTACCGCCTGGACATTTCGGGACCATATAGTGAGGCTAATGTGGAGAGATTCGCAGCAAATCCTGCTCACCACTGTGAGTGGCGAGATGGACCGGCTCACAACAGTGACAGGTCGCTGTGGTCACACAGGAGGAATGACTGCATTCTCTCTCCGCCAGTTCAGGGGCACCTTCCATCCCCAATGGATCTCAATTCACATTTGCGCTGGTGCAGACTCCCTCCTCCTCATGCATAGCTTGTATGCTCGTTCTCAAAACAAGTTGCTCAAATCACACCATCAGAGGCCCCTGTATGTACGAATCTGTGCGAGGTCAGTTGGGGCTCTCTTTCTGGATTCCTTGCCGATACTCACAATGTTTCGAGGCTGCTCATTCTGCCGATGGTGGATGGAATAGACCCACTCAGAGCGTTGTCGTCGAGAAATCTAATGGTAAAGCAAGCGAAGTATATTATGGGTGGAAATAAATGAAGACAACTTGCGCCTCATGGCAAACATGCAAATGTGTACACATTCAGAAGCAGGAGAAAAGGATATAGAGTACACAATGTTTGTGTTGGTGGAAAGGCACAGCAGGATACAACTATGACCTGAAACAGCTGTGCATGCACAGTGCTTAAAACAGCATACTCCATCGCATAATGTCTTCACTGTCTGCATTTGAACGAATTGATTTTGTGAAGGAAAGTCTGTAGGCCAGCAGCGTTGGCAAGACATTCTGTTTTTTTTTTTTCTGTAGCGAAAAGGAGAGTTCAGGGATGGCTCAGATTTGACCAACGATGATGGCAGCTTGAGAATGGCTGGTCTGATGACTTTACTTGGGTATGATCGAACTGATGGCAGCCTATATATCGTGGCTTTGGGTCTTTTCCCTTCGCTACGAGCTTGATTTCATAGAATTTCACTCTCATTTGAACATGAGGAACAGCCAGAACCTCCCTTTCCCATGTATCTTGTCGCTTGGACATTGCAAGACCCTATCATGAGGCTAATGTGCAGAGGTAGGCGGCAGACCCCAGTACCAAGTAGATGGTGAGGCTTCTTCCATACTGATCCCAGTTAGCTACCCATGGCGGTCTAGGATGCTGCCTTTGTTGTGAATGTCCTGCATTCTGTGCGTTTTCTTTTCCAAAGAGAGAAAGCAAAGACCGATCTAAGAGAACATTGACGCATCATAGATGCAAAAATTGGACTACCCATGCTCGCATCCCAGTGCGTCTTCTCTCCCTACACACGCAACTTAAGGCCGCGCTCAGTATGTGGCAAACCTTTAGGGGACTCCTAAAGAGGGAAATTGAAGACCAATTTATGAACACATTGACGCATCAAATACGCAGAAGATGGACTGCTCATGCTCGCAATCCAATGCGTCTCTCCCCTCACATACAGCTTAAGGCTGTGCTCAAGTATGTGGAAAACCTTTAGGGGACGGGGAAATTGAAGACCAATTTAAGAGCACATTGACTCATCAAAGACGCAAAAGATGGGCTACTCATGCTTGAAATTTATGCCTTTCACTACAACATGACCAAGGGCAGGTTCCCTTATGACTTGTGCCAAACTGGTTTTTCAAAGGTCAAACGGTGCCCTGATTTTCACCGGCCAGCCTGCACTACTTGAACTGTTCTGATGTCAGACTGCTTGAATCGTTTTGGTCCTCAGTGAGAAGGTATATGCCTGGAAAACCAGGCTGCTTCAATCCCGTGGCCCATGACAAACCCCACTACTGCTGCCGGACAAGGGCACAAGACACCCGACACATATTATCCCGCAATGTGTCAAACTGGGAGCTCAATTTTGCATTCAATGACAAGTACAGGCCTGAGCTGACAATTGAGTCAAGCAGAGCCAGCAACCCTGCTCTGCCGGCTGACCCCGAGTTATCGAGCTGGCCCGACGAGCCGAGACCCGGCTTGCCGGCCCGTTGAACTTATTCTTTCACCAGCCGGCCACAAGCTGGTCGAACCCAGCTGGCCCGAACTGGGCAAGAATATGCTTGATAATCCAGGCTGGTTGGTTGTCTGGCAGACCAAGATGGCCCTTGAGTCCTGTGGGATACATATAAACCTTGGATTGAGATGGTTGGAGCTCATTCATTTATTTCCACCTTTTTTGAAACACGGGTCCAAGATGACAATTGAGTCAAGACAAGCTGGCAATCCGAGTATCAACTGGCTGAAATCAAACCGATCTCGACGAGCCAAGACCCTCTCTTACCCAGATGAGAAACTAGAAGCAAATCCAAAGCTGAAATGCAAGATTCACCCGAAGCAGTAAAATACCAAAACCGTGTAAGCAATGCCTGCTTGTCTACAATGGACGAGCCACGAGCTTGGTCAGCTGCCCGACTGGCTCGTCAGCGCACCGGATCATGGCAATTTGAACCAAGCCAGCTTGTCTTAGACCTATGCTCGTGCCTAGTGTTGACGGAAGAGGAGTGTTGGCCCCGCCCTAGCTTGGGCAACGCCGACGACTTGGTCGGATGTACGGGAGAAGCAGCCAACCGCTCACAATAGGAGAGCTGCTCAACGGGCTTCGTCGAGCTGCAGGGGACCGCTGTGGCGCTGATGTCGGCCAGGGAGCTCGACAGCTGCAGCTGACTGGGCTGGGCGACGGGTGGGCCGTCGACCAGGACGGGCAGTTCGACCGGGAGGCCGACGCAGCTGTCCGTCGACCTGACAAGTGAGGAGTGGTCGACGAGGGGAGCTCGGCGTCAACCGCTGACAATTCTGGTCGACGGAAGGGGTCCGTCGACCAGGGGGTAGCTCGACAGGAGCTGTGGTCGACTAGAGGCACCTGGTGGTCGACCAGAGGCACCTGGTGGTTGACCGGAGGCACCTGGTGGTCGATCAGAGCAGTTGGTGGTCGACCAGGTAACCTACTCGACAATTTCTGCGGAGGCACGCGAATGTCGTCGAGGTCGCGATGGCGAAGGCGACTTCGGGCTGGTAACCCGAAGTGGATGTGGCTCGTCAGGCGCAGACAACGGCCGATGGATGCACAACGAGGCGAGTCGCGCCAATCGTTTGCGCGCACCTGCGAGCATACGCACTGCTGTCTTCTACGGGGCAACGCTGGACAGCCACTCTGCTGCAGCGTTGGCACGCCGTCGACCTGCTATGTTGATAGGTCGCCTTTCAGCAGTGCTGACACGGCGACCAGGCTAGCTGCAGAGTTGCTAGGTGCCTGATGTAGTCATTGTTGTCATTGCTAGTTGAATCAATTCTGTAATTTCGACTTTGCTAGTGGAAACTCTTGCCGATTTCTCCCGTGAATGTGCAAGCGCTAAAGAACTAAGCAAAGCTACGATCACTCCTAGTAGTTTGTGCCAACCTCTGTAGTCTAGCTCACTACCGTTGTAGAGTGACTTTCCGCACCTAGTGTTTCATGCCTTCCCTGAACGCATTTCTTATGGTGAAAAAAGCTGATAGTGGCAAACTTGGTCCTTTCGTTATGAGGCTTCCTAGGATTATGGCAGACCAAGCTCGGTTCAACTCAAACAAACGAGCCATGGCTATCAAAGCGAGAATAATGCCCAGCGCAAACCCTCTCAATTCCATCTCGATAATGTCTAGCCATGTAGGCATAAACCATACTGGCCTAGTTTCAGCTCTTGCTCTCGTTAGTTTTGAAACTAATATGGTTCTCATATACTTCCTACCATACGCTGTGATGGGCCTCAATGAAAGCAGGGCTTGGGTCAAAAGCGGGCCAAAACGGCCCGACCCGGGCCGCACCTCGAGACAGGCCGGCCCAGTCCACCCCTAAACGGGCGGGCCAAAAGTAGGCGTCTGGCCCGACCCAACCCGACTTTTCTGCGTGAAATTCGTCCCCATGGCACGTAGCAAACCCTTTAGCAGGCCCCCAACACACTCATTGCAAACCTTTCCACACCTCTCATATGCACCACCACAACCTCCCTCCTTCCACTCACCCATTTTCTCTACTTCTTTGTTGACATTGTGCACAGACCAGCTGCATCTACAACAGTTGCAGTACCCTTTGGCATGCCAACTAGTTTTCTGACTTGGGCATGATAGAACTACTAGAACTGTGCCTGTCCTGCTCTCTCTGCCCCTCTATACAACCCCTGATTCACCTTCGTTAAAACATGGAAGATGTTCCTCAATCATGTTTAAAGATAAATTCTAACCTTAACAAAACTTTGAACATGACTTTAACATGGAATGATTCCAAAGGGTCCACGAAAGCAGACAGTGGGTTTGGATGAGAGGAGGAATGTGGGATGAACAGTTCAAGTAGCAAGGGAGGGCAAGTGAAGAACAAAGAAACACACAAAGGCATCCAGCGAATCCACGGTCCGCAAGGGGTCAACCAACGAACGCAAGTACCTGCAGCTGCACCTGTTGCCATACCACTTGACATGCCAACTCGTGCTCTGACTTATGCGTGGTAGAAGTACTGAAGCTGTGCCTGTCCTGCTCTAGGCATGAGCAGGGGGCGAACTCGAACATGTTCGTGTTCACCCCCTGACGAACATGGCCTTCTGCCGAACCGAACAGTGTTCGGTTCGGCGAACGACTTGAGTGAAAATAGGTGTTCGCCGTTCGCCCTAGGAGGCGAACGAATTGCTGCAACAGGCGAACACGATCATGTTCGTGTTCGCCTAGGGGGATATTCAATATAGAGTAAAATTCAAATAATTGCACATTCCCTCCCAACACTTCCCAAGCCAGTCCCACCCTGCTTCATCCATCTAGTGCCAGCGTGCAACGGCGAAATGCTAGATCCGCACTTAAGCAACGGCGAAATGCTAGATCCGCACTTAAGCACCGGCGAAATGCTAGATCTGCTCTTAAGCAACGGCGAAATGCTCGATCCGCACTTAAGCAACAGCGAAATGCTCGATCCGCACTTAAGCAACGGTGAAATGCTCGATCCGCACTTCAGCAACGGCGAAATGCTCGATCCGCACTTGAGCAACGGCGAAATGCTCGATCCGCACTTAAGCAACGGCGAAATGCTAGATCTGCACTTTACTAACTGCGAAAGGCCAGATCTGAGCCAAACACCAAGGCTCGCGACCTAAAAATTGGTCGCGGGCCAGTTCGTCGACGAACACATTGGTGTTCGTCGAAGGCCTGTGTCGAACACGAACGTGTTCGTGTTCGACGCGCCTCGGCGAGCTGAGCCGGGCGAACGGCGAACATGTTCGGGCGAACACCGAATACGTTCGCCCCGAACAATTTAGGCCAAACCAAACAAAAATCCTGTTCGGTTCGCCTCGAACAACAGGAGTTCGTCATATTGCTCATCCCTATCCTGCTCTCTTCCTCGTAGGACCCCATCTTTAAAGAGATTAAACCATAGAACTGATTCAGCGTGGAAAATTATTCCAGATGCAACATCAAACATGTTCACTCGCCCGATGATCCTTAATTCCTTAATCCTGATGAGTTAACATGGTACCATCCTAACATGCCTTCAAGAACTAATGGGCTCATCAAAGCAGATAGTCAGCCTGGAAGAGGGAGGGACAATGGCAAGAGCAGTTAAAGAAGAAAGGGAATGCAAGAGAAATACAAAGAAACACCCAGAATGCAAGGCCAGCAAGAGTTAGCTCTCCAAAATGCATGTGCACATGGAGCATTTATAAAACGAAGAATCGGAAAAGGGTTTCAGCTCGAAGTGAAACGCTCTGAGGTTGCTATTGGAGTTGTATGGAACACATTGCAATACTCTACTATGCCAAGGTGTTATACAGGCTGAAAACAATGACGAACCATACATTTGTAGCAAAGGCCTCGGCAGTTTCCTTCCGCGACCCCGAGGCCCACTCCTTCCACCTGTCGGAAAGCACCATCGCGTTGAGGGTGCTACGCAACTGACAAAGACGGGACACAGCAATGTACTGTGTCCCGAACCGTGTTCCCGCCGGCTTCAGCGGCTGCAGCACCTTCCCCTCCACCAACTCCTTGCTCCTCAGGTAAGCGCGCGTCCAATGATGGTTGCGAACGAACGAACTCATCTCCCCAGTCCTATCCACCACCCCTTTTGCCCACCCCATCTTTCCCACGTCGAGGAGATCCATCACATGCGTGGCACAAGGGACCTGCTGAATGTGGGGCCACTTGGCAATCAGCTCCTGGACAGCCACGGCATAGTTCGACCCCCCATCCATACAAAATGCGACGACATTTTCTGGTCCTACCTCCTCCACCACCGGCTGCAGAATCCCTGCTATGTATCCTCCCGTCTTCCGCTCCATACCGCAGTCGATCGCCTCCCTGAAGACGGCGCCGGAGTCGTTGATCAGAAGCACGTTCGCTTGCGCCCTCCCACATTTGTCCGTCATCATGTCGGACGCAATTGTTACCCCCGTCCTCTTCCAGCTCGATTTAATCCCCACCAGCCCCTGCTCAATCCCTTTGCGGACAGCAACCAATCCAGCCCCGCCAATGAAAGTCCTCCTGGGGGGGACGTAGCCGTGGCCGGCGCGGTTGACGAGCAGCATGGCGTTGATGAACAGCGGGTGGTCCATGGTGACCTCCGGGATTCTGCAGGCCGCAAACATCAGCGCAAGGCCCTCGTGAGCATCCCGCTTAGCCGCAGCGGCATCTCCCTCCAAGTAGTCGGTTATGCTCCGCTTCCCTCCGCCAGCCTGGACTGCCGCAACTGCAGCAGATGTTGCTCGGCACTTTTCCTCGATCGCGGCTGCCATCTTTTCGTATTTGGTGCGCATCTCGTTTCGTACGTCTTGCGGTGCCTCCTTGCAAAGCGTCACCTCGCGACGCTTCATTCCCTTCCACGAGCTCAGGTGCTGCGCGCAACGAATGGCTGGACCGGTGAAAACATTGAAGCAGTACTTACACTCGTACTGCTGCGCTTTGCCTTCTTTCCGCACAATGAGGCTGAAATGTTTGAAGACTGCGTGTTCCGGCATGTCAGGAAGGTAATCCCTACCCTCAGGTCGAACAATCCGAGAACTCTGCACTGTCTGAACGGATGGCGGTGTGCATGGCGGGCTAGACATTACGAAAGAGATGGGGAAATGATGAATTGCGTAGTTGCTTGCAACCCACTAAGTAGCACAACGAGAGAAGGGAACATTGGGACAGGTGGTTGGAGTGAGTAGATGGGAGGGGATTCAATGCGGTAACAAACAGAGCGCACAAAGTGTGTACGTGAAAACGCGACTTGACAAATTGACACAACCAATCTCGACTACGTGGGTTGAACCCACGTCCACGATTGGACAAGTCACGTATGTGCAATTTGCCATCTGCAAAAAGCCACGTCCACGATTGGACAAGTCACGTATGTGCAATTCGGCTGCAGCAAAACGCACGTCGTGAAATTCCGCATCTTTCCGTATGTTCGAAATTTTTTCCGCCCGGGCTGCCCCAAAACAAATTTGCCGAGCGTATAGCGGATTCGCTTGCGTATAGCGTGTTGCGTGTATACGCAAGCGGATATCCGCTAAACGCAAACAGGTCTGAGCGTTTAATGCAACTTAGCGCTCTCCTTCTCCTCCTCTTCGTCCATCGCTTCCTGGTCCTTGTACTCGTCGAATTAGGCTGGGGGGGTCGAAATTTCGCGATTTCGACATTCGCGTCGAAATCGCGAATGTCAAAATCGCGATTTTTTCTTTCGGGCTGCCCGAAAAAAAAAATCGACCTGCGTCCTGCGTCTGGACGCGCGTCCTGCGTCCTATCGTCCGGACGCTACGTCCAGACGCAGGACGCAGCGTCCTGGCTGCGTCTCTCTCATCATAGTGTAGAGGCACTCAAGTCAAGTCTAGCAAGAGTTGGTGCACACATGGGGGATGCAAGACCAGGTAGAGTTGGTGCTCTCACATGTAGGTCACCATGCCTTGGTCATCGCAGAACACATGGTAGGCCAAGTCGCATTCCCCCCCAGCCACCCATCCAGAGACATTCAGCCCCCACGCTTGCTGCAAGTCCTGCAGGACTCGCACTGGCGGCAAATGGTGGGGGAGAGGGGGCAGGAGGGCAAGAGAAGGATAGAAGCTGGGGCAGGGAACAGAGGAGGGATAAATTGGCTCTCATCACCTACGTGTTGCACCCTTCTCTTCGTCCCTGACTCATCACCCTGTGCCGCAAGTGCGGAATGGACGCATGCGATGGTGAAGTACCTACCGTGACTCGCAGATTAAAAGTGCCACAACGATATGCATTGTGCGCATGGGAGCATGGGCATGCCGTGGCCACTGACTTATCCGTTGATAACGACATAAGATAAGAGGTGTAAACAGTAACGAGATCAAATAGGAGGTATATATCGTTGGGCATGAGCATTCCTGAGCTCTTTTAGGCACTCCACCAAGTTATTTAACTACGAATACTAGTACTCGTGGTCGTAAATGAGCCACAACGCCCTGGTATTGCTGCAACCATCCATGGCAGCAAGTCACCCATACATCAAATCCCCCCCCTATGCTTGCTGGAGTTCCAGCCAGCAGGAGTTGCACTGATTGCGCTAGCAGGTAGGAGAGAGGCTACAATGGAGCAGGAAAAAGAAGAGATGAATTTATCAGCTCATCAACGCTTCGTATGGCTTTCCCTCCCTCTTTCAACCCCTGCACCAGACATCAGTAGAGCAGAGAGGTGCAATGTCAAACTTGAAATTGGCCGAACAAGCTTCTAAGCACCAGGCGTTGGAAAATTATTCTGATAGAAACACAACTCTGATGGATACATGCGATCGTTGAGCACCGGGCAGGCCGGGCCCGGCCCGGGTCGGGCCCACCCCGGGCTGCGCAAAAAAGCGGGCAGGGCTGGCCCGGCCCGACCCGGGCCATAGAAGGAAACTCTTGGCCCGAGCCCGCCCTCAAGGTGGGCGGGCCATGCTCGGCCCGACCCGGTCTCTGCATGGCCCGACCCGGGCCGGCCTGGCCCGGCCCGGGTGCTGTCATAATCGCCCACAGGATGTATTTTTGGGCTGTTTCTGTTGTATTTTTGTGCTCCGATGTGGCCCGGCCCGACCCGGCCCGTACATGGGCGGGCGGCTGCGGCCCGGCGGGCCAGGCCAGCCCGGCCTGCCCCGGGCCCACGTCGAAATTATGATGCCCGGCCCGGGGCATTTCCGGGCGGGCCCGACCCGGGCGGGCCCTGGCCCGCTTTCATGCTCATCGCTATCGCCGATAGCGTCACTTGACTTTGATGATCCGCCGCTGTGGCACGGTTGGTGCCACTGCTGAACCCACAATAGTCGTGCATGACATTTTGCTCGTGGCATGAGCTCAACCAAAGGAAACACAGCGGAAACTCCGTAGATCTGTGTGACGCACGCTGGCAACCAAGCCGAATGCGTCCGCGTCATGGTGGTGCCATCGTGGTGTGTGAGCCTCCATGGAACCCTTGCTGGAATGCATCATACTACCATCACCAAGGATCCAGAAGACATGAGATTTATCAGCGCAACAAATACAGGAAGATTAGGTGGTGGGGGTCGAGGGCGGGCCACTGATTGCTAAGTTCGTTTTGCAAGGATCCCAAAATTGTTGCCCCCCATACTATGTACTATTAGGTTCTGCTACATTCAATTTTGAAACAGGAGCTACGGCGCAGCGATGCACGGCGCGGCTGGCCTGGCCGGCCCAGCGCCTAAGGAGAGGCGCCTTAGCTAAGAAAGAATAAGAGGAGAGTCTTGCAGCAGAAGAAAAGGGAGCTAGGCTGGAGGGAGAAGCCCAGCTCTGGAGACGTAGATGAGAGAAGAGAGAAGAAGACTTTCAAAAAGATAGGATTAAAGACTCCAAGGATAGAACAGGATGAGATTATAATACAAGATTTTGAGGTGGATATTAATGCTAGGAAGAAGGGATGGCGACTTGGGGGAAAACCGTATCGCCACTCAATCTAGCATGGCATCTTGGCATAACGCCTCGATGCCATGTCCTGCTTGATTCTAGTAACATCTAATCACTGACGAGGATAAGGGAAAGGGAGATACCTAGGCAAAGGGCGGTTCCAACCGTTCGGGTATTCCCATGCACGCAGGCATGGCGAATCCCATCTTGTTACAAATTTGCTCTATACAGCTCTATATCTAGCAGAACAAGTACATAGTACGGGGGTGAAACAAAAGGTTCGTCGGACGAACCTTGGGAGTCGACGAACGGGACACAGCGGACTGGAGAAACCACGGCGAGACACGTCAGAAAGATGAGTAAGCTGAGCCGAATGAGGCGCCCCGCGCCGTCCGAAGTTGCCATCGAGGTGCAGCGATTCCAGGAAATGGTTGTTTTTAATCGTTTGTGAACTTGTGTGCATCACAAGCCGAGCCTAATTCTACAGCCTAATATCTGTAGACGGTTAAACCAAAAAACTAGTGTTACCAGCAGACGAGGAATCCGAGAGGAAGTTACTAAGCTAGGAAATGAAGTGGAGAAGACAGCCGCAGGCAGGTGAGGGTGGGAGTTGAGGGCGATGATGATCGCCCAGTTCCTAGCCAAAATTTCTTTGCAGATCTCTTGCGTGGCTCCAACATCCCAGCCAGGGCTGGTGACGTGGAATTAGCGAGTTGCGACCTCCCATTCAGCCGTGGATTGTGGTGTGGATGAGGGCTGTCGATTGGTTTGGAGCCAGAACTTGAGAGGCTGACGTGCCCCAAAACTTGCCCTGAAATTTACGGGCTGAGAGCAAACCTGGCACTTGAAATCAGGGCTACCAACTTTTTGCACCTCGCTAGGAAAACCTACATCTCTTCGGGTCCGTACCTAGGCAAACTACTAAGAGCCAGCTAGGCAATAGGCTGAGGTACGAAACATGTCGATGGATTTGACGGGGATGGGAAAAGGAAGTAGGGGAATGGTTGGGAGGAGGTGGGGGACTGGTGAGGGAATGGGAGGGAGGGAGCTATTAGTAAGGGACGATAAGGGCTAGCCGCGGGATCTGCACTTGAAATCCGGGTTAGGCCCACAACCAGCACTTTGCGGGGGCGGGCTGCCCTCAAAGCCAACCCTTAAAACTCGGAAGCTGGGCCGAACCCAACCCTTAATGTTCAGGGCATTAAGGGCATTTGCCCTTGAATCGTCAGCCCTGTGGATTCTGACGGATGCGAATGGATTGTCAAGTTACCATTCTCTCGCGATTTCCAGGGTGACAAGTTTCTATGGTGGCGTGGCATGCCAGCAGGGCGTGTCCAGCTACCAGAAAATCCCGCCAGGTCTGCGACTTAGACGAATCAGGACAGCAGCTGACCCTGTTTGACGAACACCGACCTCTTCATTCTCTCTCACAGTAACGGAACGAATCGAAACCCTAATGGACCCTGCAGCAAATCTTCCAGTATACAAAGAGCAAGTAGCTATTGAAGAGGATTATTGGCACTAGCGACCAGCGATTTGCCGCTTTTGACAGCTCTCACAAGTCATCGACGCTGCTGAAAGGATAGCTCAATCCCTGCTCCTTGCTCCCTCTGCTCCTTTCCCCATGCTTGTTCCCTCTGCTCCTTTCCCCATGCTTGTTCCCTCTGCTCCTTTCCCCATGCTTGTTCCCTCTGCTCCTTTCCCCATGCTTGTTCCCTCTGCTCCTTTCCCCATGCTTGTTCCCTCTGCTCCTTTCCCCATGCTTGTTCCCTCCCTGCTCCTCACCAGATTTAGCTCCTTATCCTCATTCTGTACTTGTTGCGAGCAATTATAGTATCCATTTGCCATGTACCCTTGCGGGCGGCCATTTCGTCGTCTTTGCCGTTGACCATTCTGCCCGATCAGGTGCGTCCTGCTCAGAGCACAATCGGTGTCCTGTTGAGGTGGCGTATGGCTGGGTGCATGGCTGGGTGGCGTTACACACTTGGCTGGTCGTCACCTTCCCGCGTTACATGCCGGTCCCAAGCTGGACCAGTTTCCTTCCCCTGCCTTTAGTCGCAGTGCTACCCGCTGCAGCACGCTAGACAGCAACAGTGCTGTGCGTATAGGCAGCATAGCTACCTCCAGCGGTATGGCTTGCAGCAGCAAGCTAGGCAGCACTGGTGGGAGTATGTGGACTCCACATTGCAGCAGCATCGGTTTTACCACCAGCAGCAACGATAGAAGCTGCAGTGGCAGCAGAGGCGATGGCGACGACAGTTTATTGCTGCCACGGGTGAAGCACATCGTGGCTGTGGCGTTCGCGAAAGGCGGCGTCGGCAAGTCCACCACTGCTGCTGCACCTCACTGAATCACCGCCTCACCGCCACACCGCCATGCCCCTCGCCGCTTCCTCTCCGCTCATCATATTCCACCCTCTCCTCCCCCTCCTCTCCACCCCCCTTCCCATCCGCCTTCGTTGCCTGCCTATCCCCCTCCCCACCCCCCTCCTGTTCCCCCTCCCCACCCACCTTCCCTTCCTCTGTAACCCATCCCCCTGCCCACCCTCCCTTCCCGTCAGCCTCCCCATCCCCCTTTCCTTGACTGCATGTCGACAGGTTCCCATACACGCTTGACTCACGCCTGCCTTCTTCCACACATACCATTCACCCCATTCTATCACCCCGCTCCTTTCCTAGAATCCCTCTCGCCCCATGCACCTGACCGCGTTCCTCCCCCTGTATGCCTCTTCCACCGTGCCCCTCACCCCGCACCTCTCACTGCATGCCTCTAATCGCATGCCCATCTTCCCTTATCCCCCCATCCCCGCATCCCCCTCATCTAACCATCCCACATTCCCTCCTTCCCTCCTCCCCCCAATCCCATCGTCCCCTCCCCCTCCCCCCCCCCCTCCCTCTTCCCCCACAGTGAACCTGGCAGTGGCACTCGCCCGTCACATGCGCCTCGCCGGTGGGGCTGCTGGACGCGGACGTGGTCGGCTCCTCACTGCCCAACCTGCTAGGCCTGGTCACTGCCAGACCCCCCCTGCTCGCTGGGCCTAGAGACTGCCGGCCGCCCCCTGCTCGCCCCCTCCCTTCCCCCACACGCGCATGATGCCACTGCACGCGCACGGCGTGCTCTGCATGTCCATGGGCTTCCTCATGCCCGCTGACGTGGCGGCCGTGTGGCACAGGGCCATGGTGATGGCGGTGGTGGAGAAGCTTGTAAGGGGGACAGACGGAGTGGGGGCGGCTGGACGTGCTGCTGGTGGACATGCCGCCCGGCACAGTTGACGTGCAGCTGAGCTTGAGCCAGCAGGCTTGGCTTTCAGGTGCATGGCAGACGGTTTAGATGGGCTGGGAAGGGGGTTAACTGAGGGGAGGGGAGGACAAAGTGATGGGATGGGAGGGAAGGGAGGGAAAGGGAGGGGAGGGGAGGGGAGGGGAGGGGAGGGGAGGGGAGGGGAGGGGAGGGGAGGGTTGGGGAGGGGAGGCGAGGGGATGGGATGGTATGGGATGGAGGACTTGGCGGCTGCCAGGCTGAGCTGGCGTGCGTGATTCAAAGCAGCAGCGTGGGGGGTGCGCAGTGGGTGTGATGCCAGCAGAGGGAGCAAATGAGGCAGTGGGAATGGGAGGGCAGTGCAGTGGCAGCTGGGGTGCACGCACGAGATGCTGCTCGCCCTCGCTGCTTACATCTGCTCAGACACCCACTCCAACCCTGCAGTCCATCCCAGCCTGCCTTCTTATTCGCCATCTGTATGCATTTTTCTTGCATGAGCAACCACATGTTTCTTTTTCTCCCCTCCCTCCCTCTCCCCCTCCCTCCTTTTCTTCCTACCTCCCTCCTTCCTCCCTCCTGCCTTCCTCCCTCCCTCACTCTCTCTCTCCTCTAGTTTGTCTTTTGAGCAGTTCAAATCACAACAACGCATTCTTTTGTCTTTCGCGCATGGCCAAATAACATATCCCATGCTCCTCTCCCTCCCTCCCTCCCTCCTTCCCTCCCTCCCTCCCTCCCTCCCTCCCTCCCTCCCTCCCTCCCTCCCTCCCTCCCTCCCTCCCTCCCTCCCTCCCTCCCTCCCTCCCTCCCTCCCTCCTTCCCTCCCTCCCTCCCTCCGTGCTGGGCGTTAAGGTCGGGGTGAGGCGCAGGGGTGGGGATGATATGCTTGTGGCACGTCTTTCAGGGTTTTTCTTTTGTGGAGGCTCAGAGTCCTCATGCACTGCCCTGCCATGCTCTGGCTGCTTTGCCTGCCCATCTGGCTGCCATGCTTTACCTACCTGGTTCTCGCTCCCTCCCCTCTCACCGCTCTCCCTCGTATGACCTCGTTCTGCCGCTTGACTCCGTCACTTGCCTTCCCCTTCCCTCTTCGTTCCTTCCTCTCTCTTTACTTTCCCTCTCCATAGCTCTCGCTTTTCTTTGACTATTCCTCCGATCCCTCTTAATCCTTCAGTTTTTACCCTTTTCTGTTTGCCTTTCTCCTTTCTCAGCTCGCCCACTCCCACTACTTGTGCAAACTCACGCTTCATCCAGCCCTTTCTTCCCCTCGCCCCCTTTCTTTTCCCTTGCCCACTCTACTCTCCTTCCCGCCGCCCCCTCTCTCTCCCCATTTCCTCTGCCTGCCTCCTCCCCTCCTTCCTCACCCCTCCCCCCTTCTGCTCTCCTTCCCCCCGGCCCCTCTTCTTCTCCCCGCCCTTCTCCTTTTCCCCACCCCTTCCCCCTTGGCCCCTTTCCTCCCCTCCTCCCCGCCCCCTTCTGGTGGTGGCTGCCAGGAAGGCGCCGTGGTGGAGTGTGGCGCTGTTCGGTGCTCCCAGTGATGGCCGGACCAGCAAGTGAGTGGTTCTTTGGAAGAGAGTGTGTATGGGAAAGGGAGAGATCATGTGTAATGCCTTTGTTCTTGCTTGGCTTGGCCCTGCCGCTTTCCCCACCGACAGGCGTGGCGTTGGTTGGGGTGACTGAGTCCCTGGTGGAGCGTGAGTGAATTCAAGCGAGTTCCAGGCAACGTGAAGCGCTGGAAGCGAGCAACCTGAGTGGCTGTTTGGAGGGTGTTATGAGAGGTGGAGCGTGAAATTAGAGAGACAGTGGACCGAGTGGGGTTACAGAATTCCTGGTGGAGTGCCACTTCATCCCGCGCTAGAGGAGGTCAACTGCCCGCACTTGCCATGTGCAGATCAAATATCCAGCTGATGTGCAATATTCCTTTCCCCACTTGGCCACCCTTCTTCCCCACTGACAGGCGGCGCGTTGAAGTGACAAGAGTTGGTGGTGGAGAGAGTTGGTGATGGAGAGAGTTCGATCCGGCGCTGGAGGTGATCAACTTCCTGCACTGCACCTGCCAGCCGTGCAGATCCACGCCAGCGTGGCAGCGTCGCTGGCAGAGAAGAAGCAGAAGCGTGTGCTGTTTGAGGGGCTCATGGATCGGATCAAGCACATGCTGCCACCCGCTGACATGGATGAGGTGAGAAGCACTGTCTTTTGCAGTCTCTGGATCGGACAGGCTCATGGGTCGAGAGCATGCACTTGATCCGATCCATGAGCCAAGCACAGTCTCTGCACACTTGGTCACGCCCTCTCCCTCTGTCTGAGAGAAGCACCAGCACCTCGTGCTGTTTCCAGGGCTCATGCACTGCATGCCTGCCAAAAGCCTGGTAGCATGATTTGTGGGATGTGCGACAGAGATCTGGCGTGCCTACTGGTTTCTGATGCGGCTACTAGTTTCGAACGCTGCTAATGGTTGTATAAGTTGAGGGTGTCTCAACAATCTCGCGTGTTGCACTCCTCTCCAAACCTCACTTTTCCAATCGTGCTTTTTCCTAACCTCATTCCTTTCTCTCCCCCCTCCTCCTTCCCTCCTCTTTCTCTCCCCCCTCATCCCATCATCTGCACACGTGTCCACAGGTGATTGGAGCAACAGCGATGGTCTACACCCACGCTGCTGTCAAGCTGTCAGATCTCTCCCTGACCTTTACCAGGCAGCAAGACATGTCCCGATCTGTGAAGCTGCCCAAGGAGCAAATGACCGACTCATCCACATGCTGTCAGACGAGCACAAGTGAATCTATTGGTTTTCCTAAGTCTGTTAATATCAGTCTGTTACAGTTTAGTAAGTCTGTTAGCTTTCATCCCACTGTCTGCGCACATGCTCTCATCCACATGCTGTCAGACGGGCATGAGGGAGTTACTTGACCTAATGGTCCTCTGATGGCCATAATTGCTTCTTCTTCCCTTCTGTAACTGCTCTGTCATAATCTCGAAGAATAGTGTCAAAAGGAGCGCCACTGTTGCGTCATTTGGACACCGTATGAGCTGACTCAGCAAGTGCACTAACATTGCTCACCATCATTCCACATGCCTCCTATGGGCGATGGCAAGTCGAGCGAGGGTCGGCGTGCGTCGCTAGCTGCTCCTTGAGCGCTGAGAAAAATTCGTAGCGCAGCGTTTATTGCGAGAAATTCGTCGCGTGCGTCGCAGCGAATCGAATGGCGTCAAGAGACGATCAAGAGAACCGTCAACTTGCCGCTTTTGAGAATTCTGGTGCCATTGTCACCTCCTTCGATGCTGGTTGGAGGGTTGTCTTCTCCCTCCCTGCTCCTCTCCCCATGCCTTCGCCCTCGTTCCTCCCAGCTTTTTCTCCTCATCCTCATTCTGTGCTTGTTGTCCGCGATAGAAAATTTCCCGTTCCCTCATTCTGCCTACCCCCCTCATTTCTCCCCACTCCCTCCCTCCCCCCTTCCCTCATGCGACCTGCCATCTGCTCACAGGCGACGACAACCTGCTGGAGAGCCAACCAACCATGCACGGCACGCGCATGCAGTGGGTGCACGCAGCCATGTTGTCGTCTTTGCTTCTGACCAGACCAGACGGCCATAGCCTTCTGTCAAATGGCGATCAGCATTGCCTTCCCCATCGCCTCCTTCAGCGCTGGTGGGAGAATTGATTTCTCCCTACCTCCTCTTCTCCCTACCTCCTCTTCTCCCCTGCTCTTCAAGAGTGCTCCCGCGACGAGATGGCCGACGCCTTCCTCGAGGTGGGTGAGAGGGTTGGGGAGAGGTGGGCGCGGGGGAGGGGAGGTGTGGGGGCGGGGATAGGGCTGGGGGATTGTTGGGAAAAGGCTGGGGGATTGCTGAGGGAGGGTGGGGGGGAGTGAGGGCATGGAGAACAAAAGCGGGTTCTACCTTGATGACATTGCAGATGCCTTCCTCAAGGTGCGGGAGAGGGGGGGGGGGAGAGGGGAGAGGGGGGGGGGGGGGGGGGGGGGGGGGGGGGGGGGTAGAGTCTGGCGCGGGGGAGGGGAGATGTGGGGGAGGCTGGGAGAGGGCTAGGAGAGGGCTGGGAGATGGGAGAGAGGGGGGGAGGTGGTGGAAGGCATGGAGAACGAAAGCAGGTGCGTTGCACCAGGGAAGAGGGGAGAAGTGGTGAAGGGGAGGGAGGGGGGAGGGGGAAGGGGGTTGATTGGTGATGAAAGTGTGAGGGTTGTGCAGCGAGGAGAAATGGGTGACGATGGTGATTGCAAACAGCCGTGTTTTGCTCAAGTCCCGACCCCTCTCACTTCTTCACCCCCCGCCAACCATGCGGAATTGATCGATCAGGTGTGCACACACTGTGCGACATCCCCCACTCTTAGCTTCCCCCACTGTTCCCCTCCACTCCATCCCCGCCATTTCCCCTCTTCCCCTTCCCCCCCTCCCCATTCCCCCACCTCCCCTTGTTCCCCCCTGCAGGTGTGCGAGGATGCGTGCCTGCGTACTGCATGGTACAAGCCGGTGCTGAAACGTCTCAAAACTTCCCCGCCCTCGGCAGTGGAATCCGATGGGCAGCGCACGCCGTCTCTTTCTGACGTCCCTCCTTTAAAAGCCACTCTCTGACCCCTCTCTCCTACCCACCCACCTCGGTCTTCCCCCTTTTCTCTCCTCCGTCGCCCGGCCCATGCCAGGAGTAGCCCGCCCTTGATGAGGCAGTGGGATCGGGAGGCCAGTGTGGTGAGGTGATGAAGGGCTGGAAACGCGGGGGGAACGGAGTCATTAAGGCGGAGAGCTGGTTCACGTCTTCTGGACCGAGAGCAAACGCGTGTGGCGCATCCACAGCCTTCTCATGTTGATCTGGTCGCTAATCTCTGCGGATGCGTCATGGGTCCCCATCGCCTTGTATTGAACCTGCCTCTACCGAATCAGCTTTATAGCTTGTATCAATACCACTGCCATTGGCACTCCATTCACCACATGATACCATATCCCGTTAACCCATTACCCTATCATCCTTTCACCCCACCATCCCATTACCTCATTACTCCGTCATTCCATCGCACCATCAAACCATTTCCCCATCACATCATCATCTTATCACTCCATTATCCCCCGCCATGCCCTTGCACGGGCTCTGGCACTCACTGCAATGGTTGTTGCTAAACAACTTGGCAGGTCACTGCCTGCCCTGCCCCTGCATGTGCCCACCTGCCTTGCTTGCATGAGGCACAGGCTACAACCCAGAAGCCAAGAGATTCATTCCCTTGCTCTTTCACTTTCCTCCTTTTCTCCCCCTACCCCTGAACCCACACACTACCCTCTCCATCTCGTCCAGTGCATCATGGCAGGGCGCTGTGGTGTTCACCTCTCCCCGCCCTAATCGCGTTCCTTCTCTCATCGCTTCTTCCTTGCCCCCCCACTCCCCACCACCGCTTCCCTAACCCACCCACCCACCCCCCCCCCCCCCCCCTCCCCCCCTCCTCCTCCGCACACACACACAGAGCTCTGTCCTCCAGCTCTGTCCTCCAGCTCTGTCCCTAGCTCTGTCCCCAGCTCTGTCCCCAGCTCTGTCCCCAGCTCTGTCCCCAGCTCTGTCCCCAGCTCTGTCCTCCAGACTGATTGCTCCTGTTGATGCCTCCGCAGTAGCCCATGGGATAAGTTTTCTTTTTTTAGGTCAGAAAAATAAGTGACCCACACGACAAGGAAGCCGTGGTTGCTTGCCAAGCCATGTCTTGCTATGCCGTGGTATCCTGTTTCTTACTTCCCATCTGGAGTCTGCCGTGTGTTTCTTCATTAAGGCCCTTCTCCCTTCCACACTCTTGTGTGTGGTGTATGGTCCGGTCTATATCTTTTTGCACGTAGTTATGATGCGTTTTCAGCACGTTCAATCATTGGCGTGCCATCCTTTTCCTGCCCTCTCCACCTACCATTTCCCCGCGTTGTGAACAACGGGGTTTCAAGCGACACTTGTCAGTTGATGAAACCACTCGGAAATATGGGTTCTGACCACCTAAGTCGCAAGCCAATCATGTTCAGGCACGTTCTTGTTTCTGCGCTTTCAGCATCCCAGACCAAACAGCAACTTTCCCGTATTGCCCTCCAAAAGCACCAGCACTGAAGGCCAAGCGAAGCGAGCATGGGCCATTTCAAGTTGGGTCGGGGGTTACATTTTTGCCCTCTCGTTTTTGCAGTATTCGTTTTGAGACTTGAAGAATTAGAAACAGAGAGACCTAATATGGAAAGAAAGAAGCAAAGAACCCAGCAACATTATACAACACACAATAACTCAGCACAGTCACCTAAGTTTGATTCCTTCCTGCCCTCGGAGCAACGGCATGCAGTTGCTCGCACCTCTTCTCCGTTATTAAGTGACACTGCCCCTTCAAAGTACATGTTAAAGCCTTCAATCGCCTTCAAGAGGGAAAAACTCATTTCGCTGAGTGGGTGGGTGGATGGGTGGGAAGACAGCAGCAGGATGAGACTCAATGGAATGCTTTCAGGGATGACAGACAGCATGAGCACATGGAGATGGAAGATGTAGATCAATGAAACGAAAAAGAGAACACAGAAGGGAGGTAGAGGAGTAAGTCATAATGTTGTAATAGAGGGGAGAAGCGCATGAGGATTATTGGAGCTGTGCATGCTGGGCTGTGCATGCTGGGCTGTGCATGCTGGGCTGTGCATGCTGGGCTGTGCATGCTGGGCTGTGCATGCTGGGCTGTGCATGCTGGGCTGTGCATGCTGGGCTGTGCATGCTGGGCTGTGCATGCTGAGCTGTGCATGCTGGGCTGTGCATGCTGGGCTGTGCATGCTGAGCTGTGCATGCTGAGCTGTGCATGCTGAGCTGTGCATGCTGAGCTGTGCATGCTGGGCTGTGCATGCTGAGCTGTGCATGCTGGGCTGTGCATGCTGAGCTGTGCATGCATGGAAGAGAACGAAACCTAAAAGAGAGCACACTCTTTCGTCCCTCGCTCGTACGTGTGCACTTGCTGTTGACGAGCTGGAACCCGGAGCTGCACTGACACATTGGCTTTCCTCTCACCGCCATGCACTGGGAATTAGCACCGCACGCAGGCTTGCACACGGCTGTAAATTGGGTGGGGTGGGTGCGAGAGATGGGAAGAATGAAAACAAGGACGAGATGAAGGGACTACAACGCAGCGAGAATAAACAGCATGAATGTCGTGACACAAAGATTGTTTATCAGTGTGAGTGGGAGGTTGCGGTAGGGAGGAAAGAGAAAGATCTTCACTGGAAATCCACAGGCTTGCAAGAGAACGAGACAAAAAAAAAGAGCAAAATTATCTTCTGTGCTCTTACGTGTGCACTTGTTGTTGACCGGCTTGAACCCCGTGTTGCACTGACACATTGGCTTTCCTCTCACCGCCACGCACTGGGAATTAGCACCGCAGCTAGGCTTGCACACAGCTGTCAAATGGGTGGGGTGGGTGTGAGAGATAAAGGGAATGGAGGATGAGAGGGGAAGAGCTGAGGGATTACATAGAGCACGCACAGATGGCAAAACCTTCATTGGCACAAGCGTCCTTCACGGGTGCAGGTGGCTGGTGACAAAAACACGAAGAACGCATATTTCTCCCCCTCGCTCTTACGTGTGCACTTGTTGTTGACGGATTTGAACCCTGTGTTGCACTGACACATTGGCTTTCCTTTCACCGCCATGCACTGGGCATTGGCACGGCAGGCAGGCTTGCACACGGCTGTCAAGTGGGACGGGTGGGTGTGAGAGATGAGATGGGAAGGTTGAAGGATGAGAGGCGAAGAGATGGAATACGGCATGGTTGCATGAAAGAGAGCGAGTACAGGAGAGGTTGGAAAACGAGTGAGATATGACAGGGGTTCTCTCCCCCTCGCACTTCCGGCCTTACGTGTGCACGTGCTCTTGTCCTGTCGGAAACCCGCTTTGCACCGACACACGGGTTTTCCTCCCACCACCATGCACTGGCCATTTGCAGGGCAGTCAGGCTTGCAGATGGCTGGTGTGGGTGCGAGTTGGTGCGTGGAGGAGAGGAAAAACAACGTGAGCTTGAGTGGGGCAGCAGATGGGGAGGAGGAAGGAACGACCAGGTGGGGCCAAAGAGGACGCCACAAGAATACCACACACACTCAAGCTGGGTTGACACGAAGGAGTGTGATTTCATGTGCTGCGTCTAGAGCCGTGGTTGATCTCACCAGTGCAGAGGCCCTTGTTGACCTTGGTGTAGCCGGCGTGACACTCGCACATTGGCTGTCCGTTCCTCACCACGCACTGGGAGTTCCTCGCGCAATTGACTGACTCACATAGGTCTGCACCTTCGCTAGGGTCTGTGTCTGCCATAGGTGGTGGAAGAAAGAGGTGAGACTCGTTTGTTTGTTTTTGTTTTTTTTTTTGTTTTCCCCTTTTTCTGAGAAGGATCGGCCTGAACAAGGGAGTTTCCGGCCGACCAGGGCAGCCGATCTTTCTGCATGCACACAGGAACGGCTGATGGGGTAGCTTTTGTCGCTGAATACAAGCAAGAGGAGAACAGAAAGAGGAATGGGCCAGTGGCGAGAGAGAGAGGGAGAGACACGTACCCGTGCTGCTGGGAGACTTGTTGGTGCAGCGCTTCAGAGCATCGTCGAACACAAAACTCCAGGGGCACTTGCACTGGGACACGCCCCCCTTCACCACGCACTCTGCACTGCCGCAGTCCTTGTGACACGTGGCTGTTGTTGGTGGCACAGTGGGGCACACCGGCCAGGCATGTAGAGGAAGGGGTGAAAGGGGTTAGCAAAGCATGGCATGGTTTGAGATATCTCAAAGGGGTCAGCAAGGCATGGCATGGTGCAGGGCGGTGAAGAATCAATTAAGTGCATAGAGCTGTGCTTGTGTGTCCAGCTGGCTCATCCAACACAGAGGTGAAGGTGCTTGAACCTCCTTGGCACTTTGCACTTCTGGCACTCAGAATGACGGAAAAAAACGTGCTCCTGGGGCTATGCGCATGTGGCCTGCACATGATGATTTCGCAGAACAAGTTTCTGCCCTCCCACTTACTGATTTCGCAGCTCACTGATTGCGGCGGGGCTGCTTTCACAGTCCTGAGAGTGGGAAGGTAAGGGCAGGGCACACCACAGACGAGCACACGGTTGACAAAAGAAGAAGAGAGTTGTGGCGATCACACAGGAATGCTCCCTTTGAAACGCTCGAAGCACAGCAGACGAAACCACACTGCCCGTTGCACACCACACTCGCTCACCTTGTTGTGACGGGGAAGAAACCGCCGACCTTGGTCAAACCCGGGCGAGCGATGGTCAAACCGGGCTTGTCGGCACAGACCGGGTCAGCGTGAAACGAGACGCTCTTGCACATGCCGTTGCCAACCGTGTCCACTCCAATCGACGTCCACTCCACGGTGATCCTGGTGTTGCTGCCGCCCAGGTCGCTGACGTTGGTGCAGGCGGTGGCGCCAGTGGCTTGCGCCATGGGCACGGGGCTCTCAAAGGTGAGCAGCGAGAGATAGTTGAGGCCCTCCACCTCCACCCTCGTCTGCAGCAAGCCGTCTGCGAGCACGCGTCACGGGCGTTGCACGTTGTTGCGGGGATAATGGGGGTACAACGCCGTCGAGTTGTTGCAGCACAAGGGAGACCGGGAGCGGGATGGAGAGGTAAGTGGGGGGGGTGAGAAAGGGAGGGGGTTTGTTGAGGGGAGGGAAAGATGAGAGGCGGAAGATGAGGTGTCAAGGCTACCTCCCAGGGATTACAACTGTTGAAACGTCAAATGTGACAGGATGTGTTTGCCTAAAATCAGAGCAGCTCACCAGTGCAGGCGCCGTTCTGCATGATGTACCCCAGCTCGCACTCGCACTCCCCCTTTCCCCCTCTTGCTACGCACTCCGCCTTCTCCGGACACTGCACTGATGGGCACGGGTCTGCACTGGGCAGGCCGGTGGGAGAGGGGGGAAGGCGAGGGGAGGGGAGAAGGCAAGGAGCATAGACAGGCTCACTGAGTGGAGGCAGCTGACCGTAAAGTCTGGGCAGGTGAATGTAAACTTTGGACAGGTGACGGTCTCTTTCCTTGTGACTACCTGAGAGCACAGGTAGAGCACAGGTCAGTGAGAGCACAGGTCAATGCGCACTCACTCACTCACCCGCACTCGCACCACTCACCAATGCATGTCTTGGTCGCCTCGTTGAAGGCATAGCCAATGACGCCGCACAGGCACTCGGTGGAGCCATCATCGGCCGCAGAGCAGTGCGCGTCTAACCCGCAGTCCACCGTGGCACACGCGTCTGCGTGGATGCGTGGCGGTTTCCAGGTGACACAGGGGAAAGGGAATTGGAAGAGGTAAGCTTCTTGCTTGATACTGTACACCCCTGCACCCCTGCACTGCTCTCACGCCCACCTCCCCTCTGACACCATCCACCCTCCATCGCTCACCACACTCCTGATGAAACTCAAAGGAAGAGGGGCTGGCACGAGGGGGAGGGGGGGGAAATGGGGAGAACTATTTGTGGTGTTTAGGCAGCGTGCTCGTATGGGGAGTAGTTTAGTAGCGCGCATGTCGAGCCCTTGAATAAATGAGTTCCGAGCGTGAGGCTTGGTCGACTAGTTCCTTGTGGAAGCATGGGGTGCCAGTGGCTGTCAGCAGTCACCCATTGGAATCTGGGTGAAGCAGCTTCTTGCAACGACCACCCACGACCGCGAGCTGCAGGAGGGTAAGAAGCAAGGCGGTTGGGTGAGCAAGAATGAACACCCACTGGGAGTGGCGATAGGAGCACGGCGTTCACCTGCGCTGGCCTGGGTCGCGAGAAGGCTGATCGCAGCGAGCCCGGCGACGAGTGCGACGAGCCCAACGGCAGACGGCCGCCCGCAGCGGTCCATCACGACGGAAGGCGGCGAAAGGCTTCAACCTCGAACTTCGAGTCGCGCGGAAAGTCAAACCTTCGCGACAAAATGCTGTAGGGCCGGCGACGATCGCTGGTGGAATGAGCGAGGTTCGACCGGCGGGAGGAACGAGATGATGCGAGATGCACGAGAGGCAAGGTGGTGACGGGGAACGAGAAGAAGTGCGGCGATTGTGAGAGCTTCGGAAGGGGAGGCGATTTATGTGTTGAGAGAGAGCGAGCGAGCTCGGCACAGAGCGTGGCGGGGTGTCCGCAATAATGCATCGGGGATTCGCGGCGGAAGAGGCAGGGGCCGACGAGGTGGCGCAGCAGCGCACGCGCTTCAGTAGCGACCGTCGACGGCGCCAAGGCCCAGTGGCGTGCATTCGCTCGGGCCATGCCCGAATGGTGCGCTCAAGCAGGAGCGCGATGGAGGGAGGTCGATGGGCAGAGCGGGCTTCACGGAGGTCGATGGTTGGATTGGAACGCGATGAAGGCAATGGGAGGAATGGACAAGGGGGCGGATGGATCGTGAAGGGTGGAAGCGTGGCGAAGGGCGCAGTGGATGGATGGCGGGGGGACGCGTCACATGTGCCAAGAGAAGCGAAAAAAAATAACTCTAACGATTCTGCTTTTCGCCCGACGAGCAGCGAGAAAACAGATCACGACACTTTACGACCCGTGTAACCCTCTGTGTTTGACCAATTTCGCTAGTCCCCGGATGTTCCGATTGCGGAGAGCTGGGAATGCGTTTGAACGCAAAAGGCGCAAAGCGGAAGGGGGGGTGAAAATGGGATGATCGGGAAATTATATGGCTGGTCACAATTATGGCCGGTTTATCATGGATGGTCACTCGGCTAATGCAAACGGTCACAGTATGTGGGTTATCTATCGCAGATGATCACACCACTATCACGGATAGTCACACCAAGTCCCGCAACACTATCACGTTTACAGATGAAACGCTCATTTAAAAAAAGAAACCACTTGAGTCACTGTATGAAATTTGGGAAATTTCGCTCTCTCGCACATTTTGTCCATAGCATAATGTTCCAAAAATATCATTTTTAGATATAGATCTAAAACCTCTTCGGATGGGATATTTTCGGGACGTAACAACCCTAAAAACCTTGTCGTATGGTTTTTAGGGTTCATGCTTCCCGAGAGGGCATACGTGTCAGAATATGTTGTTTGTGTAGCCTGCAGTGGGGTACTCTATAGTGAGTACAGCCCCTTAGGGTTTGCTATTTGTATCCTGCTGCTTGCTAGTTCAATCATTCCTTCTCAATTCTGTTCCTACACACATTCCTAGCTCGTACTTGGCTCCTCGTTACTAGTCCTACTGTGGCCTAGGCTACTAAGCCTAGGCCGTACTCCTACTACTTCTGACATGGTATCAGAGGGCGGCATGTCTGCCGCCTTCCTGTGTATGGGCCCACCACCCGCTTCCGCTGCCGTACTGTCCGCCGCGCGCCCCGTGGTGCGCGGCGACGAAACCCTAATTTCTGCCCGCCGTGCGCTCGGGGCGCCTGGCGGTTTTCCCTTCCGTGGCGCCCGTCGTGGTGCCCTTGGGGGGGCCTCCGCGGTCCCCTCCCGTCGAAGCGCCCGTCGAGGCGCTCTCGGGGACCCGCGCGGCCTCCCCTCCCGTCGCCCGTCGAGGCGACCTCGGGGACCCGCGCGGCCTCCCCTCCCGTCGCCCGTCGAGGCGACCTTGGGGGCCCGCGCGGCCTCCCCACCAGTCGCCCGTCGTGGCGACCACGGGGGCCGCGCGCGGTCCCCTCCCGTCGCCCGTCGAGGCGACTTCGGGGGCCGTGCGCGGCCCTCCCCGTCGCCCGTCGAGGCGACTTCGGGGGGCCCGCGCGGCGCCCTCCCCGTCGCCCGTCGAGGCGACTTCGGGGGGCCCGCGCGGCACCCTCCCCGTCGCCCGTCGAGGCGGCTCTGGGGGCTCGTCGCGGCGCCCTCCCTGGTGCCCGTCGCGGCGCCCCGGGGGGGGGCCGCGCGGCTCCCTTCTCGTCGCCCCTCGGGGCGCCCTGGGGGCCGTGCGTTTCCCCCCCCCCCCCTTCTGCCTTTCAACTGCGGCGGCCGCCCCTGGAGCCGCCCGCCACTGCAGCAGCAGCCCCTGGAGCCGCCCGCCACTGCAGCAGCCGCCCCTGGAGCAGCCCGCACCTGCAGCAGCCGCCCCTGGAGCAGCCTGCACCTGCAGCAGCCGCCCCTGGAGCAGCCCGCACCTGCAGCAGCCGCCCCTGGAGCAGCCCGCACCTGCAGCAGCCGCCCCTGGAGCAGCCCGCACCTGCAGCAGCCGCCCCAGGACCCGCGCGAGCCGCCTCTGCACAAGCCCGGCGAGCATGGGGGTGAGAGGTGTGGGTTCTCCCCTCCTCCTTTTTCGTCTCCCACTACTGCAGCTGCCGCTGAGGGGGGTGGAGGTGTGGGAGTCGTGGGGAGTGGCACTAGGGGGGTGATGTGGGAGTGGAGCTAGGGGTGAAGCAGGGGGTGTGTGAGAGGGGTGTGGGACTGTTGGGGGAGGTTGAGTGGAGGCTGCTGTCTTGTCGTCCGCAGCACCTGTAGTTCGGGGCGCACTGTCCTGGTAGCTCAGAGAGCCTGCTGCACCTGTTGCCCGTGGGTCCGTTGCTCCTGCCGCTCGTCGCAGCCGCAGAGCCTGTTACTCCTGTATTCCGGGACGCACTGTCTCGGTAGCCACTGAGAGCCTGCTGCACCAGTCGCCCGTGGGTCCGTTGCTTCTGCCGCTCGTCGTAGCCGCAGAGCCAGTTACTCCAGTATTCCGGGGCGCTCTGTCTCGGTAGCCACTGTGTCAGCCGCCACTGTGTCAGCCGCTTCTGTTGCCCGTGTGTCTGCAGCTTCAGTCGTCGCCTCCCATCTTCTCTCCTTTCACAGTCCCTCCTCCTCCTCACTTGCCCTCTGTGATAGCCTCTAGCTTTGCTGATAATTATGAACTATTGCTATGACTGCTCATTGTGCTGATTACACCCCACTTTGGCTATGGGGGTGTGTCAGAATATGTTGTTTGTGTAGCCTGCAGTGGGGTACTCTATAGTGAGTACAGCCCCTTAGGGTTTGCTATTTGTATCCTGCTGCTTGCTAGTTCAATCATTCCTTCTCAATTCTGTTCCTACACACATTCCTAGCTCGTACTTGGCTCCTCGTTACTAGTCCTACTGTGGCCTAGGCTACTAAGCCTAGGCCGTACTCCTACTACTTCTGACAATACGTTGTTCCTAAATCACATTCCTTCCACAGACATCTCTTGCATGTGCTGTTCTGTGATGTTTGCATACTATAAGGAACATGTTGTTTTCTGCGAATCATGAGAAGGCAAGCAGCTGCATCCATGAGCAGACAGAACGCATCAGCCTAACCGAGTGAGAGAAGCAGGAAGATTTGAAAGAGCTGGGCAGATTGACAAGCTCAACTTGAATAGTCTGGATAGAGCTCCGATTGAATAAGGGAGTGAAGGCAGCTTGTGAGCGTTGATGATTCCCAAGCATGTGAGCTGTCGGAGCATTGAGACACGCATCCTCCTCTGTACACAGTATCATAGAATGGATCCCAAAAGAAATCACCCCAGCCAAGCCAACCGACCGAGTGCTTATCCTACATGTAAAAAAAGAAGACATACAATGACTTTCTTCAAACTACTCTGATTATCAGAGAAACAAAGTATTTTGGTACTCTGATCAGATCCTTCCATGCATGAAGACATGTCAGAGGGCGGAATCTCTGGGTACGCAGTTGGTCATCCTCATTAAGCTTGCACATTTCGGAAAGAGAGGTGAATAGTGGGGGAGATGTGGAGCAGAGGAAGAAAATGTTAGAAAGTGAAAGCGAGAATGAATGAACTAGCAGCAGGATGGGTACAAATACTAACCCTAAATTGGGTTGTACCCCATATGGGCTACCCCACTACAGCCTACACAACATGCAACATATAAGTTTGACACACCCCCATAGGCAAAGTGGGGGAGAACAAGAGGTCACATGACCGGTCAAGAAAAGGCAAAGCAAGCTCAGGGTGGATCACGAAGTCACCACAAACTCTGAGCACAAACAAATGGCCACAAGGCCAGTTGATATGCAAAGTTATATAATAAAAACAAGCAGTATAGTGATCAAAACATAGCAAGTGTAACCATGAAGGTATAAGTATATAGATCACAGTACAAGTAAAGTCAATAAGTGAGCAAGTGAGGCCCAGTAGGCACAATGCCTAAAACAGTACACAAACGCTGATGATCACAAGGCTGAAGTGCCTTGGTAAAGATATCAGCACTGTTGGCCCGAGAGGCCACGTAAGCAAGACGAAGCTGACCACGCTGCTGCAGCTCTCGAGCAAGGAAGTAACGCAGAGCGATGTGCTTCGTTCTGTGCTCCAGTCTGTGCTCATGACACAAGGCAATCATGGCCTTGTTGTCGACGTACAGAACTGGAGGAGAACGAGGCGGCTCTCCCAAGTCGGTAAGCAGGTGGTGAGCCAGCGGAACTCCTGTGCAGCCATGGCCCCTGCGTAGATCTCAGCCTCGCAACTGGAACTGAGAACAGAAGACGAGTGGGTAGACCGCCAAGAAACAGAGCCGGAGCCAAGGCTGAAAGTGTAACCCTGTGACGACCGCTACGTAGCCAAGTCATCAACCCAAGAAGCGTCCGCGTGTCCAGTGAGGACAATAGGACCCCGTCCTCCAAGCACGAGCCCCATGCCCGACGTACGGCACAAGTAGCGCAACACCCTCTTAGCGGCCTTCCAGTGCTCTGGTCGGTGTCTCCCGGGCGCAACGTAGCGTGCCAGGATGCTAAGAGGGTAGGCAAGGTTAGGTCGAGTGCAGGTCATCAGGTACATGAGGCAACCCACAAGCTCTGGATACGGGCCACTCGGCTCTACAAACTTGTCCGAAGGTGGAGCTGAGAGCGAGTGACCGGTAGGCAGAGGAGTGGACTATGGCGAGTAGGTCTTTCAAGCTTCTGGTATTACCATCTATAATTACCTATTCTAATACCATCTTACAACTAGCTAGGAAGTGTCGAGAGAATTGTGCTAAGGGAAAACAAGGAGATACAAGCGTCGACCTAGAAAGTGTTGTACCCTTTAGAGGGCAACTTACTATAGCCTAAAATAACTAATAATATCTAGAAGATATAAGCATTTGACAGTAACACCCCCCTTCATTCCTGGTCATAACAAGTCTTAACCCGCTTGACTACTTCGCTCAGTACGGAATAGTGCTGATACTGTTGACGGGGCAGTCGCTTCGTAAGAAAGTCGGCTGCCACGTCACTAGTTGGGCAATAGGTCAGATCGACCCTGTATTTGTCAACTTTGTCCTTGACGAAGAAGTACCGCAGCGTGATGTGTTTGGTGCGGTTGACGATCCCAGCTTGTTCGCAATTCTCATCTCGCTACGGTTTGTTCGCAATTCTCATCTCGCTACGGTTTGTTCGCAATTCTGATCGCTGGTGTTGTTCAGGTCCAAGATAGCCACATCACCTTCGTCTTTGGGGGTAGCATAGCTCCGCCCGTCGTTTGCGTAAACCTAGTTTGCGCCCGCCTGCTCGTCCGCGCAGTACTGAGCGGTCGCTCGTAGAAGATGGCGTCGCGCGTATGTGTTACTTTGTTGCTGAGGAGATCAAGGATGATCAAACTTTACGTGCAGCGATATGTTGTCGGTGATGGTTGTGGTGGAGAGTAAGTTGTGCACCCGCATGGCGTGCTGCATCGCGTACGGCCAGTAGGTGGCGGGGAGCCTTGACTGGTTCAATAATGCGCGCACCTTCGTCATGAACGTGCGGTCGATGCGCTCGGCGACGCGTTGCTGCGGATGCGCATAGGGGAGTGAAATGTGATGCGATGTCCTCCTTTGCCCCAGGTAGTCCTGGATTTCCATACTTCGATTTTATGTTGCACTGTCATTTTGCTAGATCTGTAGCTTCTTCTCTAATTGACATTGCGCGCGAGCAAGCCAGAAGCGGAAAAATTCGTACGCCCTGCTGCAGAATTGCACGTTTGCGATCCACGCGTAATGGGTTCCTGCATTGACGAAGGTGAGCGTGTACCCTTCGTCATTGAGTCCGGAGTGGCCGACTACGAGGAAGTCGTTGTAAACTTTGTGCAGCTTGGGGTACCGGTTAGTTCCCGGTTCCAGTAGTGGGAATGGCTGATGGCTTGGCGTGGCTTCGAGGCAGATTGTGCAAGTGCATGGCTATGATGTGGTCCTGATCTCGGAGCCGTCAGGGCGCAGGAGTGCGCCAGGCGCGAAAACTTCTGCAGTGATACAGCTGTCAATTGTCATGCGCGACGGGTCGCTGAGGCCACAGGTTGTCAGATGCGCGGAGTCCGGAAGTGCGCATATTGCATGCGCGCACCACTTCAGGGTCTTCTTCATGTATGGTGGTAGGCGCTTCTAGCGCTTCTTCTTCTTCCACTTCGTCATTCCCCCTCATCACCATTAGCGCAAGGATCTCCTTATCGGGGATGACCGAGAGAGAAATGTTGGTCCCAGGAATTTTTCCGGGGACGAGCGTGTTCGCGCGGCTCGGGGTCAGGTCCGTAGACGGTGCGGCACGGGTTGATGGTTCATTGCCCCAGTCGATCATGCCCCAGGGGTCGCGATGCAGCGGTTTGTCGGCAGGAAGTGGCGGTGGTGTAGGGATGCGTGGGGGCGACCCAAAGGAACAATTGGCGGTTTAGTTTCCCCTTTTTGTTCTTCTCGCGATGCTCCCCCAACCTTCGCCGGAGCTTCCCCATCCGCCACTGGTTCCGCCGGTAGTGGTGCCCCAGCCTCTGCCAGCATTAGCCCAGGTGCCTTCTGTGTTGCCCCAGGTGTCGCTGCTACTGGTGCCACAGCTATCATTGCTGCCCTACTCTCCTTCATTGGAGGCGCCTTCCTCACTCATTTCGCCCCACGAGCCACAAATGAAAGTTCCGCGTGCTTTGGCGATGCTTTTGTGATGAAACTCCTCAGCTTCACGGCGCGCCAGTTCAGCTTCTTCCGCGACGAAGAGCTTCTTCGTTGGTTCGCCCTAGCTCTTTGCCCTGCTTTTTATTCAGGGGGGTTTGATTGGAGTAAAGGAGGAATTAAGAACGGTCAAAGGGGCGTTGACTGAAGTGGAGGGAAAGTTGACTGGACTCCAAGGGGAGTTGGCTGGGGTAAAGGGAGGAATGAATGAAGTGAAAGAGGATGTGAGTGGAGTCAAAGGGCAATTGTGTGGAATGAAGGATGCGTTGGTGGAGCTGAAGAGCCAAATAATTGCGTGAAGTCATCTGTTCAGAAGGAGGTGAACGAGCTCGAAGGAGTGGTGTCTGCAGTGCCGGAGAGTGGTATGACAGAGGGATTTGGAAGAAAGAGGGGCGTACAGAGGGAGGCAGAGGAAGAGAAATTAGCAGCATTGACAACAAAGGTTGCTAGACTGAGTAACCGTGTTTGGAAGGTGGTCGCAGCCCTTGTGCGGTGGCAAGGGGAAAGCCAAGACACGTGGGCGGTGCGTGTATATGCCCCATTGCCCCTGCCAACTATCGCTTTGGTTGCTCCCTGCATGTACTTGCTGCTTCGTAGCAGAGGGAGCATACGTGCGTGCTTGCATTATGCCCAAACTTTTTATGCTTTCCAAGTGTTAGGCTTTTTGTTTGGCTCTTCGTAAGCCTTTTGCCTCGCCACATCCCCACCAGCAATGGATAGGTAGGGTACACCATGGAGCAGTATTTGAAAGTTCTTGAGGTTATTTTGAAATTTCTGCGCTTCTTTTTCTCCAGGATATCCTGTCGCATGGTGCGGATCCAGAGCAGGAAGAACGCGTTGGAGTTGAAGAATCCCAGCACCCTGTCGAGCGCTGCTCTGCACCACGTGTCCAGAATGCACGACCTGAAGGAGCTCTACCTGTATGGGTCCCCGGGCTTCGATGCAGCAGGATTGAAACATGTGTTCAGGCTGGCGGGGCTGGTGAAGCTGGACCTGAGCTAGTGTGCCGCACTGGATGGTTTGGATGGCATTTCTGCACTGAAGAAACTCAAGGATCTCTGCTTGAGTAGCATAGGGGTGACTGGCGCTGCCCTGCAGGCCTCTCTTCACTCAGGGTTCTGTGGCTCAATAATTGTGGGGATATCACATCTGCTGCCATGGTTCATGTGGGGAGATTGAAAGGCCTTGAGGAGCTGTATCTTCGAGGCAGTGGGGTGAGGGACAAAGGGCTGCAGCACCTGACATCCCTCAGCAGCCTGAAGATTCTCTCAGTACCAACAATGCTCACGGACGTGGGCATGGAGTATGTCAAGCATCTGTCGGGCTTGAAGCGGCTGGAAGTGCTGGAACTGCAAGTTCACCAGTCTGTTCCTGAGTATTCTAAATAAACATCTGTCAGTTCACCAGGAGGGCGGCAGAGTGCCTGCTGCAGGGCCTGCAATGCCTGAGCGCATCAAGAAGAATGTGGGTAGACTGTTGGCATTGAAGAGCATTGACCTTCCAAGGGTGACAGTGAGCAATGAGCGCTGGATCCTATGCGACTGACAAAGAATGGATGGAGGGAACGATGGTGATGGTATTGCATGTGTTTGTGCTTGTATATATGTGATTCGGGCCAACATTTGTACAATGTCATTGATAAAGAATGAACTAGTGAAGCGTAGCAGCATTGAATGGGTTTCGAGCAATGTGCTTGCATGTGCACTTACATATCGAGTTTCAATCGACAATTAAGACTGTACGGTACAATCCTCTTCTGGTTGTCATGGAGAAATTTGACACGAGCATCTACAACAGTCCTCCAGCCTACACTACATACACATTTACTAGTTCTACATACTTCGTCAGAACCGACAGCCCACTCCATCTCTAGCCATCCTCTCCTAGACATTTTTCTTTCCCCCGCCATTCTCCACCCCCCATGTTTCTCCCATACCACTTCCGCTACAACCCCCCCAACCCCACCGTCCCCCTTCCCCCTCTTCATATATAGTCTGCTGCAGATGCGCATGGGCAGTTTGATTCTGTTCCCCACAACCCGTTCTTTAACCCCCTCATCTTCCCCTCACCCCTTCCTCGCCCCTACTGCTGCCACCGCTGCTGCAGCAACAGGTGTGGGGGATCAAGTGAGGCAAGTTGGTGGGAGAGATAAGGGAGTTGGGAGGAGAGGAAGAGGAAGCAGCATAGGAGGCCGAGGTGCCCAGGCTGCTGATTGAAGAACAGATTGCCCTAGTGTAGGTGATGCAGAGGACTTGGAGATGGGGAAGAGAGAGAGGAGGGAGAAAAACGGGTATGGCAGAGGAAGAGTGGAAGAAGGCATACGGGATGGGAATGGAAGGGGGGGGGAAGGACCGAGGGAGGTTGGATGAGGTGGGGGGGAGGGGGAGGAGAATGAGGAAGGGGCGGAAGACAAGGAAGGGGGTTTAGGGTAGGGTTGAGCATGGGCCGGGCCTGGCCCGGCCCGACCCGGGCCGAATGACCAAGACCCTGGCCCGAGCCCGCCGATTTTGTACTCGGGCCAGAGTGGCCCGACCTGGACCAAGCAAGGCCTGACCCGGGCCAAGCAAGGCCCAACCCAGGCCAAGCAATGCCCGACCCAGGCCAAGCAATGCCCGATTCGGGCCAAGCAAGGCCCGACCCGGGCCAAGCAAGGCCCGACCCGGGCCAAGCAAGGCCCGACCCGGGCCAAGCAAGGCTCGACCTGGGCCAAGCGACAAGGATGGGTGATGAAACCAGGGGTGGAAAGTAAAGATGGGAAAGGGTGACGTCCGGGTGAAGCGGGCAACGGATTGGCGAACAGTGGCCAGAGGCAAGCATTGGGAGGGCGAGAGAGTAGAGCGGGGTGATGGAGGGCGAAGGGTATGCAGTCTGATTGTGGTGAGAGGTGGATGAAGATATGCACATCCCACGCACATAATCATCATGGAGGCAGCAGGCATGCAGAAGAGAAGAAGAGTGGAGAGACTAAAAGCCATGAGGGCCGAGATACCGACCTCATGAGGTAAGTGACGAGCAAGAGGTCG
The DNA here is from genome assembly GCA_947471745.1 of Closterium sp. Naga37s-1. Taxonomy (NCBI): domain Eukaryota; kingdom Viridiplantae; phylum Streptophyta; class Zygnematophyceae; order Desmidiales; family Closteriaceae; genus Closterium; species Closterium sp. Naga37s-1. Next base: position 2,185,005 of record CANJKZ010000901.1, read on the forward strand.
TTTCTAAGCAAACATCTATGCTTGTTAGGGATTTCAGCTGCTCCCACCTTTCCCCGCAACACTTTTTGGCCACCAAAATCGCCAATCTGCGCGGTTCGGAATTGAAAAGCCACTGATCGGCGCAGATTGGTGGTCAAATGGACAATCCACGCAAATTTGTCGGGAAAAGATCGTTGACTTGCACAGATCAACGGTCGGAATGCGCAGATCTGCGTGGATCGGCGGCTGACACCGCCAATTCGCGGAAATTGGTGAGCTAAGATGCCGACCCGCATACGGATGTAACTGCAGGGATTCAAACAACGCTCCTGGTGCTCAAGCTGCTGTAGCTCCTGCCTCACCTGCTCCAATCGCTCCTGCTCCTCGCGCTCAAGCCAGCAAAGAGCCTGGAGATGCGTGTCGTAGTGGTGGGGAGGCGCGGTGGGTGCCGCAGTAGTAGTGCCTCCAGCCCTCAAAACTAGCACCTCCAGTGCAAGCACCTCCTACTTCAGCACCCCTAGATCCATGACCTCCAGGGCCAGTAACCACCACTCCAGCACCCCCCAAACTGGCACCTCCAGTGCCAGCACCTCCAGCTCCAACACCCACCGAACTAGCACCTCCAGTGCCAGCACCTCCAGCCAACAGAACGAGCACCCTCAGAACGAGCACCTATAATGCTAGCACCTCCAGCTCCGACACCCCTGAGTCCACTGCAATCTGTTGCGGTAGTACCGTAGGCTGCTAAGGTGACCGTGAGGAAGACTATGGGGAGGGAGACGACACCTGATGTACTACCGAGGGGAGAGGGGTAGCGTGAGCAGACGGGGCAGGACCTGGGGGGGGGGGGATTGGGTACCGGAGGAGCGGGAGCAGGAGGAGGAGTGGGACCAAGGAAAAGAGGAGGGGGAGGAAGGGGAGACCTACACAGGGGTAGCGGGTGTAGTAGGACACAGACTCGTCAAACCGAATGTCACGAGAGTCGAGAAACCAATGGAGGGGTGGGTGGTAAAACTCAAAGTCATGAGAGTCCACCGGGAAACCAAGGAAGACACAGGGGATGGCGCGAGCCAAGAGCTTGTCCGCAGAGGTGTCTCGGACAAGCGCAAGGCAGCCCTAGACAAAAACTCCGACGCAACACCAGGGGACCCGGTCCAAAGACTGGTCGGCGAATCCCCTGGTCGTGAGATACAAGGCCAGGGGTTCAGCTCATGAGCGGGGTAGCGAACCGCGTAGGGCCATAGAAAATGGGCGCATGGGCATGGATCATGGAGTTGTGGGCGATATCCATGACCAAGCCAATGCGGCGCTCAGCAACCCCGTTGTGCTATGGAGTCTCCAGAAGCGTCCAGAACTATGTGATGCTCTGTTCGCCGCAGAATCTGGCAAGCATGTCGGAGCAAAACTCATCCCCATGATTGGATTGGAGACAGAGGATACGACTACCACGAGTGCCCTTAGTGGCCAGGAGCCACCGGATCAGCGTAGAAGTCACCTCGGACTTCTTCACTAGAAGAAACACCGTGGTGTACCTGGAGTAGTCGTGAACGACCACCAGAAAGTAGTGGTCCCGCTTGGGCCCAAGTCAAGGGGCTGGGCCCTAGACGTCCAAGCGGAGGGTCTGGAAGGGAGCTATGGTCGGACGAAGGGAGGAGGAGCGAGGAGTGGCGCGCAGCTGACCCTCAATACAAGGGGTGCACGATGGCGCAGGCGAGGGACAGAGCGACGCAAAGACGCGTGGGATACCCGAGACAAGACGCTGACTAGCCATGTTGCGGAGGTGGGGGAGGGACGGGAGACCAAGACGGTGGTGCCATAAGACTGTCGGGTGGGTGAGTGACCGACAAGAGCAAGACGCAGCAACCTGACCAAATGCAGCAACCTGATCGGACGCTGTAATCTGACCGGACACAGCAACCTGACTGGACGCAGTAACCTGACCGGACTCTGCTCCTGGGGGGGCGCAGTGTGCAAAACGAAGAGGCCTGAGTGGGGCTCTCTGGTGAATGTGGTAAGAACGGCCCCGGTGGAAGCGTCCATACAGATCGCAGTCCTCCCGTGCCCAGGAAAAGTGACGATTATCCAGCAGTCCTGAAGGTATCAAACACCCACCAAGTTTCTAGAGAACGAGGGGATGTAGAGACCAGTGAGGAAACCAGAAGGGACAGCCGGGCACGGGAGGGTGGTAGAACTGCGAGCGACAGATGGTCCTGAAGTAGGATCTGCCAGGCCAACTTGGACTGGATTGAGAGTAGCCTCCTCACCGTTGCTTCCGCCACTGACGCGGTGGCCCCCCGTCTCTTTGCGGGGTGTGCCGCCCCTCAGCTTCCCACTTTCACTGCTACTCGTGCTTCTGTTGCTGTGTCGGTTTCTGGGGACACTGCTGCCGTTTCTGCCGCAGACTGGCAGAAACGGGGCAAGAGTGGCAAGAAGGGCGGGAAGGGGGGAGGTGGAAGCGGTGGAGGCGGCGGTGGAGGTGGCGGTGGAGGTGGGAGCGGCGGTGGTGGAGGCGGCGGCGGCGGCGGAGGTGCACCAGGCGGAGGGGGCCTTGGAGTAGGTGCAGGACAGACAGGCCCGCCCACTGGCGGTGGCCCGACCGGTGGGGGTGTTGGACCCCAGCAGCAGCAGTCGCAGCAGCACCAGCCACAGCAGGGACAGCAGCAACAGCAGCAGGGACCGCAGCAGCAGCAGGCACCGCAGCAGTTCCAACAGTGGGGGCCCCCACTGCAGTGGGGTCCGCAGCAGCACTGGGGTCCCCCGCCGCAGTGCGGTCCGGGAGGACCAGGGAGCACCGGGCGCAGCGGCAGCACTTCTAGCTGGGCCCCTCGCCCCCCTCGCCGTGACACTGGCCCCTGCACCCACTGGTGCCTCACCGGACCTGGCAGCCCCTGTCTCTGCGGTCGTGACAACCACTCTGCCGCGCGGTGCTTCCGCCGCCTTGACGACCTCTACCGTGCTCGTTGGGGCCCTACGGCGACCACGCCTCGCTGGGCTCGCCTGTTAGCCCGTAAGATTGATGTGTTTGATCTGTCCATAGACGATGCTCGTCAGCATGCTTTGTATGCTGATGTTGACTATAGTGCTGATGGATCTGTGTGCTCGCGTGTTCGTAGATTAGCTTGCTTGCCTCCTGCTAGTGTAGACTTGTGTTCGTAGATTAGCTTGCTTGCCTCCTGCTAGTGTAGACTTGTGCCTTTCTAGTCTAGGTGCTTGTGTTGCTGCTCTAGGTGCTTGTGTAGCCACTAGGACAGGTGACCCTCTGGCTGAGGCGTCCCTGTCCTTCACACTGGACTCTGGTGCGTCTCAGTGCTTCTTCCACGACCACACGACCCTCACGCCTCTCCTCACTCCTGTTTTGGTGGCTCTGGCTGATCCTACCTCAGGACTAGCCGTTGCGCGTAGCTCCACTACCCTCCCGTGTCCTGTGGTCCCCTCTAGTGTCCCGCGCGGCCTCCACATCCCCTCGTTCACTCGGAACTTGGTGGGTGTTGGTTACCTCCAGGACAGGGGGATCACGGTTACCTTTGTGGGGGGTGGGAGGACTGCGATCTGTACAGATGCTGCCATAGGTGCTGTTCTAGCCACGTTCACCAGGGAGCCCCGCTCCGATCTCTACGTTCTCCACACCGAGCGCTCCCCGGTTGCGTCCTCCACTCACGTCGTTGTGTCCCCTCCAGTCTAGGTGTCCAGTCCGGTTGCTGTATCTAGCCAGGTGGTCGTGTCTTGTCCAGTTGCAGTGTCTAGTCAGGTCGCGCTGTCTAGCCCAGTCGCTGCGTCCTGCTCCTGTCGGTCCCTCACCCACCGGACCATCTTGTGGCACCACCGCCTTGGCCACCCGTCGCTCCCCCGCCTCCGCGGGATGACTACTCACGGGCTTGTCACCGGTCTCCCACACACCTTTCCGTCGCTCCCCACCTCCCCTGCTCCCCCTTGCACTCCTTGCGTCGCCGGTCGCTTACGCGCCACTCCCCACTCCTCCTCCCTTCGTCCGGCCACTGCTCCCTTCGAGACCCTCCACTTGGACGTCTGGGGCCCTGCCCCGACGAAGGGTTCTGGGAGGGAGCGTTACTTTCTGGTGGTCGTCGATGACTTCTCCAGGTACACCACAGTGTTCCCTCTCGCGAAGAAGTCCGAGGTGACTCCTACGCTTATCCGGTGGCTTCTGGCCATTGAGGACACTCGTGGTCGTCGTGTCAGTTGTCTCCACTCCGACCGTGGGGGCGAGTTTCGCTCCGGCGTTCTTGCCAGTTTCTGCAGCGAACAAGGCATCGTACAGTCCTGGACGCTTCCGGAGTCCCCACAGCAGAATGGGGTTGCTGAGCGCTGCATTGGTTTGGTCATGGACATTGCTCGCACGTCCAAGATCCATGCCCGTGCGCCCCATTTTCTGTGGCCCTACGCGGTTCGCTACGCCGCACACCAACCGAACCTCCAGCCGTGCGTCTCACGGCCCGAGGCTTCACCGACCAGTCTTTGGACCGGGTCCCCTGGTGTTGGGTCGATCTTTCGTGTCTGGGGCTGCCTTGCGCTTGTTCGCGACATCTCCGCGGACAAGCTCTCGGCACGCGCCGTCCCTTGTGTCTTCCTTGGTTTCCCGGTGTACTATGCCGACTGGTTCTTTTACCACCCTCCCCTCCACCACTTCCTAGACTCCCGTGACGTCCGGTTTGACGAGTCCATGTCCTACTACACCCGGTGCCCCTGTCGAGGTCTCCCGGCACCCCCTCCCCCCCTCTTCCTCGCACCCTCTCCTCCTCCTGCTCCCGCTCCTCCAGTACCCCCGCCCCCCCCCTGGTCCTGCCCCGTCTGGTGTGTCCCACGCTACCCCTCTACCCTCGGTCGTGCGTCAGGTAGCGTCTCCCTCCCCGCAGTCCTCCTCACAGTCCCCTCAGCAGCCTTCGGCATTTCCGCGACAGGTTACTGTGGACTCGGTTGGTGTTGGAGCTGGAGGTGCAGCCGCTGGCGGTGCTCGGTCTGGGGGTGCTCGTTCGCGGGGTGCTGGTGCTGGGGGTGCTGGAGCTGGAGGTGCTGGCACTGGAGGTGCTAAGTCTGGGGGTGCTGGAGTTGGAGGTACTGGCACTGGAGATGCTAGTTCTGGGGGTGCTGGAGTTGGAGGTCTTGGCATTGGAGGTGCTGGTTCTGGGGGTGCTGGTGCTGGAGGCACTGGCACTGGAGGTGCTTGTTCTAAGGAGACTGGAGCTGGAGACACTGGTTCTGCGGAGTCCACTCCGCCTCCCCACCACCACGACACGCGTCTCCAGGCGGCCCGTCGGCGTGAGCGTGAGGAGCAGGTGTTGTTGGAGAGGGAGCGCCAGGAGTTGCGGCGGTTGGACCTGCTGGAGCAGCAGTAGCAGCAGCAGCAGCAGCAGCAGCAGCAGCGGTGGCAGTAGCAGCAGCAGCAGCGGCGGCAGCAGCAGCGGCAGCAGCAGCAGCAGCAGCAGCAGCAGCAGCGACAGCAGCAGCAGCAGCAGCGGCAGCAGCAGCAGCAGCAGCAGCAGCAGCGGCAGCAGCAGCAGCAGCAGCAGCGGCAGCAGCAGCAGCAGCAGCGGCCGCAGCAGCCGCAGTAGCAGCAGACACCGCCGCCGCAGCTGCGACCGCAGCAGCTCCCTTTGGAGCGGCAGTTGTTCCCACTCGTGAGTGGCCTTCAGGCCCTTGGTCTTCCCTCCTCTCCTCCTGTTCACACTCCGTCCCCTCCAGCATTTGGTCCCACGTTTCCTCCTCCTGATGCCAGTCCGGCGGTCTGGTCTTCTTCTCCACCGCAGTCTCCTCCACCTGTTGTCCCGCACTCTCGTATCCGTCCCTGCCCTCCGCGTGCTCGTCACTCGTCTCCCATTCCCGACCTCCGCACGGCCCTCCTTTGTTCGTCTCTTTGTCATCCTCCTCCTGAGTCCGTTCTCCCGTCTCCTCCTCCGTCCTCTTTCCCTTCCCCCCCTACTCCTGTCACTGACTACTACCATGCTAGTTGTCCTGTTGTCCCTCGTGTCCTCGCCACTCTTGTCACCGACTCTCGTTTCCCTCCGTCGTCTGTCTCGGCTCTCACTGCCGCTGTCGCTGAGTTTGTTGTCGCCAGTCGCCTTGACTACACCACCCATGTGGTGCCAGCTCCTCCCTCCCATCCTCTGTCTGTCGGGGGTGAGTTTGCCCTTAGCTGTGACGTCCTAAAGGACAGAGAGTCTGAGCTGGAGTACTGGGCAGCCGCTTCTCCCTCTGTCTGTGCCATGCTGCTATCACCTGAGGGAGACCCCGACGCCCTTGACATACCGACTCCTCGCACTTACCGTGAGGCAGTGTCAGGGGCGTGGGCCTAAGAGTGGAAAGCGGCTATGGCTTCGGAGTTAGCGTCTTGGAGATCCACAGGCACCTACGTCGACGCAGTTCCCCCTCCCAGGGCGAACGTAGTCGATGGCATGCGGCTCTTCAAGGTGAAGCGGCCGCCTGGTTAACCGCCTGTGTTCAAGGCGCGCTACGTGGCTAGGGGTTTCAGACCTTCGCCCCGACCCTGAAGATGACTACTCTTCGGGTGTCACTGCACGTAGCAGCACAGCGAGACTACGAGCTGCACTCCCTTGACTTCTCTACTGCGTTTCTCCAGGGCCGGCTACACGAGGAGATCTGGCTGCGCCGCCCTCCTGGCTTCACTGACACCTTCCCACCCGGGACCCAGTGGAGCCTGAGACGGCCAGTCTACGGTCTCTGCCAGTCGCCCCGTGAGTGGCAAGACACTCTCCACTCCACGCTTCGTGACCTTGGGTTTTGTCCTTCCTCTGCTGACCCGTCGCTGTTTGTTCGCACTGGTTCCACTCCTTTCTTTATACTAGTGTACGTCAACGACTTGGTCTTTGCCACAGCAGACAAGGCAGCTCTGGCTCAGGTGAAGTCCGAACTGCAGAAGAGACACAAGTGCACTGACCTACATGAACTGCAGCGCTACCTTGGCCTACAGATCACCAGGGACAGAGCCGCTCGCACCATCACACTGACTCAGTCACACATGGTGCAGCAGGTCCTTCGGCGGTTTGACTTCCAGTTCTCCACCACACAGTCCACACCTCTTGCTGTTGACCACAGACTCACTGGCCCCTTTCCGGACGAGCCCTTTGAGTCCAGTGGTCCCTACGCAGAGCTGGTGGGCTATGTGAGAGTACGACGGCTTATGCCAGCTATGCTTGCTTGCCTTTACTTTATTATGCTATTTCTAGCATAGGATAATTATATGCATGCATGAATTGCTTGATTTCCTAGGCTAGGTGCTTTCCTACATTTTATTATAGTTATAGGCACCGAGCTAGGTTGCGTGCACCGAATTCTGGCTTTTCGGTTGCCACCGAATTGCCTTCTACCGAATTCGGGAAGGATCTGTTCGGGACGCTTCGCGACCCGCGGAACCTTCGCGTAACACCTGGTTACGGGGCCTTGTGTCGAGCCTATATATAGCCTCGTGTTGTACCCAGGTGATCATTCAATTACAATTCTCTTTTCTGAGCTCGATCCTAGATCCTCACACTTGGTAATCAGAGCCCGTTTACACGCGAAAGTTTTTCGACCGCTAAAACCGAGTCTTCAAAAACCGCGGGGGCGACCCAGTTAAACATTGATTTCGGGTACGTAACACCGGTTCCGTGTTTTTCGCTCCCCCTCGTTTCGGTTTTTTCGGACGCGTAATGTCAGGCATGGAGGGCCAAGGCGACAACTATGCGACCACGAGCGACATCGCGAGCCTCCGCAACGACATGGAGCAGACGCAGGCGGGGCTACGACGACTCGAGGCCCTTCTGACACACCAATCAGGAATCGCCACCGCAGCAGCAGCGAATGCAGCAGCGAACGTAGCAGCGACAGCACCCGCAGCAGTGGCGACACCGACATTTCACGGACCGATGGCACCACTGTCGCCGAACCTCGAAGCAGCACGACCGAGGCTCCCTGAAGCGTTCGATCCCAGCGCGAAGGGATCCAACGTCCGGCGATTCGTGGCAACCCTCGAAATTTACTTCGAGGCCATTGGCTGTTCGACCCCGCAACACGACGCAGCAAGGATTCGGATCGCAGCGACACTGTTACGTGGATCGGCACTCGAATGGATTTACTACACCGACGTAGCCCGCGGGGAGAAAACGTGGCAGCAGTTTCGGGCAGATTTAATCGAGCGTTTCGAACCGATTAATACGACTTACATGGCGCGGCAGCAGATACACCGACACAAGCAATACAGTAGTGTAGCACAGTACACGCAGCAGATGGAGCTACTGTTCAACCGCATCACCGACCTGACCGAAGGCGAAAAAATCCAGGCGTACACAGAAGGGTTAAAATTGGAGCTTCGGCAGCAGGTGATTGCGGCGAATTACAATAGCTATCGTGACATCGTGCGTGCTGCCGAGCGATACGATGCGCTGACCCGAGGTCAACCCGAAACACGACGCTTCTGTTAAAGAAGGCGCCATAGCTAGGAAAGCCCTAGCTAGGCAAGAAGCAGTTTAGGCAAAGAAGGAGTGGTTGCACTAGCAAGAATGAGGATACAAATAGCAAACCCTAGAAGGGTTGTACTCGCTATAGAGCACCCCACTACAGGCTAGAGCATAATATTCTGACAGCTTCATGTCGAACCGTACATTCGGCACAGAGCGATCGGCACCCCCCACGTTCGCCGAACCGATGGATATCGACAAATACGACGCGAAGCAGCAGCCGACAAAATGCGAGTTTTGCGGCGCAGCAGGGCATCAGTTTTTGTCGTGCTACAAAATGAAGAAAGCATGTGCGGCACTCCGGGACGGTAACAGTGGAGCACCCCCGAAGTCAAAAAACGGGAATCGCCAATAGCCGCGGATCGACCTGGCGATCGCGTAAAGATCCGAAAAGCAGGAAAAGGCGACGACGTGGCGACTTCGGAGCGGGTGAAAAAAGGAGAAAATGATGGCGCGAAAATAAAACGTCACGACCGGCCGTCATCAGGGGAAATCGCCGAGGCGAATGGAGGCTCCGCAAAAAAAGACTCTGCACCGACCGGGAAACTCCAGCCGAACACCCACGAAAGTAAGAATTCGTTAAAAGTATCCTATAAAGATAGTCTAACGAAAAATATTGCTTTTTGTGGTTTTCAATGTGAAGATAGTGTGTAGAGTTAGGAGCCATAGCTAGGTAAGTCCTAGCTAGGCAAGAGAAGTTTAGGCAAAAGAGGAGGGTTTTCACTAGCAGCAATGAGGATACATATAGCAAACCCTAGATGGGTTGTACTCGCTATAGAGCACCCCACTACATGCTAGAGAATAACATTCTGACATTCAAGCCTTTGAAAAATTCAGGGGAGATTTAGAGGCCAAGAAAAAGCCTTTAGAAATTATTCAGGTACCTGAGAAGTTGGGCAAAGTACTACGGAGCGTAGAAAAGGGTCGTGCGTTCCGTGGAGTTAATATTCTCTCCCCGCAGCACAGTGTTAAGGCTCCCCGTTGCCCACAGGTGAAGCCTACACAGCTGCCAAGGCTTAGAGGAGAATTCCAGGCTCCTGAGAAGTGGTACAAGCCTCGGAAAAATCCTCCTACCCCCCAGGTGAAGTTCGAAGAGAAAAGTGCTGAGTCAGGTATAGGAAATAGGGGTGGTATTCAGTTTGATGTACCCTATGATCCTATCAATGAGACCCTCTTTGGCTACTCAGCGCAGCAGGCACCACTACTCCTCGAGGTGTTATGCAAAGGACGACGCCTTGAGGCACTGGTGGACAGCGGTGCATCTCACTCGGTGTGTGACCGCGGGACGTTGGAGAAAATTGGGGAACCGTCCGAGGAGACCAAGTTCTCGGCAACGATGGTGGACGGTACGAAACTTCCCATCCACGGCGAAGCATCACTGCAGCTGCACATAGGGGCACTAAGGTGGAAGCCGACGTTGCCGGTCACGAACATCAAAGGGATAGATTTCATCTTGGGGCGAGATTTCTTGAAGCGGTTCAACCCCGAGATCGACAGGGTCAACAGGAAGGTGTGCATCTACAACAACGGGAAGCGGATAGCACTACGAAGCTGGACAGATACAGGGGATGTTCCTGAAACGACACTGGCACGGTTTGAACAGACGGTGAACGAAAATAACACGGGATACCTAGCACTGGTTATGGCAGCAGCAGAGGAGGAGAAGCCGAAAGCAGAACTACCTCCAGCAGTGAAGGAGGTCTTGGAGCAGTACAAGGATATAATGCCCGGCGACCTACCTGCAGGTGTACCCCCTGCACGCACCCACGAGCACGAGATCGTGGAGGAACCAGGTGCGAAACCCATCTCACGTGCACCATACCGCCTGAGTCCGACCGAACTGACAGACATGAAGAAGCAGATAGAGTATCTACTGGACAGACAACTGATCCGCCCATCCACCTCTCCCTACGGTGCACCAGTTCTCTTCACTCCAAAACCAGATGGCAGTTTACGGATGTGCATCGACTACCGCGCACTGAACAAACAGACAGTAAAAAACAAATATCCCATACCGCGCATAGACGACCTACTGGACCAGCTGCGTGGTGCAACAGTCTTTTCGAAGCTGGACCTACGGTCGGGTTATTGGCAAATCAAGATGGCAGACAACTCGATCCACAAGACGGCATTCCGTATCAGATACGGCTCCTACGAATACTTGGTGATGCCGTTCGGACTCTGCAATGCACCAGCGACGTTCCAAGCAGAAATGAACCATATCCTGCGTCCCCTGCTGGACGAGTGCGTAGTAGTGTACCTGGACGATATCCTCATCTACTCCAAGAACATGAAGGAGCACGTGGAGCATCTGCGGAAAGTCTTCGAGATCCTGCGGAAAAAAAATTCTACGTGAAGCTGTCGAAGAGCGACTTCGCCCTAAAGAAGGTGCAATTTCTCGGGCACATGGTGAGTGCCGAGGGCGTACACGTGGACCCGCGGAAGATCGAAGCCGTCAAGAAATGGAAAGTACCGGAGAACGTGAAGGAGTTGCAGCAGTTCCTAGGCTTCGCCAACTACTACAACAGGTTCGTGCCACAGTACGCTAAGATTGCAGCGCCACTGACCGACCTACTGAAAAAGGATACGCCCTTCAAATGGGATACACCTCATCAGCAAGCCATGGAACAGCTACAGACAGCACTTACCACAGCCCCGGTACTCATCCTACCGGACCCCGAGAAAGACTATGTCGTTGAAGCAGACGCTAGTGACCAAGCAGTCGGAGCAGTACTGATGCAGGATCACGGACGCGGTTTGCAGCCTATCGCCTACCTCAGTAAGAAGCTGCACGGAGCAGAACTGAATTACCCCATCCACGACAAGGAAGCCTTAGCTATAGTCGTAGCCTTCAAGGCGTGGAGGTGTTACCTAGAGGGAGCCAAGACTACAGTCTATACTGACCACTGCAGTCTCAAATACCTGAAGTCGCAGCCGACGCTCTCACGACGACAGGTGCGGTGGGTGGACTTCCTAGAAACTCACTTCCACTACGACATCATTTACAAGCCCGGGCTACACAACAAAGAAGACGCGTTGAGCCGCCCCGGACATGTAGCAGGCATCCAGCTCGACGGGATGAACCCTCTACTCAAGGGTCTATTCCAACATGGGTACTCCGTGGACGCACAAATCGCTACAGCACAGACCAAGAAGTTGTTACAGTGGGAGAAAGACTTAGCTGTAAGGAAGGGTTCAGGAAAGATTTGGGTACCGAATTACGCCCCGCTACGGCAGATCCTATTGGAGGAGTTTCACGACGTACCATACGCGGGACATTTCGGGAGCAACAAGACGTTAGCAGGGATTGCAAAGTATTACTACTGGCCCGGGATGGCAACAGACGTGCAGCAGTTCATCACCTCTTGCGACACGTGCCAGCGGATGAAGAGCAGCAAGCAGAAAAAAGCAGGGTTACTTCAGCCTCTACCCGTACCGGAGCAGCCATGGCAGGTCATTAGCCTCGACTTCATCACAGGACTTCCTTCGACCTCACGGGGGCACGATTCCATCCTCGTAGTGATCGATAAGTTCTCCAAAATGGGTCACTGCATACTGACCAACGCCACAGCTACAGCTGAGGCAACTGCTCGCCTCTTCTTCGACCGCATCATCACCATCCACGGCATCCCCGCTACACTCATCTCAGACAGAGACCCCAAATTCACGAGTAAGTTCTGGAAGGAGCTCATGGGATTATTGGGGACCAAACTTGCGATGTCCTCAGCATACCACCCACAAACTGATGGACAGACAGAGCGACTCAATCAAGTGGTTGAACAGTTACTGCGCACAGCTTGCAAGGACGACGTCAGCCACTGGGACACAAAGTTACCGACCCTAGAGTTCGCTTACAACAACTCATCACATGCGGCCACAGGGAAAACTCCTTTCTTCCTGTGTTACGGACGGGAACCACTCACACCACAGCAGCCAACCACACCGGCACACGTCCAAGCCGCACATGACTTCATCACCACCATGCAGCAGCTATGGGAGAAGACTCAGCGACGTCTCACCACGGTGCAGAACTCCCAGAAGCAGTATGCCGATCGTCAGCGACGTGATCACACAGTAGCAGTCGGAGATCAGGTGCTTCTTGACACACGCAACTTGAACCTGTCTCACCTACAATCCAAGCTCTGGCCTCGCTTCTGTGGTCCTTTTCTCGTTGAGGCACAGGTGACGCCAGTTACATTCCGCTTGCGCTTACCAGATACATGGAAGCTTCACAACGCTTTCCATGTTCAGCTACTGAAACCCTACAAGGACCCGAACCAACAGTTCCAGGGACGGCAGCTACCGCCACCACCACCTGTTCTCATACAGGATGAACCCGAGTACGAAGTGGAGCGCGTTCTCACTCATCGGCGCCGCGGCGGCAAGACCCTCGAGTTCCTGATACGCTGGAAGGGATACGCCCCCACTGAGGACAGTTGGGTTGCAGAAGTTGATATGGGCAACGCACGCCGTGCTCTCAAGGACTATCTTGTCAAGCAGGGTGTTTCTCACGCCACCCAGCTTTGAGGGGGGGACGTGTGAGAGTATGACGGCTTATGCCAGCTATGCTTGCTTGCCTTTACTTTATTATGCTATTTCTAGCATAGGATAACTATATGCATGCATGAATTGCTTGATTTCCTAGGCTAGGTGCTTTCCTATATTTTATTATAGTTATAGCACTGAGCTAGGTTGTGTGCACCGAATTCTAGCTTTTCGGTTGCCACCGAATTGCCTTCTACTGAATTCGGGAAGGATCTGTTCGGGACGCTTCGCGACCCGCGGAACCTTCGCGTAACACCTGGTTACGGGGCCTTGTGTCGAGCCTATATATAGCCTCGTGTTGTACCCAGGTGATCATTCAATTACAATTCTCTTTTCTGAGCTCGATCCTAGATCCTCACAGGCTACCTCATGTACCTGATGACTTGTACTCATCCGGACCTCGCCTTTCCCCTCAGCATACTTTCTCGCTTTGTTGCGACTTGGAGACACCGTCCTATCCATTGCACAGCTGCTGTGAGGGTGGCGAAGTACCTGGCGACTACATCAGGCATGGGGCTTGTGCTTGGAGGGACTCAGCCAATGGCACTGACTGGTCACTGCGACTCTTCCTACGCTGACGACGTGGAGACTCAGCGCTCGACTCAGGGTTACTGCTTCAGTCTGGGAGCTGGTGCTGTGTCGTGGAGGTCTACACAGTCATCGTCTGTGGCTACTTCCAGTGCAGAGGCACAGGTCTACGCTGGTGCCATGGCGGCACAGAAGCTTTGCTGGTTGACCTTCTTGCTCGCCGACTTTGGTGAGTGGCCTCGCTCTGCACCGACCTTGTACGCTGACAACAAGGCCATGATCCTCCTTTGTCGAGAGCCTCGACTGGAGAGCAGAGTGAAGCATATTGATGTGAGGTACTTCCTTGCGAGAGCTGCAGTGACGCGGCCAGGCACGCCTGGACTTTGTGGCCTTAGAGGCCAACACTGCATACGTCTTCACCAAGGCCCTGGCGCTTGGTGACCACCACAGGTTCTGTGTGCAGTTGGGGCTTGTTGAGGTAGGCCCTCGGTTGTTGTAGACTTGTTACTGCTCTGCTTGTTGTGTTTTCCTATACATATCATAATGAACTCTTGTACTGGTCTTGTGACCGTTTATGCCACAAAGTATGAAACGAGAATGACTAGAAACAGGACAGTACAAGGTTTGTATAGGCAAAACCTAACAATACTGTACCCATAAGGAGTGCCCCACTACAGCCTACAATATAGTTCTTACACATCCCCATAGGCAAAGTGGGGGACAAGCAAGAGAACAAGGCTAGGTCAAGCTCAGGGTGGATCACGACGTCACCACGCATTCTGAGCACAGGTAAAAGGCCAAAAGGCCAGTTCACATGCAGAGTTATAAATCAAGGTGAACAAGCAAGACAATGAACTCAACCTAGCAAGAGTAAGCATGCAGGTGCAGGTGTATATAGATCACAGTACAAGCAAAGTCAAGAGGTGAGCAAGTGAGGCCAGGTAGGCACTAGTACCTTGGTAAAGATATCAGCAGTGTTGGCCCGAGTGGCCACGTAAGCAAGACGAAGCTGACCACGCTACTGCAACTCTCGAGCAAGGAAGTAGCGCAGAGCAATGTGCTTCGTTCTGTGCTCCAGTCTGTGCTCCTGACACAAGGCAAGCAAGGCCTTGTTGTCTACGTACAGATGTGGAGGAGAACGAGGCGCCTCTCCCAAGTCGGTCAGCAAGTAGGTGAGCCAGCGTAGCTCCTATGCAGCCATGGCCCCAGCGTAGATCTCAGCCTCACAACTGGAGCTGAGAACAGAAGACAAGCGGGTAGACCGCCAAAAAGCAGAGCCGGAACCAAGGCTGAAGGTGTAACCCTGTGACGACCGCTGCGTAGCCAAGTCGTCAACCCAAGAAGCGTCTGCGTGACCAGTGAGGACAATTCAAGCCCGTCCTCCAAGCACGAGCCCCATGCCCGACGTACTGCACATGTAGCGCAACACCCTCTTAGCTGCATCCATGTGCTCTGGTCGGTGTCTCCCAGGAGCAACATAGCGTGCCAAGATGCTAAGAGGGTATGCCAGGTCAGGTCGAGTGCAGGTCATCAGATACATGAGGCAGCCAGCAAGCTCTGGGTACGGGCCACTCGGCTCTACGGACTCATTCGAAGGCAGAGCTGAGAGCGAGTGGCGAGTAGACAGAGGAGTGGCCTGAGGCGAGGAGTACGTGAAGTTGAAGCGCTGAAGGACCTGCTGCACCATGTGTGACTGAGTCAAGGTAATGGTGCGCCGTGCTCTGTCCCGGGTGATCTGCAAGCCAAGATAGCTGCGCAGCTCACCCAGGTCTGTACACGTGTGTCTCTTCTGCAGCTCTAACTTCACGTGGGCCAGTCCAGCAGTGTCAGTAGTAGCAAAGACCAAGTCGTCGACGTACACGAGGATGTAGAACGGCGGCAGAGTAGTGTCGGTGCGGAGAAACAGCGACGGGTCAGCAGTGGAAGGAGCAAACCCAAGAGCCGCAAGCGTAGTCCTCAGTGTGTCGTGCCACTCACGGGGCGCCTGGCGGAGACCGCAGACTGGCCGCCGGAGGCTCCACTGGGTACCAGGAGGAAACGACCCAGTGAAGCCAGGTGGGCGGCGCAGCCAGATCTCCTCATGCAGGCTGCCCTGTAGGAAGGCTGTGCTGAAGTCAAGAGAGTGAAGCTCGTAGTCACGCTGAGCAGCGACGTGCAGCAGTACCCGAAGAGTGGTCATCTTCGGGGTGGGAGAGAAGGACTGAAAGTAGTAAACTCCCTGCCGCTGACTGAAGCCTCGAGCCACGTAATGCGCCTTGAAGACAGGCGGAGAACCTGGCGGCCGCTTCACCCTGAAAATCCACATGCCATCGACAATGTTCGCCCCAGGTGGGGGAACCTCGTCGACGTAGGTGCCTGTGGACTTCCAGGAAGCCATCTCTGCGTCCATGGCTGTCTGCCTCTGAGAGAAGTAGGGACCCTCTATCCCCTCTGCGTAAGAGCGCGGGGTCGGGATGTCTGGTGAGGGCAAGACGCATGGACACGAGATGAGGTAAAGCAGCAGCAAAACACTGGAACTCCTCCTGCCTGTCCTCAAGGACGTCCGTGCTAAGGGCACACTCACCCCCGACGGACGGAGGACGGACAGACTCAGACTCAGTAACAAGACTAGCGGCGTAGTCTAGACGACAGTGAGGAGCAAAGTCGACAAGCTCAGCAACTAAGGCAGACGCAGCAGTGGACTCAAAGGAAGGGTCTGTGACAACAGTGGCCAGGAGACGCGTGACAGTAGGACTAGCACCACGAAGGGAGTCAGTCTCCGGGTCAGCAAGGGCAGGAAGAGAGGACGCAGGAGGAGACGGCAGAGGGACACGCTGCGGAGCAGTGGAAGGACGCAGAGCCATCTGGTGCATGCCAGGGACAGGAGGAGGACGCTGACGCGAACCACGACGACTAGTGCGAGCAACACGAACAGGCGACTCAAGACGAGACTCAGGCTAACGACGCTCCGTAAGACCTCCGGTCGGACCAGTGTAAGGAGAAGGAGCAGGCAGTGGGGAGGCGGGCTGTAACTGTGACTGCGACTGGACAGGCGGTGGACACTCTAAGGAAGAAGCAGGACCAGTAGAAGGCGGGAGACCAAGAACCTGCTGAAGGAGCGGAACGAAGTACGGCCGCGGTCGGGCAGCGCCTCCAGAACCACCAGAGACTTCACCAGCACCCCCAGCGTCAGCTCCAACTCCAGCAGCACCACCAGCTCCAGCAGCACCTCCAGCAGCTCCAGTAGCGCCAACGCCAGCACCCCCAGGAGCACCGGCTCCAGCACCACCTCCAGCTCCAGCACCTCCAGCAGCTCCAGCTCCAGCAGGACCACCAGAAGCCCCACCAGCTCCAGTAGTGCCAGCTCCAGTACCTCCAGCAGCACCTGCTCCAGCAGCACCGCCAGCTCCAGCACCTCCAGCAGCTCCAGCTCCAGCAGCACCACCAGGCCCAGCAGCTCCAGTACCTTCAGTACGAGCACCTCCGGGACTAGTGGCTCCAGAACCCCCAGTAGCTCCAGCAGCAGAAGGACCTCCAGCGCCCATAGTACCACCAGCTTCAGCAGCACGGCTCCAGCGCCGATCAAACCACTCGCGCAGCTGCTGTGGAGAGAGTGGCTCCCGCCAGGACGAAGCACCCGAAGGACCTCCAGGCTCAGCACCTCCAGACTCCACACGCGCAGGCTCAGCACCCTCAGGCTCCGCACCCCCAGACTCAGCACCCCCAGCTCAGGCTCAGTACCCCCAGACCCGGCACCCGCAGGCTCAGCACCCCTAGCAGCACCTGAGTCAACAGCTACCTCGACAGGCTCGACTGCGTCTACCTGGGACACACCTGAGGGGGCAGAACCCTGAGGGGGGAGGGGGTCTACCGGGGGAGGACCTGGCGCGAGGAAGAGCGGCGGGGGGGGGGAGGGGGGCAGTGCGGTAGGGGAAGAGACGATAGTAAGGAACCAACTCGACGTGACGTCCTGAGGATAGAACACGGCGCGAGGTGGGGTGGCAAAACTGCCAACCAGGCGCGCCAGGGGGGAAGCCAAGGAAGACGCAGGGAACAGCACGGGAGGACAGCTTGTCCGCAGACAAGTCGCGGACGAAAGCTCGATATCCCCAGACACGGAACGCAGACGCATCGCCAACCTTCTCCGTCCACCGCAGAGTAGGTGTGGTCTCCGGCATGGAGACCCGGGGCTGGAGGTTGAGCTGATGCGCAGCGTACTGAACCGCGAACGGCCACAGAAAATGGGGAGCAGCCGCATGGATCATGGACGTACGAGCGACGTCCATGACCATGGCAATGCGGCGCTCAGCAATCCCATTTTGCTGCGGAGAGGCCAGAAGCGTGAACGTCTGGCGGATGCCTTCCGCACGACAAAAGGCTCGCAGAAGGTCGGAGGAAAACTCTCCACCCCTGTCGGAGTGCAGACGCAGAACAGGAAGGTCCGAGCCGAAACTCTCGTTGAGCTGACGACGGGCAGCGCGGATCCAGTCGATCAGCACCTCAGTGACCTCACCCTTGCGGTGCAAGGGGAAGACTGTGGTGTAACGCGAGTAGTCATCAACGACCAGCAGAAAGTAGCGCTCGTGACCCTGTCCATGGACGCGGGCTGGGCCCCACACGTCCATGTGAAGAGTCTGCAAGGGAGCCTCTGTCGAAGGGAACTCAAAGGAGTGAGGAGCGGCGTGCTGCCGCCCCTCGACGCAAGGAACGCAGGTAGGGGCAGGCCCCAGGGGAAGGGGAGGGAGAGACCGGGGAAGACCAGTGACAAGGACACGGGAGGCCATGCCTCGGAGACGAGGCAGGGAGGGGTGACCAAGGCGGTGGTGCCAGAGGAGAGTCTGGTGAGACAGGAGGCGACACGAGCAGGGGGCAGACTCAGGACCAGACCGGGACGCTGCAGCAAACACCTGACCCGACGCGGCCATCTGACCAGACTCAGCAACCGGAGGAGACACGGTAGTCAGGGTGTACAGGCTCGACCCAGGCTGACGGGTGAACGTGGCCAGGTATCGGCCCGTCCGAGTACACGAACAGTGGGTCACCCGCTGACCTCTAGGAGTGAACTGGTCAACCCACGCGTCCTGAAGGTCAGCTCCACTCACCAAGTTCGTGGAGAACGAGGGGAGGTGAAGGCCAGACAGAGAGCCAGACGGGACCGCCGGACACGGCAGAACCGTGGAGGAGTGTGCGAGGACCGGACCCATAGAGGGGTCAGCCAGGGAGACTGCCACTGGCTGTCCGAGCGGCGAGAGTGTGGTGCAATCGCGAAATAAGGAGCGGGAAGCACCCGAGTCAAGCGTGAAGGTGTGCAAGGCCTCACCAGGCGCAGTACCAGAGAGAGCAGACTCATCAGCACCTGGAGCAGTAGACTCACTAGCGCCTAGAGCAGCAGCCTCACCGGTACCTGGAGCAGTAGACGCACCAGCACCTAGAGCAGCAGCCTCACCAGCACCTAGAGCAACAGACTCTATACACAGGTAACAGGTACCCTCACCACTAGTAGGCAAGGCATACATGGCAGTGAGGATAGCATCATAGTCAAGAGCAAAGATATCGACCCTCTGCCTAAGCAGCTCCAGCCAGGTGGGGAGCTCAGCCTTGTCGCCAAACTCGGTACGCCAGGCGTCGCTCAGGCGGGCGAAGCAGCGGGACTACGTGTGACCAACCGTCCCGCCAGCCTGACCAGCCCGATCACATGTGCGAATGACATATGGGCATCGAACGGTACTCCGAGACCCTCTACTCTGAGCGTACCACTCACGAAGCTGCTGGGGCGTAAGTGTCTCGCGCGGACGCCGCTGCAGCTGCATCTGGCCACCGCCAGACGCTCCCGACTGACCAGCTCCAGGGCGACAGCCACGACGGCCATCGCCACAACCCCAACTAGCGTACCACTCACGAAGCTGCTGGGGCGTAAGTATCTCTCGCGGACGCCGCTGCAGCTGCATCTGGCCACCGCCAGACGCTCCCGACAAACCAGCTCCAGGGCGACAGCCACGATGGCCACCGCCACAACCCCAACTAGCGTACCACTCACGAAGCTGCTGGGGCGTGAGAGACTCGCGCGGACGTCACTGGAGCTGCATCTGGCCACCGCCTGTAGCAGCAGTAGCAGTCGTAGCAGAATTAGCAGCATTAACAGCAGTAGCAGCAGTAGCAGCGCGGGCAGGGCAGTGCGGCTCAGTAGAGCAGGGCTGCACAGCCCGACATTACGACGCGGCTCGGCTGGGCGGCTCGGCGCGGCTGAGCGGCGCGGCTCAGCTAGGCGGCGCGGCTCGGCTGGCAGGCAGGCGCAGCAGGCAGGCGAGGAGCGAGGGTAGGGCAGGTGCTCACCAGGGGCAGGAAGGGCAGGCGCTCACCGGGCGAGCAGGGCCGGCGCTCGGCGGGCGGCGGCAGGCTAGGCGCACGACGGCGGCGACGGCGGGGCCGCGTCAGCGGCTGAAGGGCAGGGCCGCAACCGCGGCAGGGCAGGGCCGCGACAGCTGCTGCAGGGCGGGGCCGCGACAGCGGCAGGGCAGGGCCACGTCGGCGGCTGGGTGGGGCCGCGACGGCGGTAAGGGGGTTCTGCGGCAGCTGCTGTAGGGCGGGGCCGCGACTGCGGCAGGGGGCTCCGCGGCAGCTGCTGCAGGGCGAGGCCGCGACTGCGGCAGGGGGCTCCGCGGCAGCTGCTGCAGGGCGGGGCCGCGACTGCGGCAGGGGGCTCCGCGGCAGTTGCTGTAGGGCGGGGCCGCGACTGCGGCAGGGGGCTCCGCGACGAGCAGGGACGACGCCCAGGGGGCGCCGCGACGAGCAGGGATGGCGCCCAGGGGGCGCCGCGTCACGCAGAGGTGACGTCCAGGGGGCGCCGCGAAGAGCAGGAGCGACGCGCGGCTCGGCAGGGTGGCACGCGGGCTGCAAGGGCAGTGCCTACAGGTCGCAGGGGCGACGCGCGGCTCGGCAGGGCGGCGCGCGGGCTACAGAGGCAGCGCCCACGGGCTGCAGGGGCAGGCACGGCTGCAGGGGCAGCACGGTCGCAGAGGCAGCACGCGGGCTGCAAGGGCAGCGCGGCTGCAGGGGCAGCGTAGGAAAAAAAAAAATCAGTAAGGGTAGGGCGGAACGTTCGGTGGGCCCTAGGAACGATTTTGCTCTGATACCATGTCACAAAGTATGAAACGAGAATGACTAGAAACAGGACAGTACAAGGTTTGTATAGGCAAAACCTAACAATACTGTACCCCATAAGGAGTTTCCCACTACAGCCTACAATATAGTTCTGATAGTTTGTTCATCCTGGTTGCTTTGATGCCCCTCACTTAGGGTACATTCCGCCGTGGACACCTGTCCCAATCGATGTGTCCCAATCGAGTGTACCGCTCCGAACCGAACTAAACCAGAGACGCGAAAATTTCGAAACTAGGGTGCAATTTGGTGTAATACGATGCAGTGCGGTAGAAACGATTGGGACACATCGATTGGGACATGTGTCCACAGCGGAATGTACCCTTAGCCTATGGGGGTGTGTCAAATATTGATATCTGTTATAGTCTGTAGTGAGGTGCTGTGTAGTGAGTACAACTCAATTAGGCTGTCATGCTTGTACTCCCTTGCCTTGCTACTCTCGACATTTTTCCGTTGCGCTCTACTTCTAAGAGTTGTGTATTGCGCGGGATACGTGGCAGCAAATTATCATGAAATTTGTTGTGCTGTCAAAGTTGACGGCTGTGCTGTGGAGCGGTGCTGTACAGCGTGGTGTTGTGTTGCTTGTCGGTATTACGTCAGTCTTGCGTGTGAAAGGGGTCCCTCAGATGGGTGCAATCGAAATCATGATTACGCACATGGGGGGTTATTGGTACGAAGTTTCCTAGAAGGTTCGTCTCGATACCGTCGCATTCAAGGTCCAGAAGACACGTACTTTGCATTGACAGAGTCACTAATGTTACGATATGAAGTTTTATGAGTAAGGCATTCCTGTATGCTGCAGGAGCCGACTCTACCGAGTACGAAGTCGAGGAGTCAGAAGAGTCGAAGCGACGCAGCAACCGTCTGACCAAGACCGATGCAGGCAGAAACATCTGAAATGAAAAGAGCGGGAACATGTTCAAAACGGGTTCCCGCGCCGCACGGTTTGAATTTGCTGTAATAAGGGAATGTACCCCTTAGAGTACATGGCTAGTCTAGGTCTTTTCGTATTCCCCTGTACTCTTATATAAACTCGATGTATGCATGCTTTTATCAACTCAGTCATTTACATTCACTCTGACCTGAGATTCAAAACTTCCGCTGCAACACTACTCTGCGATCAACCCTGAGCGATCCTTTGCTAAGTCCCACTTGGGATTGTAACAACTAAGAACACTACTTTGAGCGTGTATATAAATAGCATTGATGCCCTCGGAAGTCAGACTTTTTTCTCTGATTTGGCCTAAAAACTCTGATATTTCATTTTTTTCTTTAAGTGTACTTTGTAGATTTCAGACTTTTTAGGGTCTCAACTCTGAAAGTTTCAGATTGTTTTTAAGCTAACTCTGAAATTTCAGAGTTTTCCGGGAGTGTACTCTGATCATTCAGAGTACAAACACGATCTTAACTGGTGATTCGGACTTCACGGGTCACAGCAGATTCGCACTGTCAACGCAAAATCGCCTTGACACAGCAAATCCGCGCCTTACGGCACAAAATTTCGCCCAATCACAGCAAAATCGCCCCGAAACCACATATTTGCACTGTTAGAGCACAACAACTTCGCAAAATCACCAAACAATTCCACCTGACATTGCAGATTCGCTCTTTCACACCACAAGATTCGCCCTGACACAAAAATTCGCCCTGTCAGAGCATGTTCTCCCGGAAATCCCCTTAGTTTTGCATGTTTCGGTATCAGATGAATGCAACACTGAATACATTTGTGATGAAACATTGAATACCGTACATTGATTTCGAATGTTCAGACTTTTATTTAAAGACACTCTAAAATTTCAGCCTTTTTTTTTATGCCAACTCTGAGAGTTTCAGACTAAAACTGTGTACTACTAGTCTGACGAATCAGACAGGCCAAAAACGAAGGGCCTGATTAGTGTGAGTGGATCAGTGTTCACAAGTCCTAAATTCTGAAACTGCAGGGACCACAAAGTGACAAGCCTGTAATCACCATGAAATCAGGGTACTTACCCTGATAAAATCAGCCTGAACGGAACACGAGCAGGCTAGGCTAGGCTGGGAGTGTACCTACTCATGATACGGTACCATCTTCAAAGTTGAACAGCGGAATGGTTGCTCTGGGTTGGGAAGCAGTACGAATACGGTAGGAACCCTAGCAATATGCTGCACTCCCTACAATGCTGCTACTCACTGTAGCCTAACAAATTAGAACATTTGACACTGTTCTGCCCCATGCTTTTGTAGAACAAAGCTTTTGTGATTTAGGATGAGAAAATGCTTTCAGGTTGGGATATCGTTTCGCGCTACTCTGCACACTACATAATCCTTGAAGGAACCTGTTTCAAAAGTTTACATTGCCCCTGCTATAGCCTGCATTACTAAAAAGCCCTGATGATAGGGATTAGGTATCGAGCTACTGAAATGTGACACATTTTACCTCATCAATCGCCATATAGAGGGGAGTCTGTCGGGGCGCCCCCATTCAATATATACTCCTGTTTCACACCAATTCGCCTGACCCCCCTCCTCAGCTACCCCGCTGTCAGTCACATCGACATGCCTGAGCGCCCTGGCCTGTTTGAGCGAATGCGGCAGATTTGTGAGCGATGCACATCCCCGCAGATGCAGCACCTCCAGGCGCGGCAGCAGGCCCATGCCCACAGGCAGGGGTGCATGCGCGGGCAGCAGCTGAAGCTGGCCACACGGAGGGACGGCAGACAGGGGAAGGAGGCGGGCAGGTGAGTGAAGGAGTCACAGTAGATGAATGTCAGCCGGGCAAGTTGGGTCAGCGAGCCAAAGCCATCGGGGAGAGTGGAAAGCTTGGGGCAATTTGTGATGGCGAGGTGGACAAGGGAGGCGAGCGAGGAGAAAGAATCGGGAAGGCTGTGCACGCGAAAGCAGGAGTGGATGGAGAGGCGTTGGAGGGCACTTAGGGAGCCAAAATCAGAGGGCAGGGTGACAAGACAGTCGCTGCCGGTGATGGTGAGAGTGTGGAGGCGAGAGAGGAGGCAGAAGGAGGGAGGCAGGCTGGCAAGGACTGGAGACTTCAGAGACGCTTCTTGCAGGGAGGACAGCCCACCGAGAGTGTCTGGCAGAGTTGAAAACGATCCCTCAATAGTCACCCTAGTTAGTGCCCCAAAGGATCCAAACTCTCGTGGTAGATGCTCCAAGTGATTGCACCTTTCAGGCGGCCTCTCTTCTGCTCTATTTATCCTGGATAACATGCTCGTATATGGTGACGCTTCCTTCTCCGAAACACGCCCTTTCAGCTCAAGCGACTCCAGTGCTGCCAGCTCGCCGATGTTCTCGGGAATGAAGGGAATGAAGGGCTCAGAGTGAGGAAGGTGGGCGCTCCTTCTGATGCGTAACTTGTGGAGTGAGAGCAGGCGGGCGAGGTGAGGAAGGGGAGAGGGGATGAAAACGTCTGTGAGGTGAAGCTCGGTGAGGGAGGTGAGGTGGGACATGCACGAGGGCACAGTGAGGCGCTTATCTTCTAAGCTGCTGCTTTCGCTGCCACTGCAGCTGCTGTCGCTGCCGCTGCCGCTGCTGCTGATGTTGCTGGTTCTTCTTCTGCTGCTGCTGGCGGTGGAAGAAGAGTCGTACTCCAGTGATAAGGACTGGAGGGATGGGGCGAGAAGAGAGAGAGAGTCTGGGAGGCGGAGGAAGCGGCCGGAGAGGGAGAGAGAGCGGAGGTTGATGAGGCGGTCAAAGGCGGCCAGCACGAAACTTCTAGGCTTGAGATCGGTGATGGAGAGGTGCGTGAGCGAGCAGAGGGACCAGAGGTGGATGGGCACTTGCGGGCACTTTTCACCTAGGCTCATTTCTAGGTGCTGCAACGAGGGGCCGAGAGGCGAGCACCCGGCTTGAGCAGCGGCGGTGGCGGCGGCGGTGGCGGCTGCAGCGGCAGCGGCAGCAGCAGCGGCAAAAGCAGCACCCACACTAGCAGCTTCAGCAGCAAGAGCAGCAGCAGCAGGAGGAGCGGCAGCTGCAGCAGCGGCGGCGGCCGAGGCATCGGCAGCAGCAGCGGTTGCCGAAGCGAGGGCTAGAGGCAGATAGGCCAGCAGAGACCCTTTGGGCGCGTCCCCCTGCTCCACCCACGCCACCCTATCCACACTCACATGCGCCAGCGACGGCAACGCGAACAAGCCCACAGGAAATGATGCCTCATCCCCAGTAGTGAAGCGCCAGAAAATATCTTTAACTGAGACCTTGAGTCGTTGGAGGGAGGTCAGTCGACTGAGAGGGTGCAGCGGTAATGGGTACAGGCGTCCCTCGAAAGTCAAGTGGCGCAGCGGTGAGTCCCGAACGACGTCGTCTAAGGGGAGAGCCTTCATATTATCGTAGGAGCGAACAGTGAGGCGCTTTAGGGTTTTCAACCACGCAGGCGGGAAAGAGTGCACGCTGCATTTCTCGAGCGAAAGCTCTTCCAGCCTCGTCAACGCTTCGCACCCGTCCGGCCAGTCGCAGCTGCAGGCGCCGCAGCTGCTGCAGCGCGGTGATGCTATCCGGGAGTCGCCCGCACGGGAAGGCTATGCAGAGCGAGGTGAGCGACGAGAGGTCGCCCAGAGAATCGGGCAGGCTGAGCGCGCTGTTCATGCTGTCGACGATGGACAGGTGCGTCAAAGCTTTCAGCTGCCCGAAGTCCTCGGGCACATCCCACAGCATCGAACAGCTGAACTGCAGCTCCTGGAGCGCGGGCAGATGGCACAGTCCGTCCGGGAGCTGTTGGATCTTGATGGAGCGGAGGCGAAGCACGCACAGCGACGACAGCGACGAGATGGAATCAGGAAGCTTCGGGGCCTCGATAGCAAGCAGCAGCGCGAGCTGCTGTAACTGCGGCGCTGCGGCGCGGAAGAATGAGTCGAGCGATGAGAGGCTGATGGTGAAGGGAGGCGGTGCGGCGGTGAAACGAGGCTCGCCGAGGGTCAAGCAGGTGAGCTTGGGACAGGCGGCGAGCAGCGAGGTAAGGAAGCTATCATCGTAGAAATCGACGGCGCCGTCGCCCAGCGTGAGGGAAGTCACGCTCGGCGCGCGGGACAGCATGCGGAGGAGCGCGGGCGCGGAGAGCGTGGGGACGGGGAGCTGCGAGTCGTCGTGACGGTAATAGTCCGCACGTCGTGATTCGTAGTTAACGGTAATATTCCTCCCGACGAGGTGGAGAGTCGGCAGGAGCGCTGATGCGCACGACGGGCAGCAGCGAGGCCCATCGCTTCGACACCATCCCCAAGCCATGGCACGGGCTGACATCGGACTCGACGCTGGGCTACGTGTCGCTCGCGGCAGCGGCGACTTGAGACATCCCAAAAAAGGCGTGGTCCGTCGGGCATGGTTTTTTTAGGGTTTCGAAATGATACCTCTGTAATACTTACGGTTCAGTTACGAGAGAGTTCATTTTGCGATGTGCGCTTCGGGAAAGTTGCCCAGAGTTACCTGGTTAGTTGGGGCGCCAAATGCTCGCACCTGTGATTGGCTGTCGTTTCATAGTTACGGAAGGGTAAGATTTCGCGTCGGAATTGTCCAGCTCTCGCTTTGACTGGATGGTTCGTTGATGTTATTGATTCAAATTCGATAAATTGTATAGGGACCATTGAACAGTGCAATTAATAAAATGTACTTTCAAATTCGTTGTACTGTCATTTGCATTTTTCTGAACAAAATTAGGACGCTAATAGAAAGGACATATATGCTTAACTAGGACAATATGAAGTGCACTTGAATTTTATAATATTAACAAACTTAGTGTTCGGAGGCTGAAAACAACATATTGCGTAATTTTCCAAAATGATGTATTGCAGGCATGTATGCTATTTTCGTTCTTATTTCCTACCAGTAGATACGTTAATGTTTTGTTACCTTACCAATTTAGTTTCAACAATTTTCTAGTGGTGTTTTAGGGTGCAGTGAAAATTGATGTGCTCCATATTTTTCTTGGTGATGTTTTGTACTTACATATACGATCTTACACGTGGTTCTTATATCTAGTCCTTACATAAACGTTAACATGCCTAAGTCAGCGTCTACGTCGGCCACCGGCGATGAATGGAGCATTGGAGCCGCATAGCGGCATCGTCGCGGGCCGTAGTGACATGGTCGGCGTCGAGCAAGTCGACGACGAAGGGGAGCCGACGACAGGGGAGCAGTCGGCAGGGAAGCAAACGACAGGGTTTCAGTTGTCAAGGGCCAACTTCAATGGAGTAGCTCGGCTACGGCCCGTCGAGCGACATTGTGGAAGTGGTCCACAAAGCTAGCGACGAAAAAAGGGGAAGCCGTCCAGCGACAGCTTATCGAGCGACGTGGTGGAAGTCCCGATTAACAAGCCGGCGGTGCGACATTCCGCTCGCACCAACGTCTGCCCGGCATTCACCAACACGCTTCTCGACGACGTACATGCAGACATTGCACTGCCTAAGCTGGATCCCGACATGCACGCCGATATTGAACGGCGTTGGGACATCTCAACGATGACCATCAAGGAGGCGCATGCAAGCTGGAAGGGCAAGGCATTGAAATCGGCAATGGACAGGGACATACAAAGTCTCCTTGCCAACGGGGCACGGGAGCTCGTGCCTCGACCACGCGGCGTCAACATTATGAAGAACCGCTGGGTGCTCATGACGAAGTACCATAACGACAATACGGTCACCCTCAAGGAGGCGCGTCCGGTGGTGAAAGGCTTCACCTAGGTCTACGGCGGCGATCACGATGAGACGTATGCGCCGGTAGGCAGCTATGTCACACTAAGGTTTTTCCTCTCAATTATTGTTGTCATCGACTTGCATATGATGCAGCTCGTCATGAAGAACGCCCTCCTACAGAGTAAGATGGACCGCGTGTTATATACGGACCAACCGTTCTACTACTCCCACCGTGTGTGCAACCATTTGAAGAGCCTGTACGGACTCATGCAGAGCTCGCTGCTATGGTACTCGTCGCTCGACGCCGTCTTGACCGGCGTCGGCTGGAGCAAGTGCCAGGTCGACGAAGCCTAATACTTCAAGGTCGGCGACAACGAAGTGGCATGCTGGGTGCTCGTCTACGTCATCGACCTTCTTGCCGCTAGCATCAGAGCCGTGATGCTAAAGGAGTTGCGCGAGCTACTGTAGAGCGCTTTTGTGCTGTGCAAGATCAGCCCAATAGGAAGTACTTGGGGCTGGAGATCGGAGCAGCCCGTCGGCCTGCAGCTCGACCGGGAGGCCGACAGAGCAGCCCGTCGACCTGGAGCTCGTCCGGGAGGTTGACGGAGCAGTCCGTCAACCTGCAGTTCGACCGGGAGGTCGACGGAGCAGTCCGTCGACCTGACAAGTGAGCAGCGGTCGACGAGGGGAGCTCGGCGACAACCGCTGGCGGTTCTGGTCGACGGAAGGGGTCCGTCGACCAGGGGTAGCTCGACGGGAGTTGTGGTCGACCAGAGGCACCTGGTGGTCGACCAGAGGGACCCGGTGGTCGACCGGAGGCACCTGGGGGTCGACCAGAGCACCTGGGGGTCGACCAGGTCGACCGGGTAACCTGCTCGACGAGTTCTGCGGAGGCACGCGAACGTCGTCGAGGTCGCGATGGCGCAGGCGACTTCGGGCTGGTATCACGAAGTCGATGTGGCTTGTCAGGCGCAGACAGCAGCCGATGGATGCCCAACGAGGCAAGTTGTTCCAATCGTCTGCGCGCAGCTGCGAGCGTGCACACTCCTGTCTTCTACGGGGCAACGTTGGACAGCCGCTCTGCTGCAGCGTTGGCACGCCGTCGACCTGCTCTGTTGGCAGGCCGCCTTTCTGCAGTGCTGGCGCGGATCCTCTATGCAACGCTGGTAGGCGGTCGACCAAGCTGTACTGGCAGTCGACTAGGCTAGCTGCAGGGTTGCTAGGTGCCTGATGTAGTCATTGTTGTCACTGCTTGCTCAACTATTATGTAATTTCGACTTTGCTAGTGGAAACTGTTGCCGATTTCTCGCGTGAATGTGCAAGCACTAAGGAACTAAACAAAGCTACGATCACTCCTAGTAGTTCGTGCCCACCCCCGTAGTCTAGCTCACTACCGTTATCGAGTGAATCTCCGCAACGGCACCGCGTGTCGCACAGTCCTATCCTTGCACAGTTTTCACTGCTCAGTTGTTTGAAACACCATATCTTTCTACTAGATGCTGCAAATGGCACCAAATCTGTCAAGCCTCCTCACAATATAGTAAATGAATGTTTGATCAAGAGAAACCTTGTTTAAAATGACAAACAGATGTCGAGAGAGCACTGCGTATCGCACAGGCCTATCCTTGCACAGTTTTCACTGCTCAGTTGTTTGAAACACCATATCTTTCTACCAGATGCTGCGAATGGCACCAAATCTGACAAGCATCCTCGAAATATAGTAAATAAATGTTTGAAAAAGAGAAACATTGTTTACAATGACAAACAGATGTCGAGATAGCACTGCGTGTCGCACAGGCCTATCCTTGCACAGTTTTCCGTGCTCCGTTGTGTGAAACACCATATCTACCTAACAGATGCTGCAAATGGCACCAAATCGGTCAAGCATCCTCACAATATTAAATGAATGTTTTATTAAGAGAAACCTTGTTTGAAATGACAAACAGACGTCGAAACAACACCGTGTGTCGCACAGGCCTATCCTTGCACTGTTTTTACTGCTCAGTTGTTTGAAACACCGTACCTTTCTACCAGATGCTGCGAATGGCACCAAATCTGTCAAGCATCCTCACAATATAGTAAGTGAATGTTTGATCAAGAGAAATATTATTTAAAATGACAAACAGACGTGGAGACACCACCGCGTGTCGCACAGGCCTATCCTTGCACAGTTTTCCATGCTATGTTGTTTGAAACACCATATCTTTCTACAAGATGCTGCAAATGGCACCAAATCGGTCAAGCATCCTTACACAATATTAAGTGAATTCTTGATCAAGAGAAACCTTGTTTAAAATGACAAACAGATGTCGAGACCGCACCACGTGTCGCACAGGCCTATCCTTGCACAATTTTCATTGCTCAGTTGTTTGAAACACCATATCTTTCTACCAGATGCTGCGAATGGCACCAAATCTGTCAAGCATCCTTGAAATATAGTAAATGAATGTTTGATCAACAGAAACCTTGTTTAAAATGACAAACAGACATCGAGACAGCACCGCGTGTCGCACAGGCCTATCCTTGCACAGTTTTCCGTGCTCTGTTGTTTGAAACACCATATCTTTATACCAGATGCTGCGAATGGCACCAAATCTGTTTAGCATCCTCGAAATATAGTAAATGAATGTTTGATCAAGAGAAACATTGTTTAAAATGACAAACGGATGTCGAGACAGCACCGCGTGTCGCACAGGCCTATCCATGTACATTTTCCCCTACTCGGTTGTTTGAAATACCATATCTTTCTACCAGATGCTGTGAATGGCACCAAATAGGTCAAGCGCCCTTAAAATATAGTAAAAGAATGTTTGATCAATAAAGATCTTGTTCAAGATGTTGATATGACACCGTGTTTCGCAGAGGTCTATCCTTGCACGGTTTACAATGTTTAACTCTTTGAAATACCATATATTCTTACGAGATGCTGCAAATGGCACCAAAATTGTCCAGCATAAAGTAAATATAGAAAATGAATATAGTAAAACAGGGTATTAGCAGTAAAATATCAGTACATAAAGTCTTTTTTTTTTCCGAACATATAGGTGCGTATTTACTCCATTTTATGCCTGATCAAGTGTATGGTGTGAAAGAATGAGGAATGATGGACTAGGAAATGAGTTGGGTACAAATATGTAACCCTAGAAAACTGTACCCCATACTGTCTACCCCACTACAGCCTAGAAAGACTATAGCATAAATGTTTGACACACCCCCATAGGCAAAGTGGGGGAGAACAAGGGGTCACAAGACCAGTCAAGCAAGGCAAGCTCAGGGTGGATCACAATGTCACCACACATTCCGAGCACAAGTTCAAGGCCACAAGGCCAGTTCACATGCAGGATTATATATATAAAGGTAAACAAGCAAGTGCAGGTATAGATAGATCACAGTACAAGCAAGGTCAAGAAGTGAGCAAGTGAGGCCAAGTAGGCACAAGACCTAGCATCGTACAAAAGCGCTGATGATCACAAGGCTGAAGTGCCTTGGTAAAGATATCAGCAGTGTTGGCCCTAGAGGCCACGTAAGCAAGGCGCAGCTGACCATGCTGCTGCAGCTCACGAGCAAGGAAGTAGCGAAGAGCAATGTGCTTCGTTCTGTGCTCCAGTCTGTGCTCCCGACACAAGGCCAGCATGGCCTTGTTGTCTACGTACAGAACTGGAGGAGAACGAGGCGGCTCTCCTAGGTCAGTCAGCAGGTAGGTGAGCCAGCGTAACTCCTGTGCAGCCATGGCCCCTGCGTAGATCTCAGCCTCACAGCTGGAGCCGAGAACAGAAGACGAGCGGGTAGACCGCCACAAAACAGAGCCGGAACCAAGGCTGAAGGTGTAACCCTGTGACGACCGCTGCGTAGCCTGGTCGTCAGCCCAAGAAGCGTCTGCGTGACCAGTGAGGACCACAGGACGCCGCCCTCCAAGCACGAGCCCCATGCCCGACGTACTGCACAGGGCAACACCCTCTTCGCTGCAGCCATGTGCTCACGTCTGTGTCTCCCAAGAGGAACATAGCGTGCCAAGATGCTAAGAGGGTATGCAAGGTCAGGTCGAGTGCAGGTCATTAGGTACATGAGGCAGCCAACATGCTCTGGGTACGGGCCACTCGGCTCTACGGACTCATCCGAAGGCAGAGCTGAGAGCGAGTGGCGAGTAGACAGAGGAGTGGCCTGAGGCGAGGACTACGTGAAGTCGAAGCGCTGAAGGACCTGCTGCACCACGTGTGACTGAGTCAGGGTAATGGTGCGCTGTGCTCTGTCCCAGGTGATCTGCTAGCCAAGGTAGCTGCGCAGTTCACCCAGGTCTGTGCACGTGTGTCTCTTCTGCAGCTCGGACTTCACGTGGGCGAGTCCAGCAGTGTCAGCAGTAGCAAAGACCAAGTCGTCGACGTACACGAGGATATAGAACGGCTGCAAAGAGGTGTCGGTGCGTAGAAACAGCGACGGGTCGGCAGTAGAAGGAGCAAACCCAAGAGCCGCAAGTGTAGTCGTCAGTGTGTCGTGCCACTCACGGTGCGCCAGGCAGAGACCGTAGACTGGCCGCCGGAGGCTCCACTGGGTACTAGGAGGAAACGACCCAGTGAAGCCAGGTGGGCGGCGCAGCCAGATCTCCTCCTGCACGCTGCCCTGTAGGAAAGCAGTGCTGAAGTCAAGAGAGTGAAGCTCGTAGTCGCGCTGAGCGGCTATGTGCAGCAGCACCCGAAGAGTGGTCATCTTCGGGGTGGGAGAGAAGGTCTGAAAGTAGTCAACTCCCTGCCGCTGACTGAAGCCTCGATGTGAGAGTACGACGGCTTATGCCAACTATGCTTGCCTTTACTTTATTATGCTATTTCTAGCATAGGATAATTACATGCATGCATGAATTCCTTGATTTCCTAGGCTAGGTGCTTTCCTATATTTTATTATAGTTATAGCACCCAGCTAGGTTGCGTGCACCAAATTCTGGCTTTTCGGTTGCCACCGAATTGCCTTCTACCGAATTCGGGAAGGATCTGTTCGGGACGCTTCGCGACCCGCGGAACCTTCGCGTAACACCTGGTTACTGGGCCTTGTGTCGAGCCTATATATAGCCTCGTGTTGTACCCAGGTGATCATTCAATTCGAATCATCTTTTCTGAGCTCGATCCTAGATCCTCACACTTGGTAATCAGAGCCCGTTTACACGCGAAGTTCTTTCGACCGCTAAAACCAGTCTTAAAAAAACCGCGGGGGCGACGCAGTCAAACATCGATTTCGGGTACGTAAAACCGGTTCCGTGTTTTTCGCTCCCCCTCGATTCGGTTTTTCGGACGCGTTGATGTCAGGCATGGAGGGCCAAGGCGACAACTACGCGACTACGAGCGACATCGCGAGCCTCCGCACCGACATGGAGCAGACGCAGGCGACGCTTCGACGACTCGAGACTTTTCTGACAAGCCAACCAGGGTTCGCCACCGCAGCAGCAGCGACCGCAGCGACTGCAGCACCGACAACTCCAGCATCAGTGGCGACACCAACATTTCACGGACCAATGGCACCACTGTCGCCGAACCTCGAAGCAGCACGACCGAGGCTCCCGGAGGCGTTCGATCCAAGCGCGAAGGGATCCGACGTCCGGCGATTCGTGGCCACCCTCGAAATTTACTTCGAGGCCATTGGCTGTTCGACCCCGCAACACGACGTAGCAAGGATTCGGCTCGCAGCGACACTGTTACGTGAACCGGCTCTCGAATGGATTTACTACACTGACGTAGCCCGTGGGGAGAAAACGTGGCAGCAGTTTCGAGCAGATTTAATCGAGCGTTTCGAACCAATTAATACGACCTACATGGCGCGGCAGCAGATACACCGACACAAACAATACAGTAGTGTAGCACAGTACACGCAGCAGATGGAGTTACTGTTCAACCGCATCACCGACCTGACCGAAGGCGAAAAAATCGAGGCGTACACCGAAGGGTTAAAAATAGAGATTCGGCGGCAGGTGATTGCGGCGAATTACAACAGCTACAGAGACATCGTGCGTGCTGCCGAGCGATACGACGCGCTGATTCGAGGTCAACCCGAAACACGACGCTTCACGCCGAACCGTACATTCGGCACGGAGCGATCGGCACCCCCCACGTTCGCCGAACCGATGGATATCGACAAATACGACGCGAAGCAGCAACCGACAAAATGCGAATTTTGCGGCGCAGCAGGGCATCAGTTTTTGTCGTGCTACAAAATGAAGAAAGCACGTGCGGCACTCCGGGACGGAAACAGTGGAGCACCCCCGAAGTAAAAAAACGGGAATCGCCAGTAACCGCGGATCGACCTGGCGATCGCGTAAAGATCCGAAAAGCAGAAAAAGGCGACGACGTGGCGAGCGGGTGAAAAAAGGAGAAAATGATGGCGCGAATCTAAAACGTCACGACCGGCCGGCATCAGGGGAAATCGCCGAGGCGAATGGAGGCTCCGCGAAAAAAGACTCTGCACCGACCGGGAAACTCCATCCGAACATCCACGAAAGTAAGAATTCGTTAAAAGTATCCTATAACGATACTCTAACGAAGAATATTGCTTCTCGTGGTATTCAAGCCTTTGAAAAATTCAGGGGAGGTTTAGAGGCCAAAAAAAAGCCTTTAGAAATTATTCAGGTACCTGAGAAGTTGGGCAAAATACTACGGAGCGTAGAAAAAGGTCGTGCGTTCCGTGGAGTTAATATTCTCTCCCCGCAGCACAGTGTTAAGGCTCCCCGTTGCTCACAGGTGAAGCCTACACAGCTGCCAAGGCTTAGAGGAGACATCCAGGCTCAGGAGAAATTATACAAGCCTCGGAAAAATCCTCCTACCCCCCAGGTGAAGTGGGAAAGTGCTGAGTCAGGTATAGGAAATAGGGAAGGTATTAAGTTTGATGTACCCTATGATCCTATTAATGAGACCCTCTTTGGCTACTCAGCGCAGCAGAAACCACTACTCCTCGAGGTGTTATGCAATGGGCGACGCCTCCAGGCATTGGTGGACAGCGGTGCATCTCACTCGGTGTGTGACCGCGGAGCATTGGAGAAAATTGGAGAGAAGGCAGAAGAGACCAAGTTTTCAGCAACCATGGTGGACGGTACGAAGCTTCCTATCCACGGCGAAGCATCATTGCAGCTACATATAGGTGCGTTGAGGTGGAAGCCGAAGCTACCAGTCACCAACATCAAAGGGTTAGATTTTATCTTGGGGCGAGATTTTCTGAAGCGGTTCAACCCCGAGATCGATTGGGTCAACAGCAAGGTGTGCATCTACAACAACGGGAAGCAGATAGCACTGCGAAGCTGGACGGATACAGGGGACGTACCTGAAACGACACTGGCACGGTTCGAACAAACGATGAACGAGAGTAACACGGGTTACCTTGCATTTGTCATGGCAGCAGCAGAGGAGGAGAAGCCGAGTTCCGAGCTCCCTGCAGCAGTAAAGGAGGTCTTGGAGCAGTACAAGGATATAATGCCCGACGACCTACCTGCAGGCGTACCTCCAGCACGCACCCACGAGCATGAGATCGTGGAGGAACCAGGTGCGAAACACGTCTCACGTGCACCATACCGACTGAGTCTGACCGAACTGACAGACATGAAGAAACAGATAGAGTATCTACTGGACAGACAACTGATCCGCCCATCCACCTCTCCCTACGGTGCACCAGTTCTCTTCACTCCAAAACCAGACGGCAGTTTACGGATGTGCATCGACTACCGCGCACTGAACAAACAAACAGTTAAAAACAAATACCCCATACCGCGCATCGACGACTTACTGGACCAACTGCGTGGTGCAACAGTCTTCTCGAAGCTGGACCTACGGTCGGGTTACTGGCAGATCAAGATGGCGGACAACTCGATCCACAAGACGGTGTTCCGTACTCGATACGGCTCCTACGAATACTTGGTGATGCCGTTCGGACTCTGCAACACACCAGCAACGTTCCAGGCAGAAATGAACCATATTCTACGGCCCCTGCTGGACGAGTGCGTAGTAGTGTACCTGGACGATATCCTCATCTACTCCAAGAACATGAAGGAGCACGTGGAGCATCTACGGAAGGTGTTCGAGATCCTGCGGAAGAATAAGTTCTCCGTGAAACTGTCGAAGAGCGACTTCGCACTAAAAAAGGTGCAGTTTCTTGGGCACATGGTGAGTGCTGAGGGCGTTCACGTGGACCCGCGGAAGATCGACGCAGTTAAAAAGTGGAAAATTCCGGAGAACGTGAAAGATTTGCAGCAGTTCCTAGGCTTCGCTAACTACTACAACAGGTTCGTACCGCAGTACGCTAAGATAGCATCGCCACTGACCGACCTACTGAAAAAAGATACGCCCTTCAAATGGGATACCCCTCACCAGTTAAGCCATGGAACAGTTACAGACAGCACTGACCACAGCACCAGTACTCATCCTACCAGACCCCGAGAAGGACTACGTGGTTGAAGCAGATGCGAGTGACCAGGCAGTCGGAGCAGTACTAATGCACGATCACGGGAACGGGTTACAACCTATCGCCTACCTCAGTAAGAAGCTACACGGAGCAGAACTAAACTACCCTTTTCACGACAAGGAAGCCCGAGCGATACTCGTAGCCTTCAAAGCGTGGAGGTGTTACCTAGAGGGAGCCAGGACCACAGTCTATACTGACCACTGCAGCCTCAAATACCTGAAGTCACAGCCAACGCTCTCACGACGACAGGTGCGGTGGATGGATTTCTTGGAGACCCACTTCCACTACGACATCATCTACAAACCCGGGCTACACAACAAAGCAGACGCGTTGAGCCGCCCAGGTCATGTAGCAGGCACTCAGCTTGACGGGATGAACCCTCTACTCAAGGGTCTATTCCAACATGGGTACTCCGTGGACGGCGAGATAGCAACGGCAGAGAAACAGAAGCTGTTACAGTGGGAGAAAGACCTAGCGGTAAGGAGGGGTTCAGGAAAGATATGGGTACCGAATTACGCCCCGCTACGGCAGATCCTATTGGAGGAATTTCACGACGTACCTTACGCGGGACATTTCGGGAGCAACAAAACGTTAGCGGGAATAGCGAAGTATTACTACTGGCCCGGGATGGCAGCAGACGTGCAGCAGTCCGTCACCTCATGCGACACGTACCAGCGGATGAAGGGCAGCAAACAGAAAAAAGCAGGATTACTTCAGCCTCTACCCGTACCGGAGCAGCCATGGCAGGTCGTTAGCCTCGACTTCATCACAGGACTTCCTTCGACCTCACGGGGACATGATTCCATCCTCGTAGTGATCGATAAGTTCTCCAAAATGGGTCACTTCATCCCGACCAACGCCACAGCTACAGCTGAAGCAACTGCTCGCCTCTTCTTCGACCGCATCATCACCATCCACGGCATCCCCGCTACACTGATCTCAGACAGAGACCCAAAATTCACGAGTAAGTTCTGGAAGGAGCTCATGGGACTGTTGGGGACAAAGCTTGCAATGTCTTCAGCATACCACCCCCAGACTGACGGACAGACAGAGCGACTCAATCAAGTGGTTGAACAGTTACTGCGCACAGCTTGCAAAGACGATGTCAGCCACTGGGACACGCAGTTACCAACCCTAGAGTTCGCTTACAACAACGCGTCACACGCGGCCACAGGGAAAACTCCTTTCTTCCTGTGTTACGGACGGGAACCACTTACACCACAGCAGCCAACTACACCGGCACACGTCCAAGCCGCACATGACTTCGTCACCACCATGCAGCAGCTATGGGAGAAGACTCAGCGACGTCTCACCACGATGCAGAACTCCCAGAAGTAGTATGCCGATCGTCAGCGACGAGATCACTCAGTAGCAGTCGGAGATCAGGTGCTTCTTGACACGCGCAACTTGAACCTGTCTCACCTCCCATCCAAACTCCGGCCTCGCTTCTGTGGTCCTTTTCTCGTTGAGGCACAGGTGACACCAGTAACATTCCGCTTGCGCTTACCAGATACATGGAAGCTTCACAACGCTTTCCATGTCCAGCTACTGAAACTCTACAAGGACCCCAACCAACAGTTCCAGGGACGGCAACTCCCGCCACCACCACCTGTTCTCATACAGGATGAACCCGAGTACGAAGTGGAGCGTGTTCTCACTCATCGGCGCCGCGGCGGCAAGACCCTCGAGTTCCTGATACGCTGGAAGGGATACGACCCCACTAAGGGCAGTTGGGTTGCAGAAGCTGATATGGGCAACGCACGCTGTGCTCTCAAGGACTATCTTGTCAAGCAGGGTGTTTCTCACGCCACCCAACTTTGAGGGGGGGACGTGTGAGAGTATGACGGCTTATGCCAGCTATGCTTGCCTTTACTTTATTATGCTATTTCTAGCATAGGATAATTACATGCATGCATGAATTGCTTGATTTCCTAGGCTAGGTGCTTTCCTATATTTTATTATAGTTATAGCACCGAGCTAGGTTGCGTGCACCGAATTCTGGCTTTTCGGTTGCCACCGAATTGCCTTCTACCGAATTCAGGAAGGATCTGTTCGGGACGCTTCGCGACCCGCGGAACCTTCGCGTAACACCTGGTTACTCGGCCTTGTGTCGAGCCTATATATAGCCTCGTGTTGTACCCAGGTGATCATTCAATTCAAATCATCTTTTCCGAGCTCGATCCTAGATCCTCACACTCGAGCCACGTAACGCGCCTTGAAGACAGGCGGAGAACCCGGCGGCCGCTTCACCTTGAAAATCCACATGCCACTGACGATGTTCGCCCCAGGTGGGGGAACCTCGTCGACGTAGGTGCCTGTGGACTTCCAGGAAGCCATCTCTGCGTCCATGGCTGACTGCCACTGAGAGGAGTAGGGACCCTCTATCGCCTCTGCGTAAGAGCGCGGAGTCGGGATGTCTGGTGCATCCGGGTCTCCCTCAGGGGCAATCAGCATGGACACGAGATGAGGCAAAGCAGCAGCAAAATACTGGAACTCCTCCTGCCTGTCCTCAAGGACGTCCATGCTAAGAGCACACTCACCTCCGACGGACGGAGGACAGACAGACTCAGACTCAGCAACAAGACTAGCAGTGTAGTCTAGACGACAGCGAGCAGCGAAGTCGACAAGCTCAGCAACTAGGGCAGACGCAGCAGTGGACTCAAAGGAAGGGTCAGTGACAACAGTAGCCAGGAGACGCGTGACAGTAGGACTGGCAGCACGAAGAGAGTCAGACTCCAGGTCAGCAAGAGTAGGAAGAGAGGACTCTGGAGGAGACGGCAAAGGGACACGCAGTGGAGCAATGGAAGGACGCAGTGCCATCTGGTACGTGCCCGGGACCGCAGGAGGACGCTGACGCAGAACACGACGACTAGTGCGAGCAGCACGAACAGGCGACGCAGGACGAGACGCAGGATCACGACGCTCAGCAAGACCTCCAGTAGGACCAGTGTAGGGAGAAGGAGCAGGCAGTGGGGAGGCAGGCTGTAACTGTGACTCGGACTGGACAGGCAGTGGACACTCTAAGGAAGAAGCAGGACCAGCAGAAGGCGGGAGACCAAGAACCTGCTCAAGGAGCAGAACGAAGTACGGCCGCGGCCGCGCAGCGCCTCCAGAACCAGCAGGTAGAGCACCAGCACTCCCAGCGGCAGCACCTGCGCCAGTAGCACCCCCAGCTCCAGCAGCGCCAACTCCAACACGCACAGAAGTACCAGCGCCAGCAGCACCTCCAACGCCAACGCCCCCACCAGCTCCAGCTCCAGCAGGACCACCGGAAGACTCAACAGCTCTAGTAGCACCTACCCCAGCAGTACCGCCAGCTCCAGCACCGCCAGCAGCTCCAGCACAAGGAGCACCCCCAGGCCCAGCAGCTCGAGTACCTCCAGTACGAGCTCCTCTGGGACCCGTGGCACCAACACCCTCAGCAGCAGTAGAACCTCCAGCTCCAGCAGCACCTCCAGCTCAAGCAGCACGGCTCCAGCGCCGAGCAAACCACTCGCGCAGCTCCTGTGGAGAGGGTAGCTCCCGCCGGGACGAAGCACCCGAAGGACCTCCAGACCCAGTACCGCGAGACTCAACACGAGCAGGCCTAGCATCCTCTGGCTCCACACCCCCAGTCGCAGCACCCCCAGGCTCAGCACCCCCAGGCTCCGCACGCGCAGGCTCAGCACCCCCAGGCTCAGCACCCCCAGACCCCGCACCCACAGGCTCAGCACCCCTAGCAGCACCAGAGTCAACAGCTACCTCGACAGGCTCGACTGCGTCTACCTGAGACACACCTGAGGGGGCAGGACCCTGAGGGGGAAGGGGGTCTACCAGGGGGGGACCTGGAGCGAGGAAGAGCGGCGGCGGGGGAAGGGGTGCAGTGCGGTAGGGGAAGAGGCGGTAGTAAGGAACCGACTCGTCAAACGTGACGTCCTGGGAGGACAGAACACGGCGCGAGGTGGGGTGGTAAAACTGCCAACCAGGCGCGTCAGGGGGGAAGCCAAGGAAGACGAAGGGAACAGCACGGGTGGACAGCTTGTCCGCAGACAAGTCGTGGACAAAAGCCCGAGATCCCCGGACACGAAACGCAGACGCATTGCCAACCTTCCCCGTCCACCGCAGAGTAGGGGAGGTCTCCGGCAAGGAGACCCGGGGCTGAAGGTTGATCTGATGCGCCGCGTACTGAACCGCGAATGGCCACAGAAAATGGGGAGCAGCCGCATGGATCATGGACGTACGAGCGATGTCCATGACCATGCCAATGCGGCGCTCAGCAATCCCATTTTGCTGTGGAGAGGCCGGAAGCGTGAACGTCTGGCGGATGCCCCGTGCACGACAGAAGGCTCGCAGAAGGTCAGAGGAAAACTCTCCGCCCCTGTCGGAGTGCAGACGCAGAACAGGAAAGTCTGAGCCGAAACTCTCTCTGAGCTGGAGACGAGCTGCGCGGATCCAGTCGATCAACACCTCAGTGACGTCAACCTTGCTGCGCAAGGGGAACACCGTGGTGTAACGCGAGTAGTCGTCAACCACCAACAGGAAGTAACACTTGTGACCCAGTCCACGGACGCGGGCGGGGCCCCACACGTCCAGGTGAAGTGTCTGCAGCGGAGCCTCTGTCGGAGGAAACTCGGAGGAGTGAGGAGCGGCGCGCTGCCGCCCCTCGACGCAGGGAACGCAGGTAGGGGCAGGCCCCGGAGGAAGAGGAGGGAGGGACCGGGGGAGACCAGAGACAAGGACGCGGGAGGCCATGCCTCGGAGACGAGGCAGGGAGGGGTGACCAAGGCGGTGGTGCCAGAGGAGAGTCTGGTGAGACATGAGACGACACGAGCAGAAGGCAGACTCAGGACCAGACCTGGACGCTGCAGCAAACACCTGACCCGACGCAGCTACCTGACCAGACGCAGCAACCGGAGGAGACTCAGTAGTCAGTGTGTATAGGCTCGACCCCGGTCGATGGGTAAACGTGGCCAAGTGTCGGCCCGTCCGAGCACACGTGTAGTGGGTCACTCGCTGACTCGCAGGAGTGAACTGGTCAACCCCCCCATCCTGTAGATCAGCACCACTCACCAAGTTCGTAGAGAACGAGGGGAGGTAAAGACCTGACAGGGTGCCAGAAGGGGCCGCCGGACACGGTAAGACAGTGGAGAAGTGGGCAAGGACAAGACCCCCAGAGGGGTCTGCCAGGGAGACCGCAACAGGCCGACTAAGCGGCGTGAGTGTGGTGCGGTCTCGAAAGAAGGAGCGGGAAGCACCCGAGTCAAGGGTGAAGGTGTGTAAGGCCTGAGCCGACGTGGTACCTGAGAGAGCAGACTGACCAGCACCTGGGGCAGCAGACTCACCAACACCTGGAGCAGCAGACGCACTAGCACCTAGAGCAGCAGCCTCACCAGTACCTAGAGCAGCAGCCTCAATGCCCGGGTCAGGCGGAACACATAGGTAACAGTCACCCTCATCACTAGTAGACACAACATACATGGCAGCAAGAATAGCATCATAATCAAGATCAAAGATAGCAACCCCCGACCTAAGCAGCTCGCCCCAGCGAGGGATCTCAGTGGCGTCAGGGAACTGGAGACGCCAAGCGTCCATCAGCCGGCCGAAGCAGCGCTGGGTGGTGTGCGGGCCACCGCACGGCTCACCAGTGCGGTCGCCGGTACGCAGGACGTAGGCACTGGGACCAGCACCCCCACCCCGCTGACGCGCAGCGTACCACTCACGAAGCTGCTGGGGGGGTGGGGTCTCACGAGTGCGCTGCTGCTGCTGGCGCTGACCACCACCGAAGCCGCCCCGCTGCGCAGAGCCACCCCGACCAGCTCCACCGCCCCGCCGCCACCTCCGCCACCGCCGCCACCGCTGCCTCCTCTGTTCCCACCGCCGCCGCCGCCGCCGCCTCTGCCTCCACCGCCGCCACCGAAGCCCCCACCCCCGCCACCACTCCCACCGCCACCCCCACCCCCTCCGCCGCCTCCACCGCCACCTCCACCGCCCTTGCCAGCTCCTCCAGCGCCCTTGCCCCCCTTGCCCTTGCCGGTGCGGCGTCTCCCGCTAGGGGCAGACGCAGCGCCGACCGACTCGGTGCCAACGAGGTCGACCGCAGCAGCAGAGGCAACAAAGGGCAAAAGGGGGGAGGGGGAGCACCCCTCAAAGAAGGGGGTACGAGGGTCACCACGAGAGGCTCCTACAGCGACTATACTCTTCTCAGCTGCCAGGAGGCGCTCCTCGAGGAGGTCAACGGTGAGTGTGGTGGGGCAAACAGAGAGGAAGTGGTCCCTGACCGACCGAAGGGAGTCAGGGAGCCGGGTGACTATGTAGTAGAGGGTGATGTACATGGGGGGGGGGGTTCTTGGCACAGAACTCAGCAGGAAGCGCAGCGCGGTAGCGGGTGTCACTAGTGCGAAGGTGCGTAATGAGGTCAGCGACTGTGGGAATGGCGGCGAGGTCAGGAAACAGGTACGGCAGCATGAGGCGGCTAAGGGCAGCAGTGGCAGGGGAAGAGTAGCGTGCAACTACAGCGTCGTACAAGGTCTTAGCACTCTTGTACTGACTAAAGTGCGCATGCTCAGTGGACGGCAAGTGACTATGCACAGCAAGACGGGCAGCAGCATCGCGTGTGGCCCACTGTGAGCGAACAGTGCTGTCAGCATCGGCAGCAGGGGCAGCAGAGGCGCCAGACGTGAGATCGAACAGTGACAGACCGTCTTTTCTATCACACTGCAGGAAAAGCTGCAGATCATCGACCCAGACCTCAAAGTCGATAGCCCGACCCTCAGCATCAAAGGTGAGAACACTAGGGGTAGCCATGACAGCAGCAGCAGCAGGCTAGTAGCAGTAGCAGTAGGCTAGGAGCAGCTCAGTAGCAGAGGCGCGGCTCGGCGGTGCTCGTACCAAGGCGGGTGGGTAGAGGTCCGCAAGTGGTGGGGCAGGGCCGAGGCGCGCCGGCAGGGACAGGGCCGCGACAGGGCGGCAGAGGAGTGCCGCGTCTCAGCTGCAGGGCAGGGCCGGGACGGCGGCGGCGGCTTCTGCTGTCGGCAGCGGCGGCGGCTGCGGC
Organism: Closterium sp. Naga37s-1; assembly: GCA_947471745.1. Classification (NCBI taxonomy): domain Eukaryota; kingdom Viridiplantae; phylum Streptophyta; class Zygnematophyceae; order Desmidiales; family Closteriaceae; genus Closterium; species Closterium sp. Naga37s-1. Next base: position 2,227,736 of record CANJKZ010000901.1, read on the forward strand.
CCCGGCAGCGGCGGCGGCGGCTGTCACGGTAGCGGCGGCGGCGGCTCCTACTGTCGGCGGCGGCGGCGGCTGTCACGGCGCGACGGCAGCTGCTGCTGGGGCGGCGACGGCGGGGCGGCAGGGCCGTGAAGAGCCGGGGAGGGGCCGTGAAGGGGCCGCGACGAGCCGTGAAGGAGCCGCGGAGGGGCCGTGAAGGGGCTGCGAAGGGCCGCGGAGGAGCCGCAAAGGGGCCGCTAAGGGCGGCGAAGGGGCCGAGAAGGGGCCACGAAGGGCCGTGAAGGGGCCGCGAAGGGCGGCGACGGGGCCGAGAAGGGGCCACGAGGGGCCGCGAAGGGCGGCGACGGGGCCGAGAAGGGGCCGCGAGGGGCCGCGAAGAGCGGCGAAGGGGCCGCGAGGGGCCGCGAGGGGCTGCGAAGGGCCGTGAGAGGGGCCGCGAAGGGCCGCGGAGGGGCCGCGAGGGAGCCGCGAAGGGGCCGCGAAGGGCCGTGAGAGGGGCCGCGACGGGGCCTTAAGAGAGCGCGACGGGCCGCTAAGGGCAGGGGACGCGACGGTAGGGCAGGCACACGGGGCGCGACTAGGGCAGGGGCGAAGCGCGCTCCGGGCAGGTAAAAAAAAAAATCGATTTCGTGGTGGGCCCTAGGAAACGTTCCCGCTAGGGAACCTGCTCTATACCATGTGAAAGAATGAGGAATGATGGACTAGGAAATGAGTTGGGTACAAATATGTAACCCTAGAAAACTGTACCCCATACTGTCTACCCCACTACAGCCTAGAAAGACTATAGCATAAATGTTTGACATATGGATAATTGGATTTGTGAAATATGTGAGAAAGTTAGAACGAGAATGGATGACTAAGGAATGAAAGTGATACAAATATGAAACCCTAGAATTGTGTACCCCTTAGTATCTAACCCGCTACAGCCTACACAGGCTAGATCATATATGTTTGACAATATGATGTTGAAAAGTAACTTTTGTTTGGTTTGATTCTATCATAGCTGTATTTGTAACAACAATATGTACTATGCATTCTTAAATCTCACCATGCGCAGGCTTGCCGTCGCCCGTGATCAGATTATTGCCAATATTTGTTATCATTTGTGACATTATGTTTGTTTCAGTTTTGACTTTCTAAATTGGGTCTCAAAGAAAACTTGGGAAGTTAGTGGGTTGGTCTTCGGCTTGAATGTTTACAGCTGGTTCGAGAAACTTCCATGCTGTTCCGTACAGTATTTGTCGCGCGTGCTGGCAGCAGCGTGGTGCTGTTCAAGAAACTGCCGTGCTGGCAGCAGCGCGGTTCGCCGGTGCGACTAGGTTCATTTCTGTATCCCTCCAGTGCGCGTCTGACTAGGTTCATTCGATGGCCAGCTGCGCTGGCAGTTGAAGGAACCATCAGGTCTGCCAACGCACACGGGGCACTGATTTCAACGAATTAGGCAACTTTGTGACATCTGCGATTGCGCAACTCTGCCAGCACGTCTCTTGCCACGCGAGGCTGTCTATGCCACGCTGGTTGCTTCTAGTGGCGGTGCGCGAACTCGACCTCATCCTCCCCCCCTCTCCCACTTTCCTGGAGGGTCACACCCCCAGCACTCGCTCTTCCTTGTTCCCTCCCTTCCAACTTCCTCCCCTATTATTCCAGCATACCCCGTTGTTCTTAAGTCACTTGTTTCTGCTCGCTCAGTATGTCTGCTCCCGTCAGTCTGCTCCCCCGCTCCACCTACCCCAATGCTACTGCCCTTAACTCGAGGTACGCCTTCAGTCTATTTCGTGTTTCAACTCTCCAGAGTAGTTTTTCTCCTGTTCATCGTCTTCAACTGATATGCGTGTTAAGGTTTTTGTTCGCGCTGGCGAGACGATGCTATTTCATATTCTTAACCGTTTAAACGCGTCAGATTTTCCTTTTTTCTGTTCTCGCTGTTTTTTCTTTCTTTCTTTTCTCTTGTTTTTTTTTTCGTTTACATGTTTGCAAACCTCACGGATCGCCCTGCATTGGAGATGGACATTCTGCCAGACAGCAAGGTGCGGGCATTTCCCGGCTGCCTTAGTTTGTGACACCATCTGCCTTCGTTTGTGGCTCTGCTAGGAACTGAAGTAGTCATCCCAGTGAGCTCAGCTTGACTTACTATGTTGCCTTCGTTGTTTTGCAGGCCATTCGTACTATGTTCAGCGACTAACAACGCTGTCCAGTCTTCACAAGTTGCATGTAAGCCTATTGTTTTTTTTCTGTATCTCACTCAATGTTATCGTTCCTATTGTGCAGTGCCTTTCCAAGATGTCATATTTGTTCCTCTTTATCCTAGATAATGCATGTTATATGTGCATGCCTTTTGTCAAAATGAGTGAGGTGATTGAACTAGGAAAGTTGGGAGTACAAGTATGAAACCCTAGAGATTGTACCCCCTAAGGCTAAACCCACTACAGCCTACAAAACACAAACATATACAATGTTTGACACACCCCCATAGGCAAAGTGGGAGATAACCAGATGGTCACAAGACCAGTCAAAGCAAAGCAAGGCAAAGCACAGCTCAGGGTGGATCTCAAGGATACCACACAAATTCCGAGCACAAGCAAGCGGTCACAAGACCAGTTCACATGCAGTTTGATAATATAACAAGAGGTACAGTGATCACAACCTAGCAAGTGTAGGCATGCAGGTATATATATAGAGATCACAGTACAAACAGAGTCAAGAAGTGAGCAAGTGAGGGACAGTAGGCACAAGGCCTAGAACAGTACAGAAACGCTGACGATCACAAGGCTGAAGCGCCTTGGTGAACACATCAGCAGTGTTGGCCCGAGTGGCCACGTAAGCAAGACGAAGCTGACCACGCTGCTGCAACTCTCGAGCAAGGAAGTAGCGCAGAGCGATGTGCTTCGTTCTGTGCTCCAGTCTGTGCTCCTGACACAAGGCAATGGCGGCCTTGTTGTCGACGTACAGTACTGGAGGAGAACGAGGCTGCTCTCCCAGGTCGGTCAGCAGGTAGGTGAGCCAGCGTAACTCCTGTGCAGCCATGGCTGTGGCGTAGATCTCAGCCTCACAACTGGAGCTGAGAACTGAATACGAGCGTGTAGAACGCCAAGAGACTGAACCAGAGCCAAGACTGAAGGTGTAACCCTGAGACGACCGCTGCGTAGCCTGGTCGTCAGCCCAAGAAGCGTCTGAGTGCCCTATGAGGACAACCCGAGTCCGTCCTCCAAGCACAAGCCCCATGCCCGACGTACTGCACAAGTAGCGCAACACCCTCTTAGCGGCATCCATGTGCTCCTTCCGGTGACGGCAAGGAGCGACATAGCATGCTAGGATGCTAAGAGGGTATGCAAGGTCAGGTCGAGTGCAGGTCATCAAGTACATGAGGCAGCCCACAAGCTCTGGATACGGGCCACTCGGCTCTACGGACTCATCCGAAGGCAGAGCTGAGAGCGAGTGACCGGTAGGCAGAGGAGTGGGCTGAGGCGAGGAGTACGTGAAGCGGAAGCGCTGATGGACCTGCTGCACCATGTGTGACTGAGTCAAGGTGATGGTGCGCTGTGCTTTGTCCCGGGTGATCTGCAAGCCAAGATAGCTTGTCAGCTCACCCAGGTCTGTGCACGTGTGTCTCTTCTGCAGCTCCGACTTCACGTGGGCGAGTGCCTCAGTGTCAGCAGTAGCAAAGACCAAGTCGTCTACGTACACGAGAATGTAGAACGGCGGCAGAGTGGTGTCGGTGCGTAGAAACAGCGACGGGTCAGCAGTAGAAGGAGCAAACCCAAGAGCAGCAAGAGTAGTCCTCAGTGTGTCGTGCCACTCACGGGGTGCCTGGCGGAGACCGTAGACTGGCCGCCGGAGGCTCCACTGGGTACCAGGAGGGAACGACCCAGTGAAGCCAGGTGGGCGGCGCAACCAGATCTCCTCGTGCAGGCTCCCCGGTAGGAACGTAGTGCTGAAGTCAAGAGAGTGGAGCTCGTAGTCACGCTGAGCGGCGACGTGCAGCAGAACCTGAAGAGTGGTCATCTTCGGGGTCGGGGAGAAGGTCTGGAAGAAGTCAACTCCCTCTCGCTGACTGAAGCCTCGTGCAACGTAACGCGCCTTGAAGACAGGCGGAGAACCCGGCGGCCGCTTCACCCTGAAGATCCATATGCCACTGACGATGTTCGCCCCTGGTGGGGGAACCTTGTCTATGTAGGTGCCTGTGGACTTCCAGGAAGCCATCTCTGCGTCCATGGCTGTCTGCCACTGAGAGGAGTACTCACCCGCGATCGCCTCAGCGTAAGAGCGCGGGGTCGGGATGTCTGGTGCATCCGGGTCTCCCTCAGGTGCAATCAGCATGGACACAAGATGAGGTACAGCAGCGGCAAAGCACTCAAACTCCTCCTGCCTGTCCTCAAGGACGTCCGTGCCAAGAGCACACTCACCCCCGACGGACGGAGGACAGACAGACTCAGACTCAGCAACAAGGCTAGCGGCGTAGTCTAGACGACAGGCGGCAGCAAAGTCAACAAGCTCAGCGACTAGAGCAGACGCAGCAGAGGACTCAAAGGAAGGGTCAGTGACAACAGTAGCGAGGAGACGCGTGACAGTAGGACTGGCAGCACGAAGAGAGTCAGACTCCGGGTCAGCAAGACCAGGAAGAGAGGACGCAGGAGGAGACGGCAGAGGGATACGCTGTGGAGCAGTGAAAGGACGCAGGGTCATATGGTGAGTGCCAAGGACAGGAGAAGGACGCTGACGCGGAGCACGACGACCAGCGCGGACAGCGCGGACAGGCGACTCTGGACGCGACTCATACGACTCTGGACGAGACTCAGGCGACGGAGGACGAGACTCAGGCGCACGACGCTCCGTAAGACCTCCCGTCGGCTCAGCGTAAGGAGAAGGACCAGGCAGTGGAGTGGCTGGCTGTAACTGTGACTGCGACTGGACAGGCGGTGGACTCAGTAGGGGAGGAGTAGGACCAGGAGAGGGCGGGAGGCCAAGAACCTGCTGAAGGAGCGGAACGTAGTACGGCCGCGGCCGCTCAGCACCTCCTGAACCAGCAGAGACAGCACCAGTACCCTCAGCCCCAGGGTCTCCAGCTACAACTCCCGCAGCACCACCAGCAACCCCAGTAGCTCCAGGACCTCCAGCACGAGCACCTCCAGAACCAGCGGCTCCAGCAGCTCCAGCACCAGCAGTACCTCCAGTAGCTCCAGCACCAGCAGCACCTCCAGTAGCTCCAGCACCAGCAGCACCTCCAGTAGCACCACCAGCAGCTCCTGCGCCAGCAGCACCAGCACCTCCAGCACCTCCAGCACCAGCAGCGTCTCCAGCAGCTCCAGCACCAGCAGCACCTCTAGCAGCACCACCAGCAGCTCCTGCGCCAGCAGCACCAGCTCCAGGGTCCGCAGCACCAGCAGCAGCTCCAACTCCAGGGTCCGCGGCACCAGCAGCAGCTCCAGCTCCAGGGTCCAACGCACCAGCAGCGCCACTCTAGAGACTGCAGCGCCGAGCGTACCACTCTCGGAGCCGCTGGGGAGAGGGCGGCTCCCGCCTAGGCGGGGAACCATGAACACCAGCTCCAGCAGCACCCCTAGCCCCAGAAGCGCCCCTCCTGAGGCTGCAGTACCGCGAGTACCACTCACGCAGCTGCTGTGAAGAGGGAGCGCCTCCAGGTGCCGCACGGTCAGTCGCAGCACCCCCAGGCTCAGTACCCTGAGACGTAGTACTCTCAGGCTCAGCACCCCCAGACTCAGCAACCTCAAGCTCAGCACCCCCAGGCTCAGTACCCCCAGACTCAGCACCCTCAGGCTCAGCACCCCCAGGATCAGCACCCCCACGCTCAGCACCCCCAGGCTCCGCACCCCCAGACTCAGCACCCCCAGGCTCCGCACGCTCAGGCTCAGCACCCCTAGAAGGACGAGAGTCGACAGCTACCTCGACAGGCTCAACCGGGTCTACCTGGGACACACCTGAGGGAGCGGCACCCTGAGGGGGGAGGGGGTCTACCACAGCAGCACCTGGTGCGAGGAAGAGAGGCGGGGGGGGGAGCGGGGCAGTGCGGTAGGGGAAGAGGCGGTAGTAGGGGACCGACTCGTCGAACGTGACGTCCTGAGAAGGCAGGACACGGCGCGAGGTAGCGTGGTAAAACTGCCAACCTGACGCGTCCGGGACAAAGCCAAGGAAGACACAAGGAACAGCGCGGGAGGAGAGCTTGTCCGCGGACGTATCGCGAACAAAAGCTCGAGATCCCCAGATCCGGAAACGAGACGCATCGCCAACCTCTCCCGTCCAACGCAGTGTCGGCGAAGTCTCCGGAACGGAGACACGGGGCTAGAGGTTGAGCTGATGCGCAGCGTATCGGACCGCAAACGGCCTCAGAAAGTGGGGGGCAGCCGCATGGATCAAGGAGGTACGAGCGACCTCCATGACCAGGCCAATGCGGTGCTCAGCAACCCCATTCTGCTGTGGAGAGGCCGGAAGCGTGAACGACTGCTCAATGCCCTGCCCCTGACAGTAGGCCCTCAAGAGGTCGGAGGAAAACTCCCCACCTCTGTCAGAGTGCAGACGCAGGACAGGAAAGTCCGAGTGGAACCTCTCGCTAAGCTGGAGACGGGCAGCGAGGATCCAAGGGATCAAAACATCAGGGACTTCACCCTTGGTGCGCAAGGGGAAGACCGTGGTGTAGCGCGAGTAGTCGTCAACAACTATCAAGAAGTACCTCTCGTGACCCTGTCCACGGACGCGGGCTGGGCCCCACACGTCCATGTGGAGCGTCTGCAGAGGAGCAGTCGTCGAGGGAAACGAGGAGGAGTGAGGAGCGGCGCGCTGCCGCCCCTCGACACAAGGAAGACAAGGAGGAGCAGGCGAGGGTGGGAGGGGAGGGAGAACCCTGGGAAGACCAGAGACAAGGTACCGTTTGTGCATGCCACGAAGGCGCTGCACTGACGGGTGACCAAGGCGGTGGTGCCAGAGGACGGTCTCGTGCGCCAGGGAGCGACACGAGCAGGGGGCCGACAGCTGACCTGACGCAGACGCAGACGCAGCTACCTGAGGCGACTCAGTGGTCAGTGTGTACAGGTCCGACCCCGGCTGCCGAGTGAAGGTAGCCAGGTGGCAACCCGTCCGAGCACACGTGCAGTGTGTCACGCGCTCGTAGGCAGGGGTGAACTGGTGAACACCCCCGTCCTGAAGTGCACTACCTGCCACCAAGTTCGTAGAGAACGAGGGGAGGTAGAGACCTGACAGTGTGCCCGACGGGACCGCAGGACAAGGAAGGACAGTGGAGGAGGTCGCAATGACCGGACCCCCAGAGGGGTCAGCGAGGGAGACTGCGACTGGTCGAGCAAGCTGCTCAAGGGCAGTGTGGTCACGAAAGAAACAGCGGGAAGCGCCCGAGTCCAGTGTGAAGGTGTGAAGTGCCTCAGTAGACGCAGTACCAGCAGGCGCCTTCGCACGAGCACCTAGAGCAGCAAACTCACTAGCACCTAGAGCAGCAGCCTAACCAGTACCTAGGGCAGCAGACGCACCAGTACCTAGAGCGGCAGCCTCACTGGTTCCAATACCCGGGTCTGGCGGTACACGCAGGTAAGAGTCACCCTCAGCACTAATAGTCAATGCATACATGGCCCCAAGGATAGCATCAAAGTCAAGAGAAAAGATATCAATGTTCTTTTTCATCAGATCAGCCCAGCGGGGCAGCTCAGTGGCGTCAGGAAACTGTGCACGCCAGGCATCGTCGAGACGAAAGAAGCAGCGGTGTGCCGTGTGGAACCTCCCACACGTCTGGCCAGTGCGGTCACCTGTGCGAATAAGGTACGGGCAAGTACCTCCACCCCCAGACCCCCCACGCTGAGAGTACCACTCACGGAGCTGCTGGGGGGACGGGGTCTCGCTGGGACGCTGCTGCTGCTGCCTCTGGCCACCACCGACCCCTCCACGCTGCACCGCTCCACCGCGCCCGCCACCAGCTCCTCCGCCGCCACCAGTACCACCACCACCCCCGCCACCCCCGCTACCGCCGCCGCCACCACCCCCGCCTCCACCACTCCCCCCCCCCCCCCCCACCAGCACCACTCCCACCACCGCCACCACCCCCGCCTCCTCCACCCCCTCCACTACCGCCGCCCCCGCCTCCACCTCCGCCACCCTTGTCCCCCTTGCCCTTGCCGCTCTTGCGCCTCCAACTAGGAGCAGACGCAGCCCCGACCTCCTCAGCACCGAGGTAGTCGACAGCAGCAGCAGATGCAATGGAGGGGAGAAGGGGGACGGGGGAACACCCCTCAAAGAAGGGAGTGCGAGGGTCGCCACGAGAGGCACCTACAGCTACTCTTCTCAGCTGCAAGGAGCTCCTTCTCGAGCAGGTCGACAGTGAGGTCAGTGAGAGAGAGGGCGAGAAAGTGGTCCCTGACAGCGCGAAGAGAGTCAGGGAGGCGAGTGACTAGGTGGTACAGTGTGAGGTACATCGGGGGAGGGTTCTTGGCGAGGAAATCAGGAGGAAGCGCGGCACGGTAGCGGAGATCACTAGTACGGAGGTGAGTGATAAGGTCAGCTACAGTGGCAAAGGCGGATAGATCGGGGAAGAGATAGGGCAGTGAGAGACGGCCTATCGCAGCAGTAGCAGGGGAGGAGTAGCGCGCAACTACAGCATCGTACAGTTCCTTCGCGGTCTTATGCTGGCCAAAGTGCTCGCGCTCATCTAACGGCATGTGGCTGCGAACGGCTAGGCGAGCGTGAGCGTCACGGGTCTGCCACCGTGAGCGAGCTGTACTGTCAGCGGTAGCAGCAGGTGCGAGAGCTACGCCGGACGTGTGGTCAAACAGAGAAACATCGTCCTTGGCAGTGATCTGGAGGAACAGGTGCAGGTCATCGAGCCAAACGTCAAACTTAATCGGTCGGCCCTCAGAGTCAAAGGTGAGAACAGTAGGACTGGCCATAGTGGCAGGAGCAGCAGTAGCAGTAGCAGCAGTAGCAGTAGCAGTAGTAGCAGTAGCAGTAGTAGCTGTAGCAGGAACAGGAACAGCAGTTGCTACATGTGGGGCGGCGCGGCTCGGTCAGGGCGGCGCGACTCGGGCGGCGCGACTCGGGCAGGCAGGGCGGCGCGACGGCGGGCCTATGCACGGTGCGCGGCGGCGCCTAGGGTGCGGTTGTGCGCGGGCCGCGGCTGCGTTCGTGCGGGTGGCTGCGATCGAGCGGGCGGCGGCCTAAGGGGACGCGGCGGCGGTCGACGGGCGGCTAGCGGGCCGCGCTAAGAGGCACGCGAGGCCACACTAGGAGCGAGGCGCACGAGGGCGCTAGGAAAGGACGGCGCACGAGGGCGCTTCGAACGGAAACGGTGGGCCCTAAGAACGGTCCTAGGTTCCTAACCCTAGGCTCGTAATACCATGTCAAAATGAGTGAGGTAATTGAACTAGGAAACTTGGGAGTACAAGTATGAAACCCTAGAGATTGTACCCCCTAAGGCTAAACCCACTACAGCCTAGAGAACACAAACATATACAATGTTTGACACCTTTTTCTGCATGTAATATTTCGTTAGTTATATTTTGGTGCAAGGTGTGCAGCGAGGGCGATGCCTGGTTATGCCTTGACACGCAATTTCAGTTTCATGTTGAAAGTGCATTATCAGTATAAAAAGCATTCAACTATCAGTTTAATGAGCAATACATTATGTTATTAAGGGTTCAGTTCCCCTGATTATTTTGAGCGCATTGTGTAGAAATTTGTGGATTGTTCTGTAACCTGTTACGTGGTAATCCTGTAAACTTACTTGAATTGCTTTTGTATGGATGAAGGAATGGTTGAACAGGTAACCAAATTAGTAACCAGTAACGCATGTCTATTTCGCAAGCACGATGTCGTTACCCAATCAAATTTTCTTTCATTCACCCCTACAAATCGAGTGCCCTGTTGACATCTGGCGAAATCCAACCAGTAATATTGCGAGATCGTGAATTGACCCCACAAATACGCGAGCTACACGTATGCGAGGTGAAGAGACAGAACATTCAAACTTACGGGCAAGTAACTTTGGCGCATCAAATACGGGCATTACACGTATGCGAGGCGCAGGGAGTTCACACTCGAAGTTACAAAAGGGTAGCTGTTGTTGGATTTGAGATGTGCGGCTAGGATTCGTCTACCAATTCTCGTGAGTTTCGAAGTGTCAATTGGGCATGTTTTTTAGTGTCATTCAGGTATGGCCTGTACAACCAACTATCGGGTTAACCACGGGAATCTCTTCCGTAACTTCCTGAGCCCCGTTTTTTTGCGATGGAGTCCGTGTCGGTGGTTGCTGCTGCGAGGAAGAGAATCCTAGTCAGAATCTCGTCAGGTGATTTTCGCGTGCTGCTGCTGCTGCTGGCCGATGGACCTGGATGCTCGTAACGGGGATGCTCGTAACGCGGAAGTTCGTAACGAGGATGCTCGTTCTGCTGGTGCTCGTCACCTGGTTTCTCCATGCGCCGGCTAGCCAAATCACATGGCCTCGACGGTTTGGGTGGACCCAGAGGCTCCATTCTAGGTGTCTGATCTACAAGCCTTTTGGTGACGTCTAGGCTAGCAGATCTCACGTTTCCGTTTCCGTTTCACTTATGGATCTAGCAATGCGTAGCGCTGTGGATCTGTAGATTGCACTACCTTGAAGGAAAGGGAAGAGGGGAGCGAGGACCAACAGACAAAGCAACCTCGTCGCGGCCAAGGCAATGCTTGCTAAGGACGCGTTACAAGTGCTCAATCGAACGTGCTCGCGATCGATCGTGAGTGCTATCATGCGTCGCGAGTCACATTTCTCGAATTTCGAGTTTGACACATGCGGTGCCTTCCAGAACGCAGCCAGTGGCGTTTCGCATCAGTTACTACATGTTTTTTGCGAAGAAGTATTAGTTCGCCAAACAGCTAGTTCCGCGAAGCGAATGCCAAACAAGCCAGCCTTGTGTCGTTCCTACCTGCCCACCACGTGCCTTGATCAAGTTAATAATTGGGGTGACTCCAGTTTCGATGCCTGAGGACTTAGTTCTTGTTGCAGGTTCGAAGAGTGTCATTCATCAGTTACGGGTTTTCAGCTTAGCGGGGAGAGGTACTTGGACCCCTCCGCTAAAAGGGCAGGGGTAGCGCTCTCTGCGCATGGTTTCCGCAAAAGGCTGGGCTAGGGGGGGAGGGTTATCGTTCATCGAGCCCTCAATGAGCCACGTGTTTCATCCTACGCTTGCTCGTTCACTGTACATCACAACCACAGATTCCGCACTGCGCGCGCTTGTCTTTTCTACCGAACCCATCCCACGTTCCGGGTGGCATGACGGCCCACTGTTCCCAAACCACTCTGGCCCTACCTTTCGCGCCAATACTTGTTACAGCTTCACTGAAAACGCACAGAAACTCCGTCAAAGGACTTTCATATCAAGGTTGTGGCACACAGGAAAAGTGAAGCACAATACAGGTAAATCCGTTACGAGATGTTGAATTGATTGCGCATAGAATGAAAGTAGGGATATAAAATAAGAATGCCTAGGTCAGGTTTTCATATGCAAAACCTTGATTTGTGTTATTAAACCCTTGTCGAGTTTAGTATTGGATCAGTCACTATGTCGTATATATACATGACATCTAGTATAGAAATAAATACATATGTTAATATGGTAGATGTATTTTTTAATGCTAAACGATTTACAGCTTTTCAGGTCTATAATAAATTCAGCTTTTCATTCTATGCGCAATCAATTCAACATCTCGTAACGGATTTACTTGTATTGTGCTTCACTTTTCCTGTGTGCCACAACCTTGATATGAAAGTCCTTTGACGGAGTTTCTGTGCGTTTTCAGTGAAGCTGTAACAAGTATTGGCGCGAAAGGTAGGGCCACAGTGGTTTGGGAACAGTGGGCGATCATGCCACCCGGAACGTGGGATGGGTTCGGTAGAAAAGACAAGCGCGCGCAGTGCGGAATCTGTGGTTGTGATGTACAGTGAACGAGCAAGCGTAGGATGAAACACGTGGCTCATTGAGGGCTCGACTCCCTAACCTGAACGATAACCCTCCCCCCCTAGCCCAGCCTTTTGCAGAAACCATGCGCAGAAAGCGCTACCCCTGCCCTTTTAGCGGAAGGGTCCAGGTACCTCTCCCCGCTAAGCTGAAAACCCATCAGTTACCCCTCTAGATGCCCGTTCGCCAACTTCGTACGCCCCTCGTTGTACGAGGCTGAAACTAGGGTTTTCAGCTTAGCGGGGACAGGTATCTGGACCCTTCCGCTTTCAGGGTACGGACAGCGCAAACTGCGCACAGTTTCCGCAAAAGTCTGGGCTAGGGGGGGAGGGTTATTGTTCAGGTTAGGGAGTCGAGCTCTCAATGAGCTACGTGGTTAGTCCTGTCAGAATATTATGCTCTAGCCTGTAGTGGGGTGCTCTATAGCGAGTACAACCCTTCTAGGGTTTGCTATTTGTATCCTCATTCTTGCTAGTGCATCCCTCCTTCTTCTTAATTCCTCTTAAACTTTCACATGGTATCAGAGCAGGTCGATCCCCTTGGATCGATCCTGTGGGTGGGCTCACCACCTCGTTGCTTCCGCTGCAACTTCCACTACTACCTTCTGTGCCGCACGCCCCGTGGCGTGCGGCAGTTTTTCTTCCCGCCGTGTGCCCCGAGGCGCGCGGCGGTTTTCTGCCCGCCGTGCGCCCCGTGGCGCGCGGCGGTTCTCTGCCCGCTGTGCGCCCCGAGGCGCGCGGCGGGCTTCTACTCCGTCACTCGCCGCGTCGCCCTCGGGAGGCGCTGCGACGGGCGACGGGGACCCGCGCGTCGCCCCCCGTCGCCCGTCGTGGCCTGCGCGCGGCCCGTACAGCCGGCGCGCGGCCCGTACGGGCTGCGCCAGGCCTGCGCGCGGCCCGTACGGGCTGCGCCAGACCCGCGCGCGGCCCGTACGGGCTGCGCCAGGCCCGCGCGCGGCCCGTACGGGCTGCGCCAGGCCCGCGCGCGGCTCGGGCCGCCTGCGCGCGGTTCGGGAGGCTGTGCCAGGCCCGTGGGCGGCCCTTTCCTCGCTGCCCCTGCCCTCCCCGCTGTCCCCCGTGCTTCTGCTGGCGCCCCACCCCTCCTACAGCCCGTTCTCCTGAATTAGGGTTTGGGGGTGAGGGGTATGGGGGTGAAACTACTGTGTGCCGTTCCCTGCTCCTCCTCCTCCTCCGTCTCCCTGTGCTGCAGCTGCCGCTGAGGGGGGGTGGACTTGTTGGAGCCGTTGGAGTGGTGCTAAGGGGGGGTGAAGGGGGAGTGGAGCTAGCGGTGTAGCAGCGGGTGTGTGTCAGGAGGGGTGGTACTGTTTGGGGGAGGTCGAGTGGAGGCAGCAGTCTTGTCGTCAGCAGCAGCAGCAGTCCGGAGGCTACAATCTCCGGTAGTCGCCAGTCGCCCGTGGGTCCGTTGCTCGTCTGCCGCTACTTTTAGCCGCGGGGCCAGTTACCCCAGTAGTCCGGAGCGTTGTTCCGGTAGCCACTGAGCCAGCAGCTCGTCTGTGTGTCTGCAGCGTCAGCAGTCGCCTCCCATCTTCTCTCCCCCACAGTCTCTCCTCCTCCTCACTTGCCCTCTGCGATAGCCTCTAGCTTTGCTCATAATTGTGAACTTTAAACTATTGCTTCTTGAACTTGTGCTCAGAATGTGTGGTGACATTGTGATCCACCCTGAGCTTGTAGTGCTTTGCTTGCTCTGCTGATTACACCCCACTTTGGCTATGGGGGTGTGTCAGAATATTATGCTCTAGCCTGTAGTGGGGTGCTCTATAGCGAGTACAACCCTTCTAGGGTTTGCTATTTGTATCCTCATTCTTGCTAGTGCATCCCTCCTTCTTCTTAATTCCTCTTAAACTTTCACAAGTCCTACACAGCTCTCTCACTGTACATCTACAATCTCAGATTCTGCACTGCGCTTGTTTGTCTTTTCTACCGAATCCAGGCTAGCTCGTCAGCCCACTGTTCCCAAAGCTGTGTGGCCGTTTTTGTTTTTTTTTCCTCGTCCAAATTACATTGCACCCGAAACCCTGAGAATATGTGCACCCTTCCTGACCGAAACAAAATAAACCCAATCGGGAAGGGGTGCGACTCGGGAGGCATCAACCCTAACAAGAAAGAGGGGTCCCGTGTTTAGGGTTGATTCCTCCCTAAAATGCGTCCGAGGGAGGGATCAACCCTAAACACCATGCCACAAGGTGTTTAGGGTTGATGCCTCCCTGACCGGATGCCTTCCCGACTGGGGTTTATTTTTTTTGCTCGCGTGTCCGTTGGGGTATTTCGAGTGTAATATATTGAGTAGAAACGACAAACCAGAGCAGTGGAGAATCTGTGATTGAACACCTACAGTGAGCTCTCTGTGAGAACTGGGAAACGTGGCTCATTGAGAGCTCGAGTCCCTAATCTGAACAATAACTCTCCCCCCCTAGCCCAGACTTTAGCGGAAACTGTGCGCAGTTAGCGCTACCCCTAACCTGAAAGCGGAGGGGTCAGGATACCCCTCCCTGCTAAGCTGAAAACCCCTGAAACTATGTCAGAATACTCGATTGCTGCAGTTCTTGTGTCTGGCCATATAAGAGGGTGTCTCAAAATCTTCGGTCCACGCTGGATCTAGGCGGTCGACGTGGACCAGTCCACCAAACCACCACGGACCCGAGCGTGGACCGGAGCGTGGACCCGCGTGTTTTAACGACGGAAAAGGACTGTACTGGGGAGTCTTGACTGGTTCGGCGAGCTGGTCCACGTCGGACTCCTGAACAGTCGTCTTTTCACGAATAGTTGCGAACTCACCCCACAAGTGTCGCAAAACTTGACAGCGCGCGATGGCGGATTGCCCAATGACATGAAGCCCTTACGAGTCATAGTAACCTAGTGTTGGGAAAAACACGCAGTGTTCTCGCCTTCACGCCACTGTAGATTTCATCAGCGGACCAGTCCGAAGCTGGTTCGCCAGTACGGACTCAACCTGGTCCGGCGGACCAGCCCACGGTTTTGGGGTGCAACATTTCCAAGAGCGGACCGGCTCGCAGACTCGTCGGAAGTGAGACACGTCCTAAGTTTCCGTAGAATATACGAGTCGCTGCGCGCTACTAGTTAACAATAGCGCGAATAATATTCTCGAATCCGCGTAGCAGTAGTATCAGTCATTGGAATAGAATACCTCCTCCCTCCTCGCTGTATCTTATCTTCTCGTCTTTTTACCGCTCTCTCGCTTCTATATTTTCAAAGCCATCGCATTCTCTCGAGTAAGATTCACAACCCCGAAGCTCCGGTCGTGCGGTGTATCCGGCGCCTGTTGCGGAGCTCAGAGCCAAGTGTCTGCGCTAGTCTCTCAGCACGACGTTTTAATAATCGAAACCCTAGAAACAGGTAAGGCTGCTCCCGTCATAGCATCCATTTCGGCTCGCACGTCGCCATTTTTCTCCTTTCGCCATGCTTTTGAGTCCTCTAATGCTCCCGATCCCCTGTTTCTCCCATCCTCGTACCCATACCTCCCCCCGTCTCCGTTCCACGTTTCCAGAGCTTAGCGCGATGGAAGGAAAAGGGCAGTAAGCAGTCGTTAAGTCATGCATGAAGGAGCCACGCCTCCGTGCTCTTATTCGGGCAATTTGACGCCAATCCGGGTAATCACTTATAATGCATTGCCCAGAAAACTACTGTGTGTCCTCTCATTGCTGCAAGGTCCCATCGCACATCCCTGTCTTTTTGCTGTCCTCGTTTAGATTTGCGCCGTTACAACCATGCAATCATTCCCAAAATCGCTATTGATGTAAAAGTGTTTTATTCTCTAAAGCTGTGCTAACCCGCACTTCCTGTACAACCCCTGGTAGAGCTTGCACATAAGTTTCTAGGTCCACCGCTTAAGTGTGGTCACGAGCAGCGGGTGAGGCTGACTCGCTTTGGTTTGGCTAACAATATGTAGCGAGTATCATTCGCATTGAGTCCTTGCCTGGTCCTGCTTCGCCCCCTGCCTCCCTTTCCTTGCACCATTTTCAGAATGCACCACGCACCGCAGATTGACTGGCTCCTCGGCGCCGCTGCTGAGTCACTGCGCCCGCGAGTCACCGAAACACGGCACTCTAGGAAGCCTTGAATAAAGGTAAGCATTCTGACGTTTCAGGCAGTACAGGAGCATCGCTCTGGTCTCCCCCGCCTCGACCCTCCGCATAGCAAGGCTCCTATCATACGAACCACGGGTGCTCGTACATGTGTCCAAGCCCCATCAGTAACGTTGTTACATACCGAGTAAGCTTGAGATTTCAGCACAACGCCAGGACGTGTCGCTGTTCCTCAATGCATTATTGGCCTGAGCCCTTCCCATGTTTCTCCCATCTCCTTTACCATGCTGGCACTGACGTAGGCCATGATTGACCTACCTTGTGACTGACCTACCCTGTGACTGTCCTACCCTGTGACTGACCTACCCTGTGACTGACCACCGAGGGTATGAGCTCGCCTATATTTTCCAAAGTTGCCACCTCCTTTTAGCATGTTACTGTCCTAGGTTTGACTGACGCAGCCCGTAGTCATAATATGGCCTGTGTTAGCATTTGCGTTTGACTAACTGACCTAGCTTGCGACTTACCTAGCCTATGAGTGGTTAACCTATGGGTCACCTAGGCTGTGGCTGTCAGCCTCATATGACTTAGCCCACTTGTGACTCGACCTAGCTTCGAGTTGATATATCCAATGAGTAACCTAACCTCAGCTGATGCTATAATGTGACTGACCTAGCCTATTCTGCCCTAGCTTGTAAGTGCCCTATCTTGTGTTGTAACGGACCTAGCGTGTGAGAGTACAAGGTTATAGCTGACCTAGCCTGTATCTGACCTAGCTTGTGACCACCAACGAGCGAGATGATTTTAGCTGTCACATTGTCTGAACATTAGCCAGTTTAAAGCTTCCAGATCACCCCAAAACAAATCCGACCACTCTTCTTACCACCAATGATCCCTCCCAACCACTTCGACGTTGTCATTCCATAATACTGTGGTGTGGTTTATGCGCGAGCAATGCGCGACCCGTACCAGGCTCACCGTTCCCTGCTTCAGCTCACTTAATTGCATTGCCGAGCCGAGCCTGGCTTGCTCCGAGCCAAATTTTGCGCGTGTCTGACATGTGGCTCAAATCCAATGCCCGGGCTGAGGAGGCTCCCGGCAAGCTGCCTGCCTCGCCTCAGCCTTGTGACTCGCGAGCCACCTACCCCGTCTCAACCTCCGCCAAGTGTAGTCCACTAGCTCTGGGAATTTTCCGTGTCTCACTCTCCTTGCCGACCTCATCCAAGGGGAAGATATGAGAAAAAGAGGGTCTTGAATGCATCAGATCTGACTTGGAAAGTGTGTCGTCTAAACCCAGTGCGACCCGCGTCACTCTTGTCCCAAGCTGACCAGCTCTCTGAAAACGAGGTGGGTCCAAGCCCCGTTGCAAGTCGATTTCAGGGATCGTCTGTCTCGGCTCAACGAGCAGCTCATTCATTCCTACTATGGCATTCACTCACTACCCTAGGTGTGTGCTCGCTCCGGCTTCTCTCGCCTTCCTGACTGTGGTAAGGCGAAGAGTTGGCAGGCCACACTATATTTCTCTACTAGTTTCCTGCCCAACAGTTGCCTTTCCAATAACCGTCACTCTTACTACCGTTCTACCTATGACATTGTTGCTGCCCTAATCGTTCAGCTCACACCTGCGCCACACCACTAGCGTACCAACCCTCTGTGTGCCAGCCGACTGTGCTCCACATACATTAACCTGCAGTCTTCCCTGCTCTCTGCTGGTCTCCACCCTTCGCTCTGTGCATTCGTTTCCCCATTGTTGCAACTATTTCCCATGTCCCAGCTTGGCAGTACCCACCCACATTTCTTGCCCCTCCCTGATATCTTGTCTCCTCTGCTCCTCCCCCTGGCCTCCCCTTATTCCACTGAAGTCTAATCTCGTGTCAACTGCATGTGTGTGCACAAGCTTCGTCTCTCACTGAGTGGTCCATCGTTTTGTGCCTCGTCCCACACGAGTGTTTTCCCATTGTGTGTGCATTCACAACCAACTTCCTCTTTGCACCCGACCTTACCCCTCACCCCACCCAGGTGTTGTCTACTTTCGACAGTCTGCAGTGAAGGAGGTGGTTGATTGCCAGGATCAGTGATTGAAGCAGGGCTGTTGAAGGAGAGTCCACTGGATGCTATGGCTGCCGAGAGGGCGATGGGGCCACTGATTGAAGTGGTCAAAGAGGCGGCGCTGGCAGCAGTGAGGGAGGAGCTGACTGGGCACAACGAGGAGTTGGATGAGTTGCGGCATATGTTGAAAGCAGTGAAGGGGGAGTTGGCAGCGGTTAAGGGGGAGTTGAAAGCGGTTAAGGGGCAGTTGGCGGAACTCATGGACTCAAGAGTAGAGCAACCGGCTGAGTTCAGCAGGGCATCGGATGAAATAGAGCTAAGAGGGAAGAGTAGAAAGAGAAGGAAAGAAGAGACAGCGGAGGAGAGGAGGAGGGAGGTGCAGGAGGTGAATCGGCCACATGCCACGGAGGAATCGGCAGCCTGTAATGAAGGGCAGAGGATACAAGATTTGAAGTTGAATGTTGAGCTGGAAATTAGGCAGAGTGAAGGTGATCCGAAGAAAGCATTGGAGGTGAGTGCAGAGTGCGTTGTTGCACAGGCATGCCTTGTTCCACTTGGCATTCACTGCTTGCTAGTTCTGTCTTATTGCCATATATTCACCCCTTGTTCTGTCAAATTTTCCCTCTCAACCCATTTCTTCCAGGCAATATAGACAGCATCAAAATATTTCAGTATAGACCTGAGGCATTGCCACCGCCTCTCAACCGACATCCTCGGGCATGTGTCCACAATGGCACATCTGAGGGGAGTTGTATTGCAGCATAGCTCAGGCTTCAGTGCAGAGGGAATCAAGCACCTCTACAAGCTGCCACAGCTGGAGATGCTAGACCTCTTTTGCGCAAAATATATAACAGACAGTGCCTTGGAAGGCATTGGGTCCTTGACCAGTCTCCAGTACCTCTTTCTCAATCAAGCGAAGGTGACTGATGCTGGCCTGGCGCACTTGAGACCTCTGTCCTCTCTGAAAGCACTGGTCCTTATCAAGTGCACAAGTGTGACAGATGCTGGCATGGTGCATGTGGGGAAGCTGACAGGGCTTGAGGATCTTTCTCTAGATGGCACCGCAGTCACGGATGCTGGGCTGCGGCACCTGTCTGCCCTGACGAACCTGACAAATCTCTTGCTGCCAGGAGGGGATTTTTATTTGGATGGTGACGTACGCTGGCGGATAAACAGGAAGTGGTAGTGAGTGATGATGGAAAGGGAGGTGAGGCGAGGGAAGAGTTGGCTGTGGCTGTCTAAAGGGAGAATGACAAGCGGTGTGGAGGCAAGGGATGTGAAGAATGCGGTGCGGAGGGATGAGGCAGAGTGGTGGTGCTGCAGAACTTGCATTTTATTTAGACTTGGAAAAGTTATCAATCCCATGCCTTGCAGTTGGACAGTTGAATGTGTAGGGCAAAGGACCAGGTGCACGAGGGAAAGCTGCATGCATGGTATGCCTGCTTGCTTTTTAGTGCAGCAGGTGTACAATTTCTCTGAACTCGTACACCGGTAGAAACAGCAGAATCTAAAATGCATTCCTGTCAAAGCATGAGGAAGTTTAAAGATGTGCATGTGTATAACGATGTTCATCTGCTGCTGCCCCAATAGAACCCACAGAATCATCATCTCAAGGCAACAGTATGGACACATTCGTTCTGTTTAAAGAGTTCCATCACAATTTACGAATCCAAGGTGGTGTGAATGAGTGGCAGCTAGACATTAAGAGGGGTCTGTCTGTTGGCTGGGTGTGTGACATGGCACAGATGGCAGACGCGAAGCAGGATAATGTGGGCTTGTGTCTGCATAGGAAGGGGAACCTGTGATGCATGCTGCTGCGCACTTGAGCCTCAAACTGATCGCCATCGTCCTTTCTCGAAGTCACCCTTGCCCTCAATGCTTCTGTCAGCACTGCCTTCACTTCAGCAACCTTGCTGTGAGTGACAGCAGGCGACAACAGTGAGAGGAGCAAAATCCTTCAAACTGGAAGATGTTCGAGTGAACATAAAGAAGGGGCATGACCCAAAGGCATGAAGCGCAGGGTATATGCAATCGTATGATCAAACTGCTGACAGCTGGCTGAAGGCAGAAGGAGAGGATAGGGAGGATGGGATATAAGGTATGGGATGAGGCATGAGAGGCATGGGATGAGGTATGGAATGAAATATGGGATGAGGCATGGGATGAGGCATGGGATGAGATATGAAATGACGGTAAGGGCAAGGAATGAGATGAGGTATGCAATGAGGTATGATTTGGGGTATGGGATGCGGGATCGGATGCGGTATGGAATGGGTATGGGGTGAGGTGTGGGATGATGTATGGGATGAGGAATGGGATGGGGTGCACTTGGAAAGCGGTTCCAACTCTGCTGCTCGGCTGGGATGGTGGGTAGAGGAGCAAGAGGATGCATGAGGCAATGGGGAAGCAATGGCGGATAGAAGAGGAGGATACAAACGGGAAAGGGACACACACCTGGTTCGTGCATGGGGTGATTTAATGAGGGGCATGACATAGTAGGGTGAAGGGCATAACACAACGGGATGAACTGGGTGGCAGGGGATGCTGGGAATAGTTGTTGACCTTAAGAATCACAGAAGGGAGGGCAAAGAGAGACAAGGAACGTTACAGGGAGAGAGTGGGAGAATGAGAATGTGAACGGAAAAGAATAAAAGGATCATGAAGGGGAAGAAGAGATATCAAGATGGCTATCTTCTTCCCCTTGATGCTCCCATACCAAGATGGTGCTGCTCGGCTGGGTCGGTGCAAATGGGAGGGTGATGGTGGGCAGATGAGGAGGAGCTGAGATGGGGAGGAGCTGAGATGAGGAGGAGCTGAGATGAGGAGGAGCTGAGATGGGGAGGAGCTGAGATGAGGAGGAGCTGAGATGGGGAGGAGCTGAGATGAGGAGGAGCTGAGATCGGGAGGAGCTGAGATGGGGAGGAGCTGAGATGAGGAGGAGCTGAGATGGGGAGGAGCTGAGATGAGGAGGAGCTGAGATCGGGAGGAGCTGGGATGGGGAGGAGCTGAGATGGTTCATCTACGGAGTGAATGGCAAGAGGGGGACGACAGAGGAAAGAGGGTGGCGTGGAGTGGAGTGCTGCTGGCCACGGTGCGATGGAGCTGTAGAAATGAGCTGCTGACAGCTGAAAGGCACATGGGTGAGGACATGGAGGATAATCGCGGGCGTTGGAGAAGCTGAGTTGGGTGGGAGGAGTTGCTATAGGCACAACCACCACAATGCTGTTACTACAGGCGTTGGGGTTGGGCGCTGCACCTGCTCCTGCAGCAGTGCATGTGCATGCAAAGTGATCCTGCTCCCTAAACGATTTACGGATTTGAGAGGGATCCAGGCAATGAAGACTTCCAGTCCATCTCTCCCTCTTCTTGTAGTGTGCTGCACCGTGTCACCTCAGACCAACACAACTTCTGCACCAGCCAAGATGAAGGCACGAGTGAAGGGCAGGCATAATATAAACAATGGGAAGCGTTTGAAGCGTAACGTATGGATGTGGTAAGGAAATGAGGTGTGGGATGAGGTGCACAGCACAGCTGCCCCCATACTACCTTTTCCCATAAGAGCACACTATTTGCGCTTGTTTGTAATCGATGGGATCAAAATTCACACACATGGCTGGTCATGTGGGTCACATGCAGAAGATTTCCAGCATAAGAACAACAATAGTTTTGTGAAAAGGTAGAAGTTTTGTATGCCAAAACTGCTCACAGCTGGCTGAGAGGCAGGAGACACTAGTGGGGATGATGGATGCGGCAGGGAATGAAGGGATGAAGCATTGGATGAGGCATGGGGTGAGGTGTAGGATGAGGTATGGAAAGAGGTAATGATTTTAGGTAGGTATGAATTTGAGCATGGGATGAGATGAGGTGCACGTCCACAGAAGTAACCCTAGCACCCTTTCCCCCGCTAGAGCGCACATTGAAGACCGATCATGTGGCTGCTGGAACTTTCCGAGTGCAGACTGCTAGGAGCAGTTGATGGCTGATATGGGAGGGACCAAGGCGGAACGTGAGGTTGGGGAGGTGAAAATACAGACTCCTCAAAGGACCCTTGGAGTATGTGCAGCACCGACTCTCCTCTGCCAAGTTGGAACGTGCGCATTTTACACAGTGCACGATTGGTTGCATACATAAGCGTGCACATGATACAGAAGAGGTGGATTGGGCAGGCTAAGTAGAATTTCAGGCAGAAACACAGAAATATGTTTACACACCACCCACTGTGCTGCATCCCCCTCCCTCCTCCCTTTCCCCCCCCACCCCCTCCCCCCCCCTCTTCTCCCCCTCTTCCTCCCCTCCTCAGTTCGTGAAACGAGTGAAGTGGATTGTGGAATGGGTGAGCGTCTGACCGGGTGTAAGCAGCGAGGGCGAGCAGAATGTCCTGTGTGACCACCTTGTAGTGCACCCTTGCTGCCATCCTGCCATGCCCGGCCCACCACACTGCCCTCCCACTGCTGCCTTCACTGTCTCTGCGGGCATCACACGCATCCCTCATGCTGCTTCTCGGAATAAAGCTGTTTCTGTTGCTGCTCGCTCTCCCCTCCGCCCCTCCTCGCCTGCTCCAGTGGGTGCCTGCCACGTGGCATGCCAGCTCAGCCTGCCAGCTGTGAAGTCCTTCCATTGCTGGCAATCCGTGGCACACACAGGACACCACGCCGCCTGGGGTGATCTGAGGAGCGGCGCGAGGGAGAAGAGGGGAGGGGAGAGGAAACAGGGCACAGTGGCATGTTGCAAGGGGAGAGGTCACGGAAGGAGTGATGCAGGTGAGCAGGGGGGTGAGAGGGGGCGGGGTGCGGGTGGAGGCAGGGCCTTCTCTACCACTCAGGACGCGGTCAAGGGAGTCGGTCGGAGAGGGGAGGGGGAAGAGGACTGAGGGGAGTTACCTTGCTGGAAACCACATCAAACCCAGAGGAGGTGATGCAGGGGTCAGAGTAGGGGGAGGGTGGGAGGAGGGCTGGACGGAGGACAGAAAGGGAAGCACGGGGGCAGGCAAGTGAAAGAGGCGATGGTGAGAGCGCTGGTAGCTGAGGCGGGTGCACGGTTGAACGCCGCATGCGAGTGGGATCGGCGCGCTGACAGGGGAGACAGTGACCAGGCGTGCACAGAGGGGTGCGAAAGGTGGGTCTGCTCCCACCCCAGCTCGCCCTCCCCTTTCCCCTCTACACCCCCACCCTCTCCCCCCCTCCCCCCCCTCCCCCCCCCCCCCCCTCCCTCCCCACCCCCCCACCCACCCCTTTTCCTGGCGGCCTACCGTTCGCCACGCCGTCTACTGCTGCCGCGTCTTCAATATTCCCACCATCCGAGGCCCCACTGTCTATTGCCCAATCTTCTCTCCCGCTTGCAGCAGCAGCAGCAGGAGCGCCGAGAGCAGCACGGCGGCCGTTGTCGGAGCGACTGCGGATGGATGGCTGGAGAACCTAGAAGAACGGGGATTGGTGGGTGAGAGAGGGGTGGGGGCAGAGGGGAAAGGGAAACCGTAGGATATAGACAAAAGAAAGTGTGCAGAGCAAGAAAGTAGGGAGTGAAAATTGAGGAGGCGTGGAAGGGGTGGACAGTAAGAACAATGGACGGGAGCGACAGAAGAGCGGAAAGATCGAAGTTTGGAGAGCGACTGAATCTTCTCCAGCAGTGGGAGGGAGTCAGCGGGTATAGTGCTAAGCGGATGTGTGGGCAGGCAGTAGGGATGTGCAGATGGGGTTGTGCACCCGCCACACCCCGGTGCCTGCCTGCTCCCAGCACTGCTGGTGGCGTCCACGGCTACCATCACCACCACTACATCCATTGCCCCACCGTTTCCTTCCGGCCGTGCTGCTCCTGGCCTCACCCCAACCCATCCCATCCCATCCCATCCCATCCCATCCCATCCCATCCCATCCCATCCCATGCCGTTCCGTCCACCACGCACCTAACAGCCGGACCTGCTCGCCAAAGCTAAGCTGACAGGGGACACATCCCCCGTGCCGGGCGGCATGTCCACCACCAACACGTCCAGCCGCCCCGACTCCGTCCCCCTTACAAGCTTCTCCACAGCCGCCATCACCATGGGCCCACGCCACACGGCCGCCACGTGAGCAGTCAAAAGGAAGCCCACACTCCCTGCCCGCGTGAGCGGAAATGCAGAGCACGCCGCGCGCCTGCAGCAGCAGCATGGGCGCGTGGGGGGAGGGCGAGGCGAGCAGGGGGTGAAGAGGGGGGGTGGGAGAGAGGAGGGAGGGGGGGAGGGGGGGGGGGGGGGGGGCGGGGGAGAGGGGGGACGAGGGGGTAAGTTGTACGTGAATGGAAAGAGGCAGGGGTGAGTAGAGCGCATATGAGAACCCGTGGACATGCAGAGAACGGAAGGGGGATGGGAAAGTGGAAGGGAAGGGGGGGTGGGGA
The DNA here is from genome assembly GCA_947471745.1 of Closterium sp. Naga37s-1. NCBI lineage: Eukaryota > Viridiplantae > Streptophyta > Zygnematophyceae > Desmidiales > Closteriaceae > Closterium > Closterium sp. Naga37s-1. The sequence continues at coordinate 2,252,159 of CANJKZ010000901.1, forward strand.
GCGGGATGGGTTAGAGGAAGGGAAGGTGGGTGGGGAGGGGGAGCGGGAGGTGGGTGGGGAAGGGGATAGGCAGGTGACGAAAGGCAGATGAGGCAGGAGGTGGAGAGGAGGGGGAGGAGAGGGTGGGACATGATGTGTGGAGGGGAAGCAGCAAGGCGCATGGCAGTGAGGCGGTGAGGCAGTGAGGCGCACCGGCAGTGGTGGACTTGCCGAAGCCGCCTTTTCGCGGATGCCACACCCACAATGTGCTTCACCCCAGGCAGCGACAGCCTGTCGTCGCCGCCGCCTCTGCTGCCACTGCCACTTGTATCGTTACTGCTGCTGGTAAAACCCTTGTTGCTGCCATACGAAGTTCACATACTCCCACAAGTGCTGCCTCGCGTGCTGCTACAGGTCGCACTGCGGGGGAAGGCACCTATGCTGCCTATATGCACAGCATTGTTGCTGGTTGGCGTGCTGCTGTGTGTAGTACTATGACGGAAGGCAGGGGAAGGAAACCGGTCCAGCTTGGGACCGGCGTGCGCGTGCCATTCGCGGGAAGGTGACGGCCAGCCATGCGTGTAACGCCACCCAGCCATTCAGCACCCACACATACATCACCTCAGCAGGACACTGTTTGTGCTCTCAGCAGGACGCACGCTTGGCTGGTGCTTCGAGTTCAGATACTCCCACCAGTGCAGCCTCGCGTGCTGCTACAGGTCGCACGCTTTGTGCTGCTGGTGGCCAAGGCTAGGGCCGTCTGGTCGGCAGGAAAGACGATGAAATGGCCGCCCGGACCCACTGCCTGCTCGTGTAGTGCCCAGTTTTCAGCAACTCGCCGTAGCCTGTGAGAGGGTGACATACAGGATGAGGGGGAGGGACTGGGGAGAAATGAGGAAGGGGGTTCAAAGGGGGTGCACTGGGAGGAAAGTAAGGGGGAAAAGGGGAGAAAAGGAGGAGGTTGGAGGAGAGTAGGGAGTTCGGATTGTCTTGGAAGGGGTACATAATGAATGGATATTTAAAACAAGCATAGGAGGATAAGGAGCAAACATCGGTGAGGATCAGGGGGAACATGAACCGTGCACGGGAGAAGAGCAGGGAGGGAGAAGACAATTCTCCCACCAGCGCTGAAGGCGACGACGAGGAAGGCAATGTTGATCGCCATTTGACCCACCATCGCCATCGCCAACCGCTCGCGCAGTCCGGCGCATGCGATGCTCGCGACGTTGCCTCACGACGCGGCGCTAAGACTGAGTCGCCGACGACAGTACTACGGATGTCGGCCAGCAGCATTACTGAGTCAACTCATACGGAATCCAGGCGACTGAGGAAAATTGACGTTCCTTTTGAGACCATCCTTCAAGAATACGTAACAGAGCAGTTACGGAAGAAGGGCCGAGGAAGGAATGCCATTAGAGACCCATTTCGCTGGAGGAAGGAAGAAATTGGCAGGAAGCTGAGGGAGGGCGGGAAAAAAGAGTAACCGCCGTCAATTACGCGTTCGTGCTTCTTGCGATGGAGGCGGCGACGTCGCAGGATTGTGCGATGGTGAGGAGAAGGACGGGGCGAGGGAGGAGGTGCGAGAGTGATGTCCCCTTCTTAAAGCGGATCTTGAACGACATTTTGACATATCGTAGCGAGTAGGGACTAGATGTTTGGGGATCACGTTAGTGGCATCGTGCCACCAAAGCCTAGCCGACTCAAAATTCGCACGGCGGAACTCTGGACTGTCAATCTACCTTATCGCTGGACCACTTGACAAATCTAGAGCGCGATAAGGTAGGTCGCGGGCTGAGCAGGTAATCTGGTATGTCGCCAGGTCGTTAGGTGGCTGGTGGGTAGTGCCATAATAAGCCTCAAAGATGTTAGGCTGGGAGAATTCTCTTTGCTGTAGTGGTCATTAGCTTTTCGTTTTGTTCCGTTACTGCGAGAGCGGATGAAGAGGTTGGTGATCGTCAAACAGGGTCAGCAGTGGTCCTGATCCGTCTGACTCGCAAACCAGGCGAGATTTTTGGTTGATCAGCACGCCCTGCTGGCATGCCACGCCACCATCGAAACTCGTGTCACCTTGGAATTCGCGAGAGCAGGGTGGGCTGACGATACATTCGCATCCGTCGACATCCACATTTCACGGCTGAATGGGAGGTCGCACAACTCGCCAGCGATGTTGGCCTGTCGCAGCCAGGAAATTTGCAACGCAGATCTGGCACGAAAATGGGACTTCACCTTCCACCCTCAACTATCTCCTGCCATTTTTTTCCTCAATTTTCATTTCCTAGCTTCAGTGTCCTCCTCAAATTCCTACTTGACGTCGTCTCCACTCCCGCTATAATAGTTTCTTGGTTTGACCTACAAAGTATTCACGCGTTTCTATTGACGCTCAGAATCCATACTACTAGCTGTGCACAGTTGACAAAGCTTTTGTAGTCTTTTTGAGTATAATACTCGCCGCACCACGATGGCAACGGACGACAAGGGACGCACCATTCGGCTCAGCTTACTCATATTTCTGACGTGTCTCGCCATGGTTTCTCCAGTCCGCTGTGTCCCGTTCGCTTCTTCCCAAGGTTCGTCCTTGAAGAGTCCATTTCGCAGTTGTGCGGCAACAGGCTGATGAGTGAGGGAGAAAGAGAAGGGTGCGACACGAGGTGACGAGAGCCGAATTATCCTTCCTCCGTTCCCTGACCCAACCCCTTCTTTTCTTCGTTTGCCTTCCTGACCCCTCTCTCCCACCATCTGCTGCCAGTGCAAGTCCTGTTGGACTTGCAGCATGCGTGGGGGAAAATTTTCTCTGGGTGGATGGCTGGGCGGGACTGCAGGTTGGCCTACAATATGGACTGCGATGACCAAGGCATGGTGACCTACATGTGAGAGAATTAACTCAAGCGCGCAAGTGCTGCATTGGAAATTCCCGGCTTTTACTTTAACCGTGCCGCCAGAATTGCGTATTGAGGCGTGGTCAGTTCGAGAGCTTTCAATGCCTCATCTACATGAAGACGCAAAGCATGTTGGGTCTTTTTCAGTTTGTAACCAACTCTTGCTGACCTCAACTAGGGTTCCTCCGTTTCCTCTCTCGCTCCAACATTCTGCGTGCGTATTTGCAATCCTTTGTTGCATTTCGCAAGGGATTGCAATCCCTTGTTGCGATCCCTTGAGTTTACCCTTGCTGACCATGCCTTCCCTGGATTCCTTTGTATGTTACTTGGTTCTTTACTTGCAATCCCTTGCTGCTTGAACTATTCATCCAACGGTGAATCTGCTCTGGTAAATCCCTCGTCCTACCGTATGTCAACCTCATCAAAGGTTAATTTACATCCAAACCTACTATCTGCTCTGGTAGTTTCTTGGTATTGTCCGTACAGTATGTCAAGTCAAGCTATGCTAAGGTTGATTTACATCCAAACCTACTATCTGCTCTGGTGAATCCCTGGTATCGTCCCTACCGTATGTCAAGCTACTATGCTTTACATCTAGGGGAGAACAAATAAACGAACGTGTTCGAGGCGAACCGAACAGGTTTGTTTTTTTGCTTAAAGTGTTCGTGGCAAACATGTTCGAGGTTCGCCCGAACACGTTCGTGTTCGGGTTGCCCCGCGTCGAACACGAACGTGTTCGAGGTTCGCCTGAACACACCTTCACAGACGAACACCGAACACCCTTTGTTGCTAAAACGCTGTGTTCGTGCAGGTGCGAACACGAACACGTTCATGTTCGCCCCTTGCTCACCCCTATTTACACCCCAACCTACTAACTGCTCTGGTGATTCCCTGGTACCGTCCCTACCATATGTCAAGCTATGCTAAGGTTACCTTGATGGACTCAAACCACCTTGATGGGTTTACCAATCTCTCCTTTTCTTTCACACTTGATCCCGTTCCGTCGTAAGATTTATAATGTTCCCCACCCTCTCCATTCCATCGTCCACCAGCGACCTAGGGCACCAACCCTTAACTGGATCCATTCCAGGTTACATCAGTGCCTTGGAAAGGTTGACCTATCTGTGAGTATGAATGTGAGCATGCGCACATGAGAGTGAGTATGTAGAGTTTTGCATGTGCACAGGTGTGTGTGAGGAAGGCATGAGAAATGAGCTTCACGGTCGAAGCACACGAATCACAAACCATCGGCGGTCGAACCCTTCAGCCCCGCCACCTCCCCCCATTCCCTCTTCCACCCAGAAGCACACGAATCACAAACCATCGGCGGTCGAACCCTTCAGCCCCGCCACCTCTCTCCATTCCCTCTTCCACCCAAGAACCCGCACTCACACCACCGAGTGCACCGATCACGTCCCAGCGGCAGCCGATCCCTCCGCCCAGGTCTCCTAAACCGACCCCTTCAGCACCGCCCGCTCCACCCTCTTCTCTGGTGGCTCACGGCACTCGGTCTCATGTGCTTGCTCCTCCACTCGCACTTGCCATTCAGTGCTCAGTGATCACTCCGACTCCAGCTGGGGGCAATATGTCTCTTACCCTTCTGGAAGATAGGCATGAGGAGCTGTGTGATCTTCACGCTGTCATTCCTCAGGTCTCGCACATGTTCCGCAATATCACCGAATCACCTTCTCTCAACTTCTCCGAGAACCCGACCATCCCTATCCCCCTCACCGTCCAAGAGGCTCTTTTGGGTCCCCATGCTGCCGAGTGGCGCGCTGCCACGGAAGCTGAGTGCGAAGCTTTCACTCGCAACCGCTCATTCGATGACGTGACTCCACCTCCAGGAATTAACATTGTTGGAGGCAAGTGGTTGTTTCGAGTGAAACAGCTTCTGGACGATGCCCCAATGTTCAAAGCGCACTATGTGGCCAAGGGATTCACTCAGCAGCAGTACTTCCTGATGCCATTCTCCCTCTGTGCCAATGTCCGCGTCGCGTCACCAAGGGAATCGTCTCCAAGGCTGGATCTTCTAGTGACAGCCACTCCCGCAGATTTTGCAGCTGCAGCAACGGCCGACAGGGGTTGGGTCTGTCCTGATTGGCAGGCCTATGCCCCGTGTGCTGCCAGGCACACCTTTTCTCAGCGTTGTGATGACAGCCGTGTAGGGGAGGACTGCCGCTGACACGGGGAGGATTTCAAGATCCGTATCCGGTACACGTTGGCCCACATGGTCGAATCACTGTGCACTTTGGAACTCAGGGCTGGAGAGGGAGACGGTGCATGACAGTGACCAACATTGGCAGAACTGGTGCGAGGGAGATCTCTCCCGACTATGGTGATGTGTCACCTGTTCAGCCCGCCACTCACATTGGTGACCTCGTGGTCACCAGGGTCTTTTGTCGTGTATATATGGTCCCTCATGCGGAGACTAAGTCTGCACTGGGATCTAGACTACGAGGGAGGGCACGAATGGTACGAGTGATCGTAGCGTTTGCTTGTGTTTTCTCTTCTTGCGAATTTACATGGAGAATCGTCAAGATCTTCACTAGCAAAAGTTGGGTAGAGAATGATGAAATAACAATGGCAACAATGACTACATCAGAGGCCTATCAACCTAGCACACAAGCAGGTTGACCTCCAGAGCAGCACGGGGGCAGCCCGGCAGCACTACAATTCGGCTACCTGCCAGCACGGCACCAGGTAGGGATGAGCACAGATACGAACACCTGTTCGGTTCGCCTCGAACATGTTCGAGGCGAACCGAACAGGTTTGTTTTTTTTGCTTAAAGTGTTCGCCGAACAGTGTTCGAGGTTCGCCTCGAACACGTTCGTGTTCGGGCCGCTGCTGCAATTTGCCCCGCGACGAACACGAACATGTTCGAGGTTCGCACGAACACGCCTTCACAGGCGAACGGCGAACACCTGTTTTTGCTTAAAGTGTTCGCCGAACCGAACAGTGTTCGGTTCGGCAAATGGATGTGTTCGTGTAGGGGCGAACACGAACATGTTCGTGTTCGCCCCTTGCTCATCCCTAGCACCAGGGCTGCTTGCTAACGTTGCAGCACTGTGGCTTGCCAGCGTTGCAACCGCAGGTGACTATGTGTACATGTAGTGCACCGCCATGCACATATCGCAGGTGCCAAGTCGGCCACGTGTTGACGGTTGCGCCTGATGTGCCACGTCGAACACGGGATACCAGCCCGCAGGTCGACTTCGTCAAAACCTCTTGGGCGACGTCCGCGCACCTTTGCTGGACTTCGTCGTCAAGGTAACCACGTCGACCGGGTAATGACCCCGGCACCTTCAAGTCGACGAACCCCGTAAGTCGGCCGCCGACTTCCCGTCGTCATAAATGGGAGGACGATGAAAATGGGAGTCTTATGAAGCTCGCAGTGAAGAGCAAAGACGCAGTCCCACCAGGCATAACGTCTACTAGTTCCATCATACCCAAATCAAGTCTCGGATCCAAATCTGGTATATCATGAGCTTGCCTTTCCCAGTAAAGACATTACAGCATTATTCCTTTTGGCGACAATTTTTTATACGTCGTAGGTCTTTCCTTCCATGTATAGGAAAACCGTAGCATATCAGGCCCCTTTAGCAGAGCCCCCGAATTCTTTTTCTTGTGCGCATGGATAGTTTTTTTAAGGGTTGTCAGGTTGTCGATTTGGTTATCATTATGTAAATTTGAGCTTTGACTAGCCCCCAAATTCTTTTTCTTGTGCGCATGGATAGTTTTGTTAAGGGTTGTCAGGTTGTCGATTTGATTATCATTATGTAAATCTGAGCATTGAGTATCCCAGCACAGAGTTTGAGCACCTTTGTTCACCCACATTTGTTTATCCAGTTACACACTTTGACCACTGATCATCATCGATCTGCACACTACAGGCTTCACGCTATATGCTTCATTGCTGCTTTGGTGTGCTTGTGTAACATTCAAAACAGAGCCTCTTATTGTTTCTCTTGTTGTGCATTCTTGTGATGCCGTTTGAAAAATATGCATTACAAAGTCAAACTTGAAGTATAGAAAACATGTTAGTGCTTACACTTGGAGGCACCTATTGGGAGAGGTACCTTGTGTGACAATTAAATCTGGGCGTAACACCTTCCACTACCAACATCACTTATTAGCGTGTATATGAGCTATCATGTTTACGAGTTCAACTTTCATGGCCTTTACAGGTTTTGATTCCGCTTCCTTCCCTCACCAAGTACTCACTCTATCTCTCTCTTTCCGTGAATGGAACCCGTTGCGTGTATGTACCACCAGGGATCTATCAGGTAACAATCTGAAAGGGTCTATTCCGTCCACCTTCGGCACCATGAGCAGCCTTGAATTTTTGTGAGTAACTATTTGAGTGCGTGTAAGCCATCATGTTTACGCGTTCAATTGTCATGGCTTTTTCAAGCTCCATTTCCACTTCCTGCTTCCACGAACTACTTACTCTATCCCTCTTTTTCCCTGGATGAAACCCTTCGTGTGTATATACCATCAGGTCTCTATGGGATAACAGATTGATTGGGTCTATTCCATCCACCATCGGCAACATGAGCAGCCTTGAAATCCTGTCAGTATCATCAAGGGTATCCGATTACAACTTCACCTTGGATTCATTCCTTCAACCACAGCTTTGTTTGATTTGGGCATGAGCAAGGAGAGCCGGGTATGGCCATCGAGGCCCATCAGAGCGGTGATGGGTTGGTTTTTCAACAAGGCTATGGGAGGTCCACCATATGGTGACAGGCAGGGGCCTGTGGCAGGGTCTCTGCACCGAATCTATGAGGTTTTTACCTGTTAAAAAAACGCTCGTAAGACCTCAATATGTATACCAGCCATGACAACATGGAGACCTATTTTGGGAGGACAAGAAATATGCATGCAGGGTGGTAAAGCTGAACAAGCAGCAGCATATTGCATGTTTATACAAGGGAATCAGGACCTACTACATGCGATCCGCCTCAAGGGCTTCGAGCATTCCGCTCTTGGTCCTCAATACCAGCAGGAGAACCACAGCAGACGTGCCTACAACATGAACAGGCGTACCGATACGCACAGCAAACATTCAGGTCCTGGATCGGGCAGTTGTGTTGCCGCGGCACCTCTAGGCACGGGTGCATCGGATACAGCCTCAACTAGGGAGCCCAACGCTCCTTCCGCATGAATGCAGGCAGACCGGGAATTCTAAGAGAAGTAGTTTGCTGTATACCTGTGCGAAGGGGCGAGCCGAGTAATGCTCGACTCGTCCCTAGCCTTGCTCGGCCGAGTACGAGCCCGAGTCGAGTAATACTCGACCGAGCATTTTCCCCAAAGAGAAACTCGTTACTCGCCTTATAAAAGGGAACTCGGGCGAGCATTTCGAAAAGCTCGTCCGAGTACGAGTAAATACTCTGCCATGTGCCCTACTCCTGCATAGAACGACTCTGTACATAACAACTAGTGAAGGCCATTCGTACCATGGAAGTATTGAAGTTTCCAGGGCCGCCCAGGTAAACCCAAGGTGGTCCCAGGAAGCCTAGGGAAGCCCAGGAAAGCCCTGGGTTGCCCTTGGCAGCCCAGGGTAGCCTTGGGTTGCCACGGTAAGTGCATGGAAGCCTGCCTAGACCTGGATAGGCGAATACTCGTCGAGCAAAAAAAACTCGGCGAGTAAAACTCGGCTCGACTCGCCCGAGTAAAATTTACAGCGACGGAAACTCGTTACTCGCACCCAAACGAGTAACTCGGGCGATACCGAGCGAGTAACTTGTCTCGTTGCACAGGCATAGCTTGCTGGGTTCGCGTTCGCTGCATTTCAACTCAACGAACGTCACAAACGCGTTCGCCACGAACGGGGGGCATTCGTAACGAACGTTTTTGGCAAAAGACGGACCGAATGGGGGTTCGCAACATTGCTCAAGCCTACTATGCTTATTGTGATTCCCACACAGTTTTGCTCGGAATGTGGTTTCTCAAATTGTACTTGTGCTAGGATGATTTGATTTCGGCTGCCAGGCCAGGCATGACTACGGGGACGAGATCGGGATGGTTTGAGCTGGGTAGTATTATTGCTTTGCTAGCCATGGTCCATCCAATTGAGTCGGTTAAACCTGGTATGCCTCTATGCTAGGAAACCTCATGAGAAGAGGCCCAAGTTTGTCCCAATAGCATTTCCCACCATCAGAAATGTCCTTGTGGAGGCATGGAAGACTCCTCAACAATGAAAAGTAGGCACGAGCATAGCTCCAAGACAAGCCAGCCCGGTACAATTTGCCATGAGTTGGTGGCTTGTCCATCGTAGGCAAGCCGCCGGTCAAGCTGGATGTATTTGTTTTTGCTGATTTCGAATAGGTCCTGCATGTCACCACCATATTAGCACAGATTCACGGTTAGGGTGTTTTGTGGCATTTCACCATCGAGAAAAGCACAGATTCGCCATTTCAATCTTCTCATATGGGTAGGAACGAGCAAGTGCAATGAAGATAATCTGCTTCAGATTACGAAAGAGTATCGGGAAACATTTTGTAAATTGGGAGATTCTAGGATCTCGGGCTGCCGCCGCAACTACTGTGAGCCAACAAGCCGGATCTTGGCTCGTCGAGATCCACTTGATTCCAGCCAGTTGATACTCGGATCCCCTGCTTGTCTTGACTGGATTGTCATCTTGGTCTCATGATTTCACAAAACCTGGAAATAAATGAATGAGTCATAAGAGCATGAGCATCTGACCGGAACCGACCCGACTCGACCCAATTTGGGCGGCCCAGGCGTATACCCTGTCGGGTCAGGTCGGGTCTCCCGGGTTGAAGTTTCCAAAAACCTGACCCGAAACCGGCCTCGAAGGACCGGGTCACGACTGACCTGGCCCCAGAGCTTTCGCCTGCGCTTTGCGAAGATCGTCGCGTTCGCTTGCCGATCTGCGCAGATTTGTGATTTCCCCCTGCCAATCAGCCAATATCGGTGATCTCACCCATAGCTCTATGATCAGATTAGACACGTGTTGTAGTCAGACTTTAGACTGTTCGCCTCAACATGTGTACGATCAGAGCCGCACGGGTACGGTTTTGAGGTCAAAATCTCCATTTTTTACCTTATTTGTGTGGGTGCCCTCACCTAGCTACCATTTCTTCACAATTGTCTGATCCCAACAATTTCCCACGGTTGGGACCAATTGTATGACCGTAATAGCCTAATATGCTCTATGTCACGGAAAAAGATTATAAAGCCGTTAGTATAAAGCACACGCTCGCAACTCGTAGCCCTTCACTAAATCGCAAGAGATCTGGACTCATTTTGCATGCCCTAGAAGTGATAGCCAACCAATGCGACAAACATGTAAAACCGAATGTGACTATAGCGAAAACCCCCTAGTCAAACTCGAACATGTTTGAGTTTGCCACCAACAGCGTGATGATGTTCGTGCGAACAACAAAGTGTTCGCCCATGAGGGCAAACACTAGAACTCCTCTCTCTATAAAAAGTGTTCGCACGAATTGAAGGCCTTGTTCGATTGCCAACGGGGGAATACGGGTGGAGCTTGTTCGGTGCGTTTCATCCCGAACTTGAAGCAACTAAATAAATGAAACCAGTTTTTTATTCTGCAAGGCAAGATGAACCGAGGGATGAAATCCTCGTACACTAGCGGTAGGACACATCAAAACCAGTCACCCATCTCAACCGAGATGTTGAAGCACAGAAGTAACCTCCTCACTACCCTTCATTGCAGATGGAAAATCAAGAAACCCCCGGTCAGGGCCTTCTGAGCGTGCGATACCCTAGTTTCACTAAACCCGTTTTCAGATTTGCCAAAATAGGTGTTCAAATGGAGGACAGTTTTGCCTGTGGTTCACAGTACAATAAGGGCCGGGTGGGCATTGTACGGATGGGCCTAACCCAAGTCCGGGAATTTCCGAGAATCCGAAGGTGGTTCGAGCTGAGTCGCAGGGAGGTCGCTCTGCAATTTCCCCTAGTCGAGCCTGGTTTCCCGCCAAAGACCCACCCAGACCAGGCCCGTTACTGGCCTGCTTACCATGCTATCAAACAGGGTCGAATATTTTTGGTTCATGTCCAAGGGGTGTTCGGCAACGTTTGAACCGAACATGCTCGAGTTTGAGGGTTGCTCATGTCTAGCGCAGATTGGCGATTTCGGACGCTGATCTGCAGAGATCGTCATTTCACAAGTGAGGAAAGTCAGAGACCCCTCCTCCCCATCAAAACTGTTCAAAATACAAATCCCAAATAATTCTCCGCCACTTACCACTCGCCACTGGATCTACAAGACCCAAACCTCCATACACTTCACAGATCTTGACATCCTAGCGCGACCCTAGCATCTGTTAGGGCGGTTCGCTGCTGCCCTAGTGACTACCGACCTAAGCGCTTGAATTGAGGGTGGTAGCGCAATGCTAGGAGCGGTGGAAAATTGTTGGGAAATGGATTAACCAGCTCAAATTCGAGCGAATCTGTGATGGCCGGTTGGTGAAAGAATAAGTTTAATGAGCCAACACGCCGGGCCTCGGCTCGTCGGACCAGCTTGATTATTCGGGGACAGCCAATAGAGCACGATTGCTGGCTCGACTTTACTCAATTGTCGGCTTGGCCTTACACTTGTCATTGAGCTAAAAATTGGAACTTTTAGTTTGACAAATTGCAGGTTCATACGCGATGGTGTTTTTCACGTTTCATGGGATAGAAGCAGCCTGGTTTCCCAGGCATATACCTGCACAACGTTTTGAGCACATTTGTTCACCCACATTAGTTTACCTTGTGTCACGTTCAAATGTGGGCGTAACATGGTGCACTTCTTTAAATGCTTGACGGATTGGATGTGTGAGTTATCATAATAACTTGTTCAACATTCATGGCTTTTTCAAACTCCTTCACTTCTCTCCTTCCCCCCCTTCTTCCTCCCCCCCCCGCCGCAACTACTTACTCTATCCCTCTCTTTTCTTGGATGGAAATTGTTGTATGTACGTACCATCAGTAATCTATCAGAAAACAAATTGACTGGGTCTATTCCATCCACCATCGGCAACATGAGCAGCCTTGAATCCCTGTCAGTATCCCTTGAAACTTCACCTTTGGATTGGATGGCTCTAATACTTCACCTTCAACTACTCCTTAGCTTGTTTTTGGTTGCTTTGGGCATGAGCAAGGAGAGCCAGGCCAGCTTGCTAGGGCCATTGAGGACCATCAGACTAAATTGGAATATACGCTCAGACCCTAAAGCATATAGCATATATACGCTAGCGTGTATACGCAAAATGCGATACGTTAGCTAATACGCTATACACAGTCAGAATGTTTTAGGGGCTCCTTTGGAAAAATATCGGGTTTATACAGAAAGTTTTGGATTCTCCTGCTAAGCATTTCGTGGAAGTCAAAAAGCAATTCGGCAGTATAGGGAAGCGGGAATGTGCCTCGAAATTTTCGAGTCACACCTGGCAGTTCAAATTTGAACAATCGATTAGTACTGCAATGAAACCCATCCCATCCACACACCCCAACGAACCCCACTCACGCTACTTACCACCAGCCAGCCCAACTCCACTCGTCATTAGTGGTTTACATTCCCGCCTCCCAGCAGAGTTCCTTCAGATCCCGACTTCTCCTTCTAGTGATAGTGTCTACTCCACATCTTTCCCCAATTGCCGTTCAGACTTTACGAAAATGCTTCAAAAGACTCAGTGAGATAGGGAATACCTTCCAGATGTTGAGCACGCCATTTTTTTCAACCTGCCCAGGAAAGCTTTATTCCTTGCCCAAAAAAGCGTATCGCCAAACCAACCCATAAGCGGATAGCGTATACACACTAGCGTATTTACGATACGAGTATATGCGATAAATGCGTATATTCCATTCCAACATAGCCATCAGAGTGAGGTTGGTTTCACAAATAGGCTATACGAGGCCTACCACATGGTAATAGGCAAGGGCTTACCACTAATCCGTGCGAAATTGGATATTTCCCTACCAAATTTGCGGCAATGAGCAACTTGCCTGCAAACTTCGTGTCAAGATGGCTTCAAATAGAATTAAGCACGGGCGGGGCCGGGCCCAGCCCGGGTCGGGCCAGGCCAGGCTGCCCAAAAAAGCACGTCGGGCCCAGCCCGCCCTGTGCTCAACCCTAGCTCTAGACATGCTCGTCTCCTGCCGTAGTATGGCAGACACAATACATGACCTCGTTGCGGCAAGCCAGCCATGGTCCGATGCCTGAATTCCTACTCCATAAGTAAGAAGGTTCGCGTTGGTCTGGCCCTATACTCATTTCGAATGCGCTTGGCTGGCCCTTGCCTGACCCTATGCTTATTTCTCATTCCTGTACAATCATGGATAGAATGCGGTTTTTCAAAGTGTACTTGTCCTACACTTGGAAGGAAGCATGGGAGAACCATATTGGTTCTAAAATTTATTGAGCGCAAGAGCTGAAACTAGGCCAGTCTGGTTTATGCCTGCATGGGCAGACATGACCAGGAGGGTCTGAGCTTGGTTTCCCGCAATCCCAGGGAGCCTCATTACAAAAGGTCCAAGATTCTCTGGGAGGCATGAAAGACTTCTTAAGATTGAATAATGGGCACGAGCAAAGGTCCAAGACAAGCTGGCTTGTTTTGAGTTGCCATGAGCCGGTGGGCTTACGAGGCAATCGGGCAGTTGACCGAGCCTGTGGCTCGTCCGTCATAGGCAAGCCAGTCAACTGGAGACAAGCAGGAACTTCTTACCACCGTCTGCCAGACCCCACGTGGTTGTGATATTTGATGCTTCGGGTGAATCGTGCATTTTAGCTTTGAATTTGCATTTTGAGCTAAAAAAAAGAGAGACACAGGCAACCTTTTGTACTTGGAGCTTTTCTATCCCAGTCTCTTGTAGTTTGCACTTTGAGTTTGGCTGGGTGTACACCCACATCCCAACCAAACCGAAATGTGATCTCCAAGCCATCTCCAACCCATCAATTGGTGATTTCCTTGGGATTACCCCCACATTCCTAGAGATTGCCCCCTATTCCCTCCCCATCCATCCCTTGCTCATCCTAGATGTACTTAAGGAGTTTCAAGCTCGTTACTAATGTATGGATTCTAAGCTCAAGTCCTAACATTAAGTGCCCTTGTCCGGCAGCTATGGAGTTTGTCACGGGCCACAGGTTTGAAGTACCTGCTCATTGCGGTCAAGACCGGTCTCACTACAAGTGCGTTCTGTCCGGTGAAAATCGGGGCTCCGTTTGACCCTTGATGAACCAGTTGGCATAAGTTGCAAGTGAACCTGCCCTTGGTCATTTGCATTGAAAGGCAATAATTTGCAAGCATGAGCATGCCCATGTTTTGCGTCTTTGATGCGACAATGTGTTCTCTTAAGTTGGGCTTCGCGTTCCCTGAGTCCCCCACACTACATTGTGAGGGGAAGAGAAGATGCATGCAAGTTGGTGTGTAGCATATGCTGGACATACACAACCAAGGCAACCTCCTAGATAGCCATGGGTAGCTGTCTCAGCATCAGTACACTAGAAAGGCAGATGTCATCACGAGTAGTGTACGAGGAGCCTTAGCAACTACCTATGACAGGAGCATGGACCCCTTAAAAGCAAGACGCTGGCTGGCCTCCTAATCCAGCCCAATGGTGCACCCAAGCTCCACCAGTATAGCCACCAGATGGACGCGACAGGAGCAGGAGCACCGTCAAGTACCTTATAGTAACTTCAGCAGCAAGCTCCTGCACCCGACCCATGTGTGGGTGCTCGACAGATATGCTTGAGCTCAAGAGGAAGCCGCCCGTCCTCGTCTGCTCCACAAGTATGCGCTCTGCTGCAGCTTAAGTCTGCTCGTTTGCAATCACACTGCCGACGGCAGTGATGGCGGTTGAGTCGGAAGAGAAAATGTGGACTTTGGAAAGTGCACCCCAGGTGGGACGGGTGCATCCGGGACCAAGGTAAGAGGCAGCAGGAGGGCGACGGGTGTGCGGGTCTGTGGCAGGATCAATCGAAGCCCATGCCGTGGATCAGAATTGATGATGGCCGCCGCACACTAACCCGGGCGTGAGGATGGAGTATCTGCACTAGCAAATCTAGGACTCAAAGATCCATTGGGGGTGGAAGGTGCTCCTGAAGTGGTTGGGACAGTTAGACGCCATTCCCCCTTAGCGGCAATGTCCGCATCACCAGACGAATCTTTTCCAAGGCTGATTCTGCGGCAGTGGCAGCCACTGCTGCACAATTCGCAGCTGCAGAAATGCACGGCAGGTGTGGGGTCCGTACAGATTGGCAGAAAATAATTACCTTTCTTTGATGTATTGTTTCGCTCTTGGTCCCGTTTGTAGTTTTACTTGAGCACGGATTTCAGCCACGCATATGAGGAACCGATAAGACACTCATAATTACTATGGGGTTTAAAGCATACGGGACATAGACAGGCATGTCAGCTACCTAGCAGAGTTAAGTTGGGTCCGTACGTTTTTGGACTCCACGTAATCATAATGTTACAAGTAAGCATGATCGTACATGTAGTATGCATAAAAGTGTAACATGTTATATCAGGGCATGGAAACAAATATGTCAGGCGGGGCCATCAACTATAGGAGCCATCCAGAACCGAATGAGCCCACGAAGAGAACATTCACTAGCAGTAGGTAGGAGGAAGATGGTACGAAGGGCCGACTTGGACTGGCCCGGATCAACCTTCTTAGGCTTGACAACTATCTTGTGATGGTTTCTAGCTGCATCATGCCTGGTCGGCAAATAGAAATTCACATGTTGAGCTTTTATGCTTCGTCATATTTGATTCAACTTGGTCATGTTGGGCAAACAACACTTCCTGTCATGACTTAATTGCCCACATTAACTTGAGATTTCCTCCTATGATGTGCAACTTCTACCATGACCGTAAGATGGCATGTCATTCCTTCTTAATCTCCCTTTCCAATTTCCTCCTTAGTGTGTCTATAGACACGAAACCACTAGCATGTATGCATCAGTATGAATTCTGTCAGAAATGAGTCGACAGGGCCTATTCTGTCTATTTTCTCTCATGTTCATTGCAGAGATATCGGTTGGAATAATTTCACTGGCCAGCTCCCTCCAACGATTGCCGAGCTCACTCGTCTTTCATCCGCAATCAGTTATATGGAACCTTTTGCATGTGCTCGGTAGCAATGACTTGGTCGGATCCAATACTATGCACACCAAATATGCAGCCAAAACTAGGTGTCCATGAATAATAGTGAGGTTTTCGTGCTGTATTCACTAATTCTTTCCACCTAAAGCGCTCTTTGCATGTTGTACCATCAGGTTCCTTAGCAACAACGCTCTGAATGGATCTATTCCATCCACCATCAGCAACATGAGCAACCTCGCTTTATTGTGAGCATGATCAAACGAAGAAGCATGATAGCCTACATGACTCGGGAGAGATAATAAAATAAGAGGGCCTGCATATAATGACACTAGTTTAACTTTATTTGAGAAATGAGCGTACATGCCAGGCATGAGCGAGGGCTGACACTGTGCCGAGCCAAGCTGCTGACCTCGCAGAAAATCTCCGCTACACCCCCTCGGTACTAAATTCTGCTGTTGTTGTCTGCACATAAGCCTCACGACAACGTCCTACATGGGCAAGGGAGATTCCGAGTCTTCCATACATGCGCAGGAGAATAAAAGTGAGGTTCTTTGAGATCAAGCCAGTATAGAAAAGCAAAGACCCAGGGCCACAAGCTATAACTACCATTAGTTCCACCATACCAAGTTAACTCTCCAATCCAGCCATTCTTAAGCTGCACGCGCATCTGGTCTAACCTGAGATAGTCCTAAGCTCTTTACGATGTTGTTGTGCGCTAATCGCATCATGTTGTGCACTCTGTATCCTTTTCTACTGCTTCTGAACTAAGATGGGTCCGTACGTCCCTGGCACTACGTAAACGTAATGTTACGCGTAACATTACGTTTACGTTTACGTACGCGTAAATACGCGTAACTTCGGTCCGGGCAGGTAAAAAATTTCGGTGAAAAAAAAAATTGCAGAATCGTCCGTTTGGTCTTTAATTTTTGCGGAATGTCGCTGCCGAATCGTTCAGGGCAGCGGTCCAGCGGATACAGCCTGGTGAGATGTTAGATCTTAACTTAGGTCGTAACTAAAAATGGTAGATTAGGGATTCTAAGATCTTATCTCTGCATGGTAGATCCACGAATTTGCATTAGGTCGTCAATCTAAAGGCTCTAGCATTGGGCGCAGCCTTCTGAGCCCGCATACGTCGTGGGACTGGGAGGGTAAGCGGGGACTGATTCGGAGTAATGTATTGGGGGAACGCATTGACTTCTGCGATATCGAGTGAAATTGGGACAAGGTGCGAGCTGGTTTGTACACCTCGCTCGCAAAAAGTAACACGCATCACAAGCATTTTTTCTGTTAAAAAATTCTATGTTATATATTTAATATTGCCATTTTCGAATCCCCTTGAAATTTTTACTTCAGCCGGGCAGCTGAAGGAAAAAAAACCTGCCCGCAAACGTAAGCTCATTCCAGCACCTCGTGCATAACGTAAAACGTACGTAAACGTAAGCGTAATATCCAACTTAGCTTCTGAATGTGCACAATTTTGCATGTCTGTGTAAGCCTCAGAATAGCACCTGCTGTCTTCATTTTCTTTCACTTCTAAAGATGGCCGTTTCATGTTGCATTGTTTTATCTAGTCATAGTGAAATTTTAGCGATTTTTTGTGCTGTTTTTGCAATCAGTCATCTTTTGTTAGGTATATCTTATGACAGTCACCTTTCAGCATGTTATGTTTCCTTCGGTCAGTCTCCCTTTGTGAAATCACTCCTACCTTTTTGTTGTTCGCTTTTTTGTTGGTTTTTTTTTTTGTTGGTTAAAAAAAAAAAAAAAAAAACCGAGTTCATGGCACACTCTCCATGTTTGCGGTAGCAGCTGCTTTTCTGTATCCGCTGCTATCAACATATGCCTTATACGTGTGTATGAAAAATGATTCGGTTTTCTTCTGTAATCAGTATTTCTTTCCACCCATAACACTCTTCTCACGATGTACCACCAGGTATCTCAACGATAACGCTCTGAGTGGTCCTTTTCCATCCACCATCAGCAACATGAGCAGCCTCTCTGAATTGTGAGACTTGTGAAGGGAAAAGAGAAGAGAGCCCACATGAGTTGGTTCATTTCTTAATTTTGTATCAGTTTCGTGTAGAGATGGGCAAATATCCTTCCTGACCCAAGCCAATCCGTCTAGGTCGACCGAGGCGGGTACAGGTTGGGTCGGGTTGAGTCGATTCGACCATGGGTAGTAATCCCTAGGCTGGCTACCAAACCTGGCCCTTAGGCATGGGCTACTCTCAATGGTGTACATGCTCATGCAACAACGGTGGTAGCGGTGGTTTGGAGTGGTTGAGGAAAGGGTTCAGAAATTCTTCGACTTATTGACGCGTCTGAACCTAATCCAAAATACTGTGAGTTCCAAAGGTAGACAAAGTTGTTGGCCTTAGTTGTTAAGTCATGGTCCTAGATCATTATCAATCTAAATCGTGACCTTCCCCGCCTCTCGCTCGAAGATGTAAAGCGAGCGATGTTTCAAAAGGACTTTTGTCGTCGTGAGTTATCGGGTCTCGACGGCGCGGGGGCAGCAAACATCAGCTGTGTATATTGCCTTGGTAGGGACAGAGGAAGAGGAGGAAGGTTTGGTGGCACCAACTACGATGTAAGCCACGGAAATGGCAGCTACGTCAATGACAATAACAACTATTTGGGCTGATACGGCCGATTCTACTCTGAGTGCCACTAATGCAACAACAACGGACACATGTGGCGCAATTGCTTAAAGCTCCTTGATGGTTGGACCCCTAACAAAAAACAAGATTATAGAGGAGCACGGGGAGGTAAAGGAAGAGGTTGTGGAATTCACAAAAACGGATCTGCAAACATGAAATTTAGAGATCTCTAGAACAACTCAAGCAACGATTGGCTCTCATGGAAATTCCTCTTCGTCTCGATACAAGCACCGGCTGCAGCAATGAGGGATGAAGGTTTTGAGGAGCCAGCTTCTATGCGAAAGGTCACCTTACACTCTCTGCATTATTGGGTGATTGATAGCAGTGCTACTTATATCATGTCACCCCGCGTGGAATTGCTCACAGAAGGTGAACACTTGTCGGTGAAGCATGTCACATCAGCTTTAAGGCATCGAGCAGATGTGAAAAGCATGGGCAAAGCCATGTTCAATGATGCTTTGGGTGCCCAACTTTGTTGACAGTCTGATTGTCATACGGCGTGTGCAAAAAGCCAGAAACGGCACGAGTTTTAAGGATTCCAAGTCCTACACCACTAGGCTTGAACAACATATTTTTTTATATCTTCATGAGGACAAGGATGTCTAGAACGAGATATGGCATATCCGTGTGTTCCTAATGCCTAAGTAGAAGATGTAGTTGGCTGCTAGAATCATCACCAAGAGTGGAACGGTTGGTCGGCAACGACGCGAACGATGGCACCAAGAAGAATCAGTCCAAGTTCAACAATCTTGGAGGGATCGTCAAGTTGTGTGATAGCAAGGAGAGTTGTGCGGCAGCCAAACTAGACCAAATTGGTGAGGGTAACCCCAAGGTAGACATGGGCATTTGACCCGACCCGTCCCGTCAAAGGTCGACTTGCGACGGGATTGGGTCGGGTCGGGTCAGGTTGGCGGGTCAAGATAGGCCAAATTTAGGGGGCACGTAGGCATGGACAAAAGACCTGGTCGGGTCGGGTTACTTGACCCGACCCGACTTTTTAGTCGGGTCGGGTCCTAATAATGGGATTGACTACCCAGGCTGGTCAAGTAGTGTATACCTGGTCGGGTAAAATAATACCCGGGTATCCGACCCGGTGGTTGTAGGTCGGGTCGGGTATACTCGTACCCGAGTGGTGTGCCTAGGGCTAGGGTTACGATTATACAATAGAACTAACACAAGGGTATTTGGCTATACCCGACCCGACCTCGGGTATACCCGACCCGACCGCGGGTCAGAGATACCCGAGAGGTACTGGGCGGGTCAGGTCAACATCCTGGGGCCAAATACCCGGGGTGGGGTATACCCGACCCCACCCGAGCTGAGCCTCGGGTCGGCCTAGATGGGTCGGGCCGGGTCGGGTCGGGTTGGGCTAATGCCCATGCCTAGGGGCACGGGTCTCTGAGACCCGTCCTCGGTAGTGAGGGTCGGGTCAGGTAATTTTACCCAAAAAAATTGCCATCCCAGCTGATCGGCGATTTCCCCCGACGGACCGCGCATATCAGCAATTTTCCCCGCAGATCTGCGCAAATTAGCGATTTCGCCGCAGATCCGCGCGGATCCGCGAATCTCCCGACAAATCCACACGGATTGGAAATCCACCCCTCCCCCCCCACAAGATACGCGCGGAAACGCGGATAAAAGGTATTTCCCGCAGAAGGGGGGGGGGGGGGGGGGGGGGGGAGACTCTTAGTCCGCAGAAGGGGGAGGGGGAGACTCCCTCGATCAACTTTGTTGTAGATCTGGAAGTGACGACTGTCCAGCTTCAAATCTCAAATTGGTTGGATGAAGTAGATGCAATGCGGTGAAGATAGGTGATGGGAGGGGAAATTGGTTGGAGACAACATTGTGCAGAAATTTGGCAACTGTGGAGTACGAATTTCAACTTCGACCTAGGTTTCCCTATCCACGATCTTTCCTACGCCTCCTCCTACACTACAGCTATCATGCCTCTTGTTTGCCAGCCCGATGCACAGCCATTCGCTCAACGCTATTGCAGTCTATCCTACGATTTCTGTATCTTAACACAATTTCGGGTCACGGGTCGACCCGACCCATACGGGTAGGCCCGACCCAACCCGCCCGGGGCGGGATACTCAGTACACCTGACCCGACCCGTCTGGGTCCAATGCCCATGTCTAACTGCGGGAATAAATTGGAAGTTGACCACTATATGGCTGACGAAGTGCTGAACATCTGAAAGAGGTGGTTGGGTTTGAGGGGTTGGGTGGCGTGGTGTGTGGTTGGGGGGGTGGGAGGTTTGGATTTTGAAAAAAGAATTTCAGAAGTGAGTTGGTCGCTGTGCGAAGTCGCAAAATCGTCGCAAGTTTTTTTCAATTTCGATTTATTTTTCTCGCCGGGCTGCCCGAATGTATTTTCGCGAATTCCTATCGTATTTGCGTACTCAATACATACGCTAGCAAATATACAAGGTTCGCCACCCCTCCCAAAGCGTATCTGCCAGCTTAGGATGGGATATGGAGGGTCTGGGATCGGTGACATAGCCACTTTCATACACGTGACCCGTCCATTTGTTCTGCCACTATCCTAGGAAGCCTCATGATGAGTGGTCCAAGTTTCCCCGATCAGCAGTTACCACCATCTGAAAATGTTCGTAGGGAGGTATGGAAGGCTCCATAACAGTGAAGAGTACGCACGAGCCTAGGTCCGAGACAAGATGACTTGTTTCAAGTTGTGGTGAACCGGTGAGATGACAAGTCTGGTGGGCAACTGATGGTGAAGATGGTGAAGCCGAGACAAGCTATTAAGGCTTAGCACCGTCTGCCAGACCCCGCACAGCTAAGGTACTTTGCTGTTGAACTTGGGTGGATATTGCATTTCAAGACCAAATCAGCACAGCTCCGGCACTTCGAGTTTCTTATGTAGCAATCTAGCAAACGAGCCAGTGCAGTGAAGGTGATCTGCTGTCAAAATAAAAAAGAGACTCAAGGGCAACCTTTTGTAGATTTGGAGACTCTACGGTTGAAGGTTGTTGGCGCAAGTTCAACGAGCCAACAAGCTGGGTCTTGGCTTGTCAAGATTCACTTGATTCCAGAAAGTTGATACTCCAATCGCTGGCTTCTCTTGAACCCGTGATTTGAGAAAAGCTGGAAATAGAAGAATGCGCCTTCAATGTGCCAATCCAACGGTCATATGTGACAGGACTCAAGTGTCATGGTTCCTTGTCAGGCATCAACCAGATTTGTGATAACATGGGAACCAGCCCAGTTCATCGAGCATCTATTTGCCCAGCGGGGGGCAGCCTGGTTCAACCAGCTCAATTTTGCGAGAGGATTTGGCATTGTCGGCTGGTGAAAGAATAAGTTCAGCGAGCCGACATGCCTGGTCTTGGCTCCTCGGGCCAGCTCAATAACATGGGGCCGGCCAGCAGAGCAGGACTGCTGGCTCGGCTTGACTCGATTGTCGGCTCGCTCCTATACCTGTCATTGAGCACTTTGTTTGACAAATTGCAGGACCATATGCGTTGGGCATGCTCGTGTGCCATGTGCCGTTTTCGCAATGAGGTTTGTCACAGGTAGACATGAGAAATTTAGCGTACCCCCGTTCCGTTCGAGTTGGTGACGAACTGAACTGGATTTTTTTTTTTTTTTTTTTAACACTTTGTGGTTAACGCGCCCAGTTTGTAGCGACTCGTTCGTGGCGTTCGCCGCATTAGCCTGGAGCGCGAATGCGTTCGTTGACAATGGTCTCGGTTCATCGGGCCAGCTCGATAACTCCGGGCCAGCCAGCAGAGCAGGATCGCTGTCTCTGCCTGACTTGATTGTCGGTTTGGACTTATACGTGTCATTTGGCTCTAAATTGAGATTCAAGTTGGACAAATTGCGGGATCACATTTGTTGGGCACGCTCGCCGTTGCCCAGCAGCAATGGGGTTTGTCACGGGCCACGGGTTTGAAGCAGCCTGTTTTGTAAGTCATATACCTACTCAGTGTGGCCCAGGCCGGTTCAAGCAGTTTGCTACAAGTGTATCCTACGCTAGCGTATATACAAGGCACCATTTGACTGACCCTGAATGAACCAGTTGTAAGTGAGCCTGGCCTTGGTCACTTGTACGTAAAGGCACTGGATTGCAAACATGGGTCCATGTTTTGCGTATTTGATGTGTACATGTGCTTCTTAATTGGTCTTTGCTTTCTCTTTTTGGGAGTCCCCCAAATCTCTCCCGCGTACATAAGCATGGCCTTAAGCTGGTGTGCAGCTTAAGAAAAGTCGCACACAAGGTCGCACACATGCAAGGCATACACAACCAAGGCAGCCTCTTATCCAGCCATGGGTTGCTGACGTTGCATTAGTACACGAGAAAGGCAGACGCCATCATCAACAATGTACGATCTGACAGGAGGGTGGACCTGTTAAAGGCAAAACGTCAGCATCCTAATCCAACCCAATGGTGCACCCAAGCTACACAAGTACAGCCACCAGATTGATGCAATGGCAGCAGGTGCACCGTGAAGCACCTTACAGGAACCTCAGCAGCAAGCTCCCTCACCCGACCCATATGCCGACCCATATGTGGGTGCTCCACAAGCATGCGGGATCTCAAGAGGAAGCAACCTGACCTTGTCTTCTCCACAAGTATGTGGTCTGCTGGAGCTTCGGTCTGCTCGTCTTCAATCATTGCTGATGGCAGTGATGGCGGATGTCCACCCCAGGAGGGACGAGTGCATCCGGATCCAAGGCAGGATGGAGGCAGCAGTGGGCCGACGGGTGTGCGCATCTGTGGCAGGAACAATCGAAGCCCATTGCCGTGATTTGGAACTCGTGATGGTCCCAATATAAGTTGTGCATGAGGATGGAGTTTCTGCACTAGCACAAATTTGACTCGACATCGACTGGGGGTGGAAGCGCTCCTGAAGTGGTGGGGTGAGCCCGACGCTATTCCCCCTCTGCGCCATGTCCGCGCATCACGAGGGGAATCGTCTCCAAGGCTGGATATTCTAGCGACAGCCACAGCAGCAGATTTTACAGCCGCAGCAATGGCCGACAGTTGTGGGGTCCGCCCTGATTGGCTGGCCTATGCCCCGTGTGCTGCCAGAATCACTGTGCACTTCGGGACTCAGAGCTGGAGAGGGAGACGGTGCACGACAGTGAAAAACATTGGTAGAGCAGGTGCAAGGGAAACATTTCCCGCTCACGGTGACGTGTCGCCATTCCAGCTTGCCACACACAGTGGAGTCCTCTTGGGTCTGCTTCCAATCTTTAATTATTACGTCTTACAATGGTCTTTGATACATGGGCAAACAAGACTCCAACTCCATACATGGGTAGGAGAACGAGAGTAAAGATTTCTGATACCCATAGTAGATCATCCCCATAATCAATTCTTCAATCCAACCATTTTCAAGCTGTCCCCATTTCTGGCCGAGCGGAAGTTAGCTTTGAGCTGTCTTTTTCAAAAGACATTCTCGGCGAAGGTGCTAGAAAACAGACTTGCCTTCTCAAAATCAATCTCTTCAAATGCATTTCCACAGCCATTAATGTTGTGGAATCTGTATCCATCTGTTGTTTCTGTTTGTGTACATGTTTGGATGCTTGCGTATGGCTCAAAATAACGCCTATTATTTTCATTTGCTCTCAATTCTTGACGTGTTATTTCTTGCAGCATTGTGTTATATAGTGAATGGTTAAGTTGAGCTGCATGTTTGTGAAGTACTCACAATGAGATCCTTTTTAGACTGGGTAGCTTGAATCACAATCACATTTCAGCATGTCATGTTCTCTTAAATCATTCTCCTTTTGTGATATCACTCTTCCTCTCCTACCATTTAGTTTTTTTTTTTTTTTTTTTTTTTTTTTTTTTTTCTATCAATCATATGGAACCTTTTGCATGTGCTCGGTAGCAATGACTTGGTCGGATCCAATACTATGCACACCAAATATGCAGCCAAAACTAGGTGTCCATGAATAATAGTGAGGTTTTCTTGCAGTATTTACTAATTCTTTCCACCTAAAGCGCTCTTTGCATGTTGTACCATCAGGTTCCTTAGCAACAACGCTCTGAATGGATCTATTCCATCCACCATCAGCAACATGAGCAACCTCGCTTTATTGTGAGCATGATCAAACGAAGAAGCATGATAGCCTACATGACTCGGGAGAGATAATAAAATAAGAGGGCCGGCATATAATGACACTAGTTTAACTTGATTTGAGAATTGAGCGTACATGCCAGGCATGAGCGAGGGCTGACACTGTGCCGAGCCAGGGCGCTGACCTCGCAGAAACTCTCCGCTAAACCAACTCGGTACTAAAGTTTGCTGTTGTTGGCTGCACATAAGCCTCACGACAACGTCCCACATGGGCAAGGGAGATTCCGAGTCTTCCATACATGCGCAGTAGAAAAAAAGTGAAGTTCTTTGAGATCAAGCCAGTATAGAAAAGCAAAGACCCAGGGCCACAAGCTATAACTACCATTAGTTCCACCATACCAAGTTAACTCTCCAATCCAGCCATTCTTAAGCTGCACGCGCATCTGGTCTAGCCTGAGCTAGTCCTAAGCTCTTTACGATGTTGTTGTGCGCTAATCCCATCATGTTGTGCACTCTGTATCCTTTTCTACTGCTTCAGAATGTGCACATTTTTGCATGTCTGTGTAAGCCTTAGAATAGCACCTGTTGTCCTCATTTTCTTTCACTTCTAAAGATGGCCATTTCTTGTTGCATTGTTTTATCTAGTCATAGTGAAATTTTAGCGATTGTTTTTGCAATCAGTCATCTTTTGTTAGGTATATCTTATGACAGTCACCTTTCAGCATGTTATGTTTCCTTCGGTCAGTCTCCCTTTGTGAAATCACACCTACCTTTTTGTTGTTCGCTTTTTTGTTGGTTTTTTTGTTGTTGCTGGTTTTTTTTTTTTTTTTTTTTTTTTTTTTTTTTTTTTTTTTTTTTTTTTTTTTTTTTTTTTTTTTTTTTTTTTTTTTTTTTTAACCGAGTTCATGGCACACTCTCCATGTCTGCGGTAACAACTGTCTTTCTGTATCCGTTGCTATCAACATATGCCTTATACGTGTGTATGAATAATGGTTCCGTTTTCTTCCTGTAATCAGAATTTCTTTCCACCCATGACACTCTTCGCACGTTGTACCACCAGGTATCTCAACAATAACGCTCTGAGTGGTTCTTTTCCATCCACCATCAGCAACATGAGCAGCCTCTCTGAATTGTGAGACTTGTGAAGGGAAAAGAGAAGAGAGCCCACATGAGTTGGTTCATTTCTTAATTTTGTATCAGTTTCGTGTAGAGATGGGCAAATATCCTTCCTGACCCAAGCCAATCCGTCTAGGTCGACCGAGGCAGGTACAGGTTGGGTCGGGTCGAGTCGATTCGACCATGGGTAGTAATCCCTAGGCTGGCTACCAAACCTGGCCCTTAGGCATGGGCTACTCTCAATGGTGTACATGCTCATGCAACAACGATGGTAGCGGTGGTTTGGAGTGGTTGATGAAAGGGTGCAGAAATTCTTCGACTTGTTGACGCGTCTGAACCTGATCCAAAATACAGTGAGCTCCAAAAGAAGACAAAGTTGCTGGCCTTAGTTGTTGAGTCATGGTCCTAGCTCATTATCAATCTAAATCGTGACCTGCCCCGCCTCTCGCTCGAAGATGTAAAGCGAGCGATTTTTCAAAAGAACTTTAGTCGTCGTGGGTTATCAGGTCCCGACGGTGCGGGGGCAGCAAACATCAGCTGTGTATATTGCCTTTGTAGGGGCAGAGGACGAGGAGGAAGGTTTGGTGGCACCAACTACGATGAAAGCCACGGAAATGGCAGCTACGTCAATGACAATAACAACTATTGGGGCTGATATGGCCGATTCTACTCTGAGTGCCACTAATGCAACAACAACGGACACATGTGGCGCAATTGCTTAAAGCTCCTTGATGGTTGGACCCCTAACAAAAAACAAGATTATAGAAAAGCAAAAGGCGGTAAAGGAAGAGGTTGTGGAATTCACAGAAATGGATTTGCAAACATGAAAGTCAGAGATCTCTA
Organism: Closterium sp. Naga37s-1; assembly: GCA_947471745.1. Taxonomy (NCBI): domain Eukaryota; kingdom Viridiplantae; phylum Streptophyta; class Zygnematophyceae; order Desmidiales; family Closteriaceae; genus Closterium; species Closterium sp. Naga37s-1. The sequence goes on from CANJKZ010000901.1 coordinate 2,278,753, forward strand.
GAACAACTCAAGCAACGATTGGCTCTCATGGAAATTCCTCTTCGTCTCGATGCAAGCATCGGCTGGAGCAATGAGGGATGAAGGTTTTGAGGAGCCAGTTTCTATGCAAAAGGTCACCTTATACTCTCTGTATTATTGGGTGATTGATGGTAGTGCTACTTATCTCATGTCACCCCGCGTGGAATTGCTCACAGAAGGTGAACCCTTGTCGGTGAAGCATGTCACATCAGCTTTAAGGCATCGAGCAGATGTGAAAAGCAGGGCAAAGCCATTTTCAATGATGCTTTGGGTTCCCAACGTTGTCGCCAGTCTGATTGTCATACGGCGTGTGCAAAAGGCCAGCAACGGCACGAGTTTGAAGGATTCCAAGTCCTACACCACTAGGCTTGAACAACTTTATTTTTTAGATCTTCATGAGGACAAGGATGTCTAGAACGAGATATGGCATATCGGTGTGTTCCTAATGCCTAAGGGAAGATGTAGTTGGCAGCAAGAATCATCACTAAGAGTGGAAAGGTTGGTCGGCAACGACGCGAACGATGGCGCCAAGAAGAATCAGTCCAAGCTCAGCAATCTTGGAGGGATTGTCAAGCTGTGTGATAGCAAGGAGAGTTGTGCAGCAGCCAAACAAGACCAAATTGGTGAGGGGAACCCCAAGGCAACAACAGAGGAAGATTACGGAGAGAGCATGTGGGGCACGATTGTGAATGGAGTGTGATTAGCTGACTTTGCATTGGCAAATGGAGACATTGCACATTTTTCAGCAGCTAGTGAAACATGAGATGGTTGCTGAAATGCGTATGCATGCAACCCAAGTTTATTCGTTTCGCATTTTCTAGCTCGGAGGCCAAGACTAAGGCACTGCCGCTTGATTAGGTGGTGATGGATGTGGAGTAAATCGAAAAGACATGGCTGTAAGCTTTAAAAGGTTCATTCCCCTAGTTTATACTTCAACTTTACATTTCCTACTGGAATCGGAAAATTTAACCGTGGAAAAGGGCTATCTAGGATAGGAGGCGTAATGCCATGCTTAGACTCTAATGAGGATTGAGCTCAAGAATGAGCTCAATCGTCGACCTACTGCTATTAGATCCGTCCAGCGCGTCAAAATTTTGATGTGTTGGATTTTCCCGCGAACCCAAAGTGTTCTCGACGAACACTTTGGGTTCAAGAACACCCAGGTTTTCGTCACTTTTCCAGTATACGAACACTCGAACACCCGAACGTGTTCGTGACGAACACATCACGAACAATTTTAGGTAAAAAAAGCAACCCCGTTCGGTTCGTCTTTCTCATCTCTAGATGTGGTGGGCACCTTGAAGCTTGGAGTTGCTGGAGCAGAGAATTTCCTCACCATCGTCAACGTCTACACCCGCATGACGTGGGTTTATGTGTTGTCCAAAAAGAGCAACAGAGCTAGAACTGTGAAGGCAGATTGGTGCTGATGGTGGAGTGGCAACAAGATCGGCTTGTGAAGTGAATTCTCAACGATCGAGTGGGACAGTTCCTGAGAATATACTTCTTTATGTGGCTAAAGAAGAACAACATACGGGACTCCCCAACCATGCCATACTCCTCTGCAATAAATGGCATCGCCGAACGAGTGAACCAGACACTTATGGAGGTGGCACGCCGTCTACTCTTTGAAGTTTGGCTACACGACCATTTTTGAGCCTTGATCTATGTGGGAACAAACAAATGGGTGTCTTATGAGGAGTGAATTGATAGGACATTGTAGGTGGATATGCTTTGGTTGTTTAGGTGCGTGTGCATGGCACTTGCGTCTAAGCAAATTCGGCACAACAAGCTTCATGCCAAGGCGATATGGGCTGTGCACTTGGACATGACTCAAAACAACAACGGATGGCTTTTCTGAGACCATTCACCAGGAAGTTCTTGGTGAGTAGAGATTGCAGATTCATTGAAAACCTGATCTAAAAGGAATGGTTAGCAGAGGATAAAGCAAAGATTGGCATGCGGCTTGGGGAGGTGAAGAGTTCCGTGTTAGAGAAATGGAAATTACGTGCATATGCAGGGCGAAGGGTGGCAGCCTAACACTGAGAGGTCGCGTTGATGCAAGGCGACAGGCGGTAGCCGGAAGATGAGAATATCTACGGTGTGGGGTGACGGGCAGCAGCCTGACGATGAAAGGACGTGCAGGTGCAGGGCGATGGGCGGCAGCCTGAAGATGAGAAGATGTGCAGGTGCGGGGCGACGGGCGGCAGCCCAAAGAGGAAGCTGTGGGGATGCAAAAACAGGGGTGTGCTGATGCGGGGCGACCAGCGAAACAGAGCCGCGCCGATGCTGGGCGAGTGGTGAATCAGGAGCATCCTAATGCGGGGCGAACGACGATTTAGGGGCATGCCAATGCGGGGAAAACGATGATTTGAGGATGCGCTGATGCGGGGCAAACAGCGAACTAGGGACCCGTCAATGCAGGACGAACGACGATGTTATGTTGAGTCAGGTGCGAGGATAGAGACCGATGCTACGCTCTAATAAGAACGTGCTACACTTTAGTGATTGAAGGATCAACATCCGCATAGGCAGAGAGCTTGGAAAAAGAGTAGATTTGATTGACCAGAAAGAAGTATACATGGCCTTAAGTACCACAAACTAGGAGGGGTTAGGTGGATAAGATGCAATCAAAATGGAATCCTCAGAAGATCCATCCAAATCAAGGTGCACAGGATAGGGTTGCGTAGGTTGGTGATGAAAAAGTTTACACCCAGCCCAACCAAAAATAAAGCTCACTAAAATTTGGTAATACTAGAGTAACCTAACTCCAACAGAGCCTTCCGCTGTGATCCAGGGTTTAGGGTTTAGGATTCAGGCTGGAGTCACCAACAAATCCATAAAAGTTGGCAATTTACGTGTTTGATGCGTGTGGATCTAGCGAAGAACACACGTATTTTGGTCCATGAGAGGACTAATCATGACGTTTCTCCAAAGAGCTATCCGTGCTTTAGTCACCACTACATGCCGGCCTGAGGCCGGCAGGCCAAAGATGCAAGAAGTTCAATCTGGCCCATGTTGCAATCCAGCTGGCCCAACCGTGCCAGCTCTAGTTCAGCCGTATGATAATGTCAAATGCGCTCATGGGGCTGTGGCCTGGGAGTGTGCTTATGTTTCTGTCACCCTCGGTCATTGCAGAAATCTAATGTCAAATAGGGTTGTTTCGACTAGCAGACTAGCCAAGTGGGCACTGATTGAACCTGTGGCTCGTCTGTCGGACGTGCACTAGTTGAGCTGGGACGAGAAGGTACGGCTCGTTACAATCTGTCAGATGCAAGGAGATCTCTCCTGTCCGCCCACGGTGTTGTGGAGAGAGAGCTTCCCGCTGTGGTGGGGAACAACAAGACACTTCTTAGTGGTGCAAATCACTCAAGACATATACAGCAAAGGTGTTTTCTCAGCAGGGTATGACTTGCAATCTGGGTGCCGGTATGCATTGTTGATGGAACCCACCTCTACAGATGTGGCCGAACCCCTGCGAGGAGCCTTGCCACCCACTTCTCCACTAACATGATCGAGCGTGTGCATACCTTGGACCTAGTGTGTTGAAATATGGCCGGGGTAGGGAGATGGCACGTGGAATGACGATGTGTGCATGACATGGTACGACGATGACGGTGACCAACATTTAGGGATGAGCACGGGGCGAACACGAACATGTTCGCGTTCGCCCCGGCTCGTACACAGCCGTTCGGCGAACCGAACACTGTTCGGTTCGCCGAACATGTTTCGCCAAAAGGGGTGTTCGAAGTTCGCCTGTGAAGGCGAACATTTCGAACACTTTGGTGAACACGAACATGTTCGCCAGGAACATGTTCGTGTTCGCCTCAGGGGCTTAGCATTACAAAACACTTGATTACAACACTGCCAATGCAACGGCGGAAATCCTAATCGGTATCCCGCTACTTCAACTTGTGCGCTCGGAGTAGTTGCTGGCTACGTTTTTTTAGTAAGTGTCGTTCCCAACTCTACTAACCTAAGCGTTTTAGCATTTCTTTTGTACTAGGCTAGTAGTAGTAGGTGAGGATGTGGCAGGTGGTAGAGGGCGGGCTGGTGGCAGCGACTGCGACATGGTTGCGGAGCTCAAAAAAACGAGTTGAAATGAATTGGCCGCGACCCTAAATTAGGTCGCGGCCAATTCGTCGACGAACACTTAGGTGTTCGTCGATGTCCCGCGTCGAACACGAACACGTTCGTGTTCGACGCTGCTCGGCATATCGACCCGGGCGAACACCGAACATGTTCGCACGAACAGCGAACATGTTCGTGCCGAACATTTTTGGGCAAAAAAAAATCCCGTTCGGTTCGTCTCGAACATGTTCGAGACGAACCGAACGGGTGTTCGGCTATATGCTCATCCCTAACATGGCCGTTCGGAGAGCCGAACACTGTTCGGTTCGCCGAACGACTTCCCCAAAAAAGTGTGTTCGGCGTTCGCCTCTGAAGGCGTGTTCGGGCGAACCTCGAACACGTTCGTGTTCGATATGGGGCGTTCTCCAGCAGCGCCACGAACACGAACATGTTCGGCCGAACCTCGAACGGTGTTCGGCGAACAATTTAAGCTAAAAAATCAAAGTCTGTTCGGTTCGTCTCGAACACGTTCGAGGCGAACCGAACAGGTGTTCGGTTTTTTGCTCACTTATGACATAAGGCAAACACTTACGTGTTTTCCTCGAACACAATCATGTTCGTGACAAACATGTTTATGTTTAGGGTTTAGGGTCGCAAGTGAACCTGCCCTTGGACATGTGTACTGAAAGGTATTGAATTCCAACCATCTGCGGCCCATCGTTTGCGTCTTTGATGCGTCAATGTGGCCTTCACTTTCTCTCCCTAGAATTTCCCTAAACTTCTCCCGTATACTAGCCATTGTGCCGTAATTGAGTATTGGACCTAGCCCAGCTATTCTTAGCTGCCTTTCAGATTTGGTCAGCCCTAAGCTTATCGTTAGCTCACCTCACATTTCTCTCAAAATAAATATTCGTGTCAAATCCGCCGACTGACAACCTTTCCTTGTCAAGTTTAATATGTTCAAATGCCCACTGATCTAGATCCGCAGCAGTGAAATTGTTAGCATATACAGTTGTCCAACCGCACACATTCTTTCCAAACCCATAAAATATTGACACTCGCCTCTGAATCCTCAGTGTGAGAGGTTCTTGCCATAGATCCACTTGACTACAGCCCTGTCGGTAGCTAGGAGAAATATGGAGAAATCCTTACTCTTTTACGGAGAAATCCTTACTCTTTTAGGAAAGGACAGACATTTTCAACAGGTGTCAGACTGGCCATTGAACATCCATTGTCTATCCTTGCATACCAATTGAGCCATTTGTTCACCTGGCTATCCACTTTGACCACTAGGCACCATCAATCTGTACAGTATAATCTGCACTGTTGCTTTAATGTAAGTACATGTTTGCATGCTTACGTAACATTCAGAACACCTTATGGTATCTCCTTTTGTCCATCCTTTTGATGTCTGCTCTTTACAACATTACGCTACAAATTGATACTTCAACTATAGATTTCATGTTTTTGTTCACACTTGGAGGTAGGGCTGAGCAAGATGGCAAACGGTTTCGTGTCAAACCGAACGGAAATTTTGCCCAAAATCGTTTGTAGTGAAATTCACTACGTTCAATCTTACTAAACATTTTCGGTTTATCTCTCGCATTTGCCCACAGAGAAGCGAACTCAAACAAGTTCACCATGCAAACACTTAGAGTTAGCATCAAAACCAGCGCATCAAAATTGACATGCTGGTTATTTGGGTCAAAATGGTATTCCGCCAAAGGCATTTCGCCAACTTCTAAAGCACGCCCGACATTTGCACGGCCAAAGCAAGCATTTTGCACTTTCTTATGGGTACTAGTTGAAATCGCTTAGGAGATTGCATCTTTTCTGGAAGGGAAGAACGCGTTCGAAGATTTTGGGAAGTGTTTGACTGTACGCACGAATAAACGAACCCCTTTTTGAAAATAAGTTCGAGGCGAATCGAACGCGGTAAATGTTCGTTTAGGTTCGACTCAAACTTGTTAGAGTTTACCTTTTGCTCAACCCTAATTGGTACCTCTTGACACTTTCAGATCTGGGCGTAACAGATTCCACTTCCAACACCACCTATAAGAGTGTCTGAGCTATCATGTTTACGTATTAAAATCTCGTGGATTTTTCAAAGTCCATCTCCACTGCCCTCTGCCACCAACAGCTTACTCTATCTTCCTCTGTCCTTGGATGGAACCTGTTGTATGTATGTACGATCAGGGATCTATCATATAACAATTTGACCGGGTCTATTCCATCCACCATCAGCAACATGAGCAGCCTTGAATTCCTGTCAGTATCGATTTGATTGAAGCTTCATATTTTGCTTGGATGGCTTTGATTCATCCCTTCAACTGCATTTGTTTTTCCCAATTATTCACTTTTGTCAGTAGTTACCATCGATCTGCAAGCTGTACGCTTCATTGGTGCTTTGGTGTAAATGCAATGCATGTTTCGTGTAACATTCAGAATAGGGAGTCTTATGGTAATTCTTTATGTACGTTCTATGGTGTCTGTTCTTTACACAAAAATGTGTTTCAAAGCCAAACTATAATCTTAGAAAACAAGTTGATGCTCACACTTGGAAGCACCTATTGGTATAGGTACCTCGTGTGATATTCATATTTGGGCGTGAGATCTTCCACTTCCATCACCACCTACTAGAGTGTGTGTAAGCTATCATGATTACGTGTTCAACTCATGTGGCCTTTTCATATTCCGTTTCCACTTCCTCTCCCACCAACTACTTTATCTTTTTCTTTCCTTGGATGGAACTCGTTGCGTGTATGTACCATCAGGGATCTATCAAGTAACAGACTGAATGGGTCTATTCCATCCACCTTCGGCAACATGAGTACCCTTAAATTCTTGTCAGTATCACAAGTCCTAAGTCTGACTTGGATGGCTGTGATCCATTTCTTCAAGTACAGCTTCAGGCTGGGGTCACCAACAAATCCAAAGAAGTTGGCAATTTACGTGTTTGATGTGTGTGGATCTAGCGAAGAACACACGTGTCTTGGTCCATGAGAGGACTAATCATGACGTTTCTCCAAAGAGCTATCCGTGCTTTAGTCACCACTACATGCCGGCCTGAGGCCGGCAGGCCAAAGATGCAAGAAGTTCAATCTGGCCCATGTTGCAATCCAGCTGGCCCAACCGTGCCAGCCCTAGTTCAGCTGTATGATAATGTCTAATGCACTCATGGGGCTCTGGCCTGGGAGTGTGCTTATGTTTCTTTCACCCTCGGTCATTGCAGAAATCTAGTATGTCAAGTTAGGGTTGTTTCGATCCACCATGAACTGACTAGCAGACTAGTTGATCGAATCTGTGGCTCGTCTGTCATACGTGAATTAGTCGAGTTGGGACGAGTAGGTACGGCTCGTTGGTACGGTGCGTGGCATGGAGACCAACATTGGCTGGCCAGGTACAATGGAAAATCGCTCTCGCCCACGGTGACTTGTCGCTGTCGTAAACAGGTGCAGCCGGCCACTCATAGTGATGAACTATTAGAAACCGGGGCCTGCCTTCCATCTCTGCACATTAGCCTCATGATATGATCCTGCAACGTTCAAGTGTCAAGATACATGTGCGCTATCAGATTCCGAGTTTCCATTAGGATTATGAAAGCAAAACCCTTTGGTATCAAGCTGGTAGCAAAAAGCAAAGACCAAGGAAAACTATATGCGACTTCCACTAGTTTCATTCATTCCCAAATTTAAACCTCATGTTCAGCCATTCTAAAGCCGCCCCTCAAAATTGGTCAACCCTATTCATCATCCCGCCTTTCCCTCTCAAGAAATATCTTGCCAACGCTAGTTGTTGACTAACTTAGCTTCCCAAGATCAACCTGTTCAAACGCCCTATCATGCCAGTTGAGCTTAGACTTATCCAACCCATCCCATAATCCATTTTTTACTGCACAGATTCTTTCCGCAAGTAGGCGATGCTGCCACTCCCCTCTAAACAATGAACATGAGAGATGGTTGTTGTAATCAGTTCCTACTTATCCTCAAGTATAGAGGTCCCCAAAAGGTTCTGAGGCCCCCCTAACGGAGCCCTAAAAAAATGTTCTTACGTGCATGGACAAATGCATTCAAGGGGTTGCCAAAGTGTTCGTTACACATCTAATGTCCAAATGATAACATTTGGCTATTCATCCACATTGTTTTCCGCACATGTGTTTACCTAGTTATCCACCTAAACCACTAGCCGTAATCAATCTTCATGCTACGCTCTTCAGCAATGATTTGGTGTATACATGTTTGCATACTCAAGAAACCTTTCAGAACAGCGCCTCCTATGGTATCTCTTTGTCCATTCTCGTGGCATCTACTGGCTACAGAATTGTGTTACAAGTGCTGTGTTAAAGTGTATATATCAGTTTTTAGTTCACACTTGGATAGGTACCTCGTGTCGCATCCACATCTCAACGTGAAATATTCTCTTTGCCAGCCAGCCATAACCGCCTACTAGCATATGTTGACTATTATGTTTTTTTCTATCTGTGACCTACTCCTGTCATTCCCAAGAACTTGCTCTATCTTTCTCTCCTTCGAATGTAACCTTTCGTGTGTATGTACCATCAGGTCTCTACAAAACAACAGTTTGACTAGGTCTATTCCATCAACTCTCTGCAACATGAACACCCTTTTTTACCTGTCAGTATCAAGGCAATCTGGTTGTGCTTCTGATTTAAGCATGAAATGCTCCAATTTATTTCGTCGATTACAGCTTATGTTGCCTTCTGTGTTAAGTATAGAAACTCACGCTGAGCATGACCAAGGAGAGCAGGGGTTAGTCCACTAGGGCCATTGAGGCCAACCACAAGTAAAGGGTTCGTCTCGGGGCCATCTTTGGGGGTTCCATCACATGGGCTTGCAAATCTGTGTGGGTATGGCTTCAAACACACCCACCTCGGACGGTGACAGGGCAGACAAGACAGGGCCGGTCAGCATTTGCGAGTCGGGCATCGGCATGGACGACGAAGATTAGGCACGGGCATGGAAACAAGACAAGCCGGTTTGTTTCGGGTAGCAACGAGGTGGTGATCTGATGAGCTGATGGGCGGACGAGCCTAGGAGGCCTCATGAGTAAGGCTGCTAGGCACGAGCAAAGAGTCGGGCCAGTCCAATTTGGGCCATCAACGCCCATGGGCAATGGTTCAGTTTGACACCAATCCTATTTGAGGTCCATCACATGGTGACTAGTAGGGACTCACCACTGATAGGCACGAACCTGAGATGCACCAGGGTTGCCCATTGCCTGACTGACTCTATGCTTATGTCTCATTCCCAGACAGTGTTGGCTAGAGCGTGGTTTATACAGACTAGTCTTGTGCTACCATTGGTAAGAAGTATGGGAGAAGCAGATCAATTCTAAAATTCAGAAATATCAAGAGCAGAACCTAGGCCCGTTTGGTTTACGCCTTGATGGCCGGACATGACCATCGGGTCAGGTTTGGGCATGTTTGGGCTGGGTAATATTCTCGCTTTCATAGCCGTGGTCCATCCGTTTGAGTTGGACCAGATTGGAAACCTCATGACGAGTGTTACACCTTTGTCCTGATCAGCATCTGCCACCATCGTGTATGTCTTCAGGGAGGCATGGAAGTCTCCTTATAAATGAAGAGTAGACACGAACATGGGTCCAAGCCAAGCCGGTTTATTCCAAGTTGCCATGAGTCGATGGGCTGATGAGCCAAATGTTACAAGGTGCAAAAACACATCGGTTTTTTTTTTTTTTTTTTTGTATTTTTTTTAAGATTGATCAGAGAAAACAGTTCGTAGAAAAGGCCTAATTGGGTGGAAACTTGTTTTTTTTTTTTTTTCAGTACCAGTGCCAATTTGCTACTGTAACGTGGGCAATTTTTTTAAGTAGGACGAGGGCACTGCTATAAGTGATGATGAGAAACTACTAGTTGCTTTGAGGGAGCCTGTTATTTTATTTAACAAAAGAGCTCCCTCCTTTTCCCCAAAAGGTACCATAAAAAACCATCAAAAAAGACAACAATGTTTTCCGACAATTGTTATTTTCCACCTTGGACGCCTAGGACCTATATTTGAAACCTTGCGGGAGCATACATGTTTGGCATGCTCAGGTGTCATATGCCCTTTGTCCGTCAGCGATGGGGTTTCTCACAGTCTAGCCTGGTTTGCCATCAGGAATCATGTTAGCAGTGCTTTGACTGGGTGTATCCTATCTTTTACCTTTGATTTTCGTTGCAGTAATGTCAGTTGTAACAATCTCACTGGCCAACTCTCTCCAACAATAGGCAATCTTGCTAATCTTTCGTACCTGTAAGGCATCTTAGCAGATTTAAGTGTTGTAATATTTATCCTAGCAAACTTGAAGTGTTTTACGAAGAGGAGGTATTCCACTGGTGTACCACAGACCAGCCACAGGTATTCAAGGTACCAAACACCAAACCTAGACTGGCCCGACAACTATCAAACCGGGCTGGTGCAGTGCACAGCACAAATGACCTGTATGGTTTTCTCGTAATTTCAGCCTGTAAGCAGTGTTACCATACTTCAGCAACCTCAGAGAGTCAGTTAAATCGGAAGGCCGATAACTTAAAAACGCCCCATGTGCACATGCAGGGACATTTCTTCGACAGCAATCACATGCCCTCCTGACTACAGCAGCTGCGTCGTCCCACAGAACACTTGGAGTACTTTCTGCATGAAGTGTGACTCCTTTTGCACCACATGTGACAAGTTACCACCTGGTGAGACGCTCCTTGTGCAGTTGGCTGCTATTTACTGCCCGTAATTACTTTGCTCTCATTAGTGCGAGTGGATGAACAGTGCATTGCCACCTACTTAGGTAGCTTTTTCACTGTCAGGCACAGTAACAAGCACAGCTTGCCTACTCTTCATTATCTGCATCTCTTGCATGCCTCCTCATGCCTTTTACTGAAGAATACCTGTTTCAACCCTTCCAACGCCTTCCTTTCCTTCCTGTCCCTATGCAGAACGCCACCATGCCACATCCACCTTCACCATGCCCAACGTCATCCCCATGTTTGATTGACTTTTTCCTTTCCTATTTCTGTCTTTGTACCGCAAAATTGTACACTCCCCATTGGCAGTGCCAAACCCGTCTCCACCTCCTACCACGTCCACTTCCAGTGAGCCTACAGCCTCTCCCTCCCAGTCTGGAGGCGGTTTATCCACGGGAGCCATTGCTGGCATTGCAGCTGCTGGCGCTGTGGCTGTCCTCGTGGTGCTGCTGCTGACATGGCTGCTGTGGACGCGATTCTGCACCAAAGGGGCAGCAGGAGGAGGTGACACCAGCACCAATGTTGATGGCACAAACCAATCCAACTATTAACGCAACAAAGCTCTTTCTCACCATGGACCAGCTTAGGTCTTCCCAGATGCCATGCCGTCCTCTTGGTTGGGCCTACTCATGAAATTTGGGCTAGGGTGCAGCGCGCTATCCCACAGAAATGCCTCTCATGGCACTCTCTTTTGCTTGCCCCTCTATGCAAAATATATATGAAGAAAGGACAAAATTTTGTCCGTTTTTTTTTTTTTTTTTTTTTTTTTTTTTTTTGAGCGCGAATGTGATCTAGCTCGAGGGCAAAGCGAATTGCCTGGTACCAAGTTTGGAATATTGGGTCTGAGTCGATAAGGGCAGAGAATGATGACAATTCAGGCAACATTTCTGGGTCGGGGTTCATTGCCATGACATTACAAAGCGACACAGGTATTGTGTCGAGATGACATTGTAAAAGGTTAGCGAGCTTCATCAGCAAGCATATATGTGACTGAATTTATCTTCCCATAGAAATTTATCCAGCCTTAACATCGACTTTTCAGCATTTTGCAAATGAAGTCATGGTGATTGCTGGTCCTACCAGGGCCGTTAGCAATCTCGAGTAGGCAGTTGAAGATTCCATGCCCTTTAGTTCATCGATCTTTGGTTTCTCTTCCCCCAACTTTCTCATACCTTTGCAGGACCAGTTAATGAGGATGGGGAACCAGCAGCGGCAGAAGGGGAGGCCGTAGCAGCTGCAGCAGCTGCCGCAGCAGTGCTACCACTAGCAGCACAAGGGAGGAAGAGAGATGGTGTTGTGGTGGAGATGGAGGCAGCACGGCCATATGTGTGTCGAGAGTACTCTCTGGCAGAGCTGGCCAAGGCCACAGGAGAGTGGGCAGAGGGGAACAGGATAGGAAGTGGCAGCTTCGGGGATGTCTACAAGGGAGTGTCACCCCACGATTGCAATCAAGCCTGGGCAGTCAAACGAGCTCGAGTGCTCACCAACGACTTCCAGAGAGAGGTATCATGGTTTGAGTTTCTGTTTATATGTTAGTGTCTCGTTTCTTGTTAGTTTCTTCTGCCAACTCCAAGAATAACTGCTCGTCCAATCATTTTATCTCCTTTGGTCTGTTTACTGTTTCTCCTCTCAGGTGAAAGAGATGGCAAGCAAGCATCATCCGCATCTCGTGCGTCTGTTGGGCTATTGTATCGACATTGACCTCTCCACACGACTCATGGAGCAGATCCTCGTATACAAGTTCATGCCCAACAATGACCTTGAGAGCTGGATCGGTCCTGGTGTCTCCCACCCTCTATCGCTTCGTCAAAGGCTTGACATTCTGATTGGGGTAGCAAAGGGGTTGCAGTATCTTCATGACTTCGGCATTGTGCATCGCGACATCAAGCCCGCCAACATTCTCCTCGATGAGAATATGCAGGCATGTCAAAGGATCTTTAAGCATGGTACAAAATTCATACACGTGTCCATCCTTTCAAAAGTATAGGGATGTTTTGGAACAGTCAAGGGTTGCGTCAACAGCATACTCCTCATATTGCATATTAGTGATGTTGTTGATGGGCAGGCCAAGATTGCCGACTTCGGACTCGTGAAACTGAGTGAAGGCACCGTTATGGGCACGTCTGTGGCCGCCACCCGAGTGATGGGAACACCAGGCTATGTGGACCCTGCCTACTACAAGTCTCACAAGGCTACTCCAGCAGCAGATGTGCACAGGTGAGCAGAACCGTGCAGGTCAGCAGAGCAGTCCAGAGAAAAGTGCAGGTGAGGAACAGATTGGCACGGAAAGTCCATTCTCACCAGAACCCGGAGTGGATGAGAAAAAATCCATCTGGAGTGAACGGGTTAATAATTTCGTTTTCTGCAGTGCGTTGCTTGTTTCGTCACATGCAGTCCATGCCTTGCATTGAAGGTATGCATAGGCATGTGTGATCAGCCAAGTTTTTTGTGATGCTCGAAAAGCGTAGGTAGAATCTTGGGACATGATCGCTTGTGAACAGTATGTCAACTGAGGTGTGTGCATTTGAGCGTCATTTTAAGATAATGCCTTCCTTTGCTGCTTGATTTGCAGTTTTGGCGTGGTGATGCTGGTGGTTATTACGGCGCGCAAGGCTGTGCATGTTGAAGGGGACAACCAGATCATTCTCAAGCAGTGGGTAAGACAGAGTTAAGAATGGTATATTTGCAGAATATACGATTATGCCAGACTATCTCTGAAGTGAGTAAAACAGGTTGTCTTTGCCTTTGGTCAATTTGATGTGCTTCTTATATCCTTCCTCATGTTGCAACAATCATGGCAGATTTAACAATGATAACTACCTTGCCTTTCGTCAGAAATAATCATTTCTGACAGAATCAGCCTTTTAATCAATCTGAGGGAATTCCTTCAAACCAGACATCCTCCCACGCGTCCTATTCCCCTCTGTATTGTCATATGCTCTTTACTATTTGCTTCTTAATGTACCACACCCTGAATATTTCTAAACCCTTCGTGTGGCATATGCATTCAACCTGGCAGGTGGCCCCATTGGTGGACTCAGGTGCTGCGGCAGCATTCAAGGACCCCCACTTGGACGCACCGGATGATTTGGTGCTGCGCTTGGCTCGCCTTGCCCTCTCCTGCACTGCCATGCCTGTTGCCTCCCGACCCTCTATGAGTCAAGTGCTAGTGGAGCTGGTGAAGGTGAAGCACGAAACTTTTGGAACAAACATGAGCGAGGCCATATGTTGCATCGACATGGAAGTTGAGAGATCTACTAGCGCCCCTTCCCTCTCTGCTGAAATTGACCGTGCAAAGTGCTCCGGGATGTAAAATGTATCTTCCGCTAGCATGTCATGACCTTTCTTTCTACGTGACCTCACTAGTTAATTTGGATAAAGCCAAGTAGCAGATCCCGCTAGAGAGTAATTGGAAGGGAAATTAGTACTGCAAGTAACATGTCTGTCAGAGATATTTTGAGTAACAGATGCAATGTGATATGTATAGTGGATTGTGAACCATACTCAGAGCAGCATCTCTAGCACTGGCTTGTCCATGTGGTCTATATGAATTGAATGGATGTCGCCTCATTTTCGGATTCTTGCTGTTACATATATGATAGCTGCTCAGCTCATTGCTCCGTCAAACCGAGTATGGCTTCTTCGGCATGGGAATATGCAGTTTTTTTGTGTCATCCGAGCACACTCTGACTACCTGGATAGGCTTTTAAAACTTGGCCGACATACACCTTTAAAAGGTCGCATGGTGATGAATCGCTTCTGTCTACCACTGCTGCCTTCGCAAACGCTAGCGTATACAACGCAGAACACGTTTTTCTCCACACAGCTCAGGTGGGAGACTCAGGTCAGTGACTCAGGTGGGAGATTTGGGTGTGTGATTCAGGTGGGTGACTTAGGTGCGACTAAGGTGGGTGACTCAGGTGGGCGGCTCAGATAGGTGACTCAAGTGGGTGGCTCAGGTGGGTGGCTCATGTGGGTGAATCTGGTGGGTGGCTCATGTGGGTGATTCAGGTGGGGTGGGAGACTCACGTGGGTGAGTCAGGTGGGTGACTCAGGTGGGTGACTAGGTGGGTGAGCCAGGTGGGTGACTCTCGTGGGTGAGTCAGGTAGGTGGCTCAGGTGGGCAGCTCAGGTGGTATAACAAGAGTGTATGGAAGAGAGAAGTGCAGATTTTCGGGCACTAGGGAAATAGAGTAAGTCTCACACGTGTGTGTGTTTGCATAACATCAAAGGTACAGATGGGATTCAGGTGAATCGTGAGTATGTGGTGCATTTGATGCCCGTGTGAGTGCCGTAGTAGGGCTGTAGTTGGGGTATGCTATGCTATGGAAAGTTAACATTTGTACCATGGGCATGGGTCCAGTCATGGGTATGGCAATGTGTAGTGCTACAGAAGTGCGTCAAGGCGTGTGCATGCCACAAACCACACCCTTCCTACATAACTCACTATGCCTCCTCTTCTCCATCACCCCCCTCCACCCCTTCCCACAACATCCTGACAGCCTCATCAGCAGCACCTAAGCACTATCGTGGGTCCAAAAAGTTTTTGAA
This sequence comes from Closterium sp. Naga37s-1, assembly GCA_947471745.1. Classification (NCBI taxonomy): domain Eukaryota; kingdom Viridiplantae; phylum Streptophyta; class Zygnematophyceae; order Desmidiales; family Closteriaceae; genus Closterium; species Closterium sp. Naga37s-1. The sequence continues at coordinate 2,294,147 of CANJKZ010000901.1, forward strand.
CGGGATATGCACTCTTCACCCCCACAGCTGCACGCTGGTGGAGGTGCGCGAGAGGGTGCAGGCGAAGATGGGCTGCCAGTTACCCTGTGGTCGTCTCCCTCTTGAAAGACGAACAGCGGGAGACAGAGGTGCGTGATGAAGAGTATGTGGGCGAGTCATGGGTCACCTGGTCAGTAGCAAGCGAAGCTAGATGGGCTGCTGGTTGACCCATCACAGCTATTTGCATGGGCGAGCAGAGGGAGAAGGAGGTGGGTGTATTGAGGGGTATTTTTGAGTGACGGTAAGGGCTGCTTGGTGGTAGGTACTTGCGAATGAGGCGAGGCTTGGCTGGGCTGTTGGATGCCCTGTTGCTGTGTCCTCCTGAAAGGCACATAGAGAGAGAAGGAGGTGGGCTGTAAAGGTCATTGCTGGCTGACTGTTGGGTCACTCTCAGGTCAATCTCAGGTCACTCTCCGGTTAGTGTTGGGTCAGCCTTGGATCAGCCTTGGGTCAGCCTTGGGTTAGCATCAGGCGGAATGTTTTTTAGGCTGAATTCTATGTGCCTGAGTTCCATGTGCCTGAATTACCTGTGCCTGAATTCCCTGTTCCAGGAAAGAAAATCAGCCAAGCATGATTCAGCCAAGCATGGTTCAGCCAGGCATGATTCAGCTAGGCGTGTTTCAGCCAGGCATGATTAAGCAAAACAGGCGTCATTCAACAAGGAATGATTCAGCTAGCCATGATTCAGCCAAGCATGATTCAGGCAGGCATGATTCAGCCAGGCATGATTCAGCCAGCCATGATTCAGCCAGGCAAGAGTTGTTTATTCTCATCCTGCTTTCTGCCCTTGCTCCTTCCACCCTGAGCGTCTTTCACTCCCATCATGTCTCTGCCATGATTTGGCTAAAATTTCTTGTTAAAGCTGTCAAGTATTTGGACGCAAGACGCGCTTGTGTGAGATGAACGCATTCTGTATATTAGCCGTGTGTGGGCCACTACGAAATTCTGAAACCAGATACATCAGTTCAAAGTGCATACATTCAGCAGCTGCAATCTGAGACAAACGGGTTCTTCTTGGCTTTATGCCACATGGTCATATGCCCTAGAAATCAGTGGGTAGAACGGTAACAAGGGGAACATTCAGCCTCTTCGCGGGAGAAGAACCAGCCGACTTCTGTTCAGCAGTAGTAGCAAGACTAGTGAAGTTCAAAATCAGAGGGGGGAATTGTGCCACCACACTTCAAGAGCAGCAACAGCAGCAGCAGCAAGCTCCCATTCGGCAAACATCCGTGTGAGCACAGATTCCAAGTATCCCCATATTTGAGCACTGGGAGCTCCTTGCTGTTACGGGGGGCGATGATGCATGACTGGTCAGTAGAGGCAAAGCACAGGGGCCTGAAAACACGCCAAGGGCCTAGCAGAAGACGTGATGATAGTTGGGACCTTGCAGCTTGCGCCTACTGAATAGGCCCTGCAAAATGGGAGAGGTGATGGAAGGCAACGCTGGCAAGGCAGAGAAGGTGGGAAGTTCAGAAAGCGAGGAAGATGAATAAGATCTGGCAGAACACTCTCCTGGAAATTCGCCTGAAAACCAATCCTCCTGAGCCCACAGCTCTCTTGTTTGTTTCCAGGCGAATTTCCAGGAGTGTGTTCTGGCCTTGCAAGGTGATCTTGGCCCTGCGCCTACCAAACAGGGCCTGTTTACCATAACCCGCCCCCCTCTTCACTTCCCCTTTTTACCCATCAGGTCATACCCTAATCCCCCACTTTGCCTCACTGCCTTGTCCCCCCCCCACTCCCACGCCCCTCACCTCACCACCTATCTAGGAGGATGGAAGCGAGTGGCAGGCAAGAAGCTAAGACCTCCCTGCAACCACCAAAATGGATTGAGACTGGTGACCTGAGACTGACCTGAGACTGACCTGAGACTGACCTGAGACTGACCTGAGACTGACCTGAGACTGACCTGAGACTGACCTGAGACTGACCTGAGACTGACCTGAGACTGACCTGAGACTGACCTGAGACTGACCTGAGACTGACCTGAGACTGACCTGAGACTGACCTGAGACTGACCTGAGACTGACCTGAGACTGACCTGAGACTGACCTGAGATTGACCTGAGACTGATAAGAGACACCACCGCGGGGCACCCAGCAGCTCGCCCAACTTTGCCTGCAGCCTCTTGCGCAGCTCTGCCATGCCAGCATCTTATGCTTGGGTGAGCAGTGCGCCCATGCCGTGAGTGTGGGGGGGAGTCCGTGGGGCACAAGTCAGTGTGGGAGACAATGCCGCAAGAGTGTGATTTTGGTGGGCCAGAAGTGGGTGTAGGAGAGGCAGGTGTGAAGCTGGTGGAGGGAGGAGTGGAGGAGGAAAGGAAAGAGGGTAAGGGTGGTGAAGGAAAGTTGCGGCGCAGCCTTGGCAAGGAGTTTACTCAGCAGCCCGCAGGTTCCCCGTGAACAGTGAACTTCAGCGCGACAGACCCCACTGCGACTTCGACTTGCCTCAGTGACAGACCTCAGTGCAAAAATCTTCCTCAGCGAACCCATTACTACAAACTAGCTCGTGCCCAGCAGGATTCGAACCTGCGCGGGCAGAGCCCAACAGATTTCTAGTCTGTCCCGATAACCACTCCGGCATGAGCACATGTCCCTATGAAAACAGTAGCAGAACCCTGGCCCAGACTCCTCTCTGCTTCTCCTTTTTGCTCGACCCTGGGAACCCAGTAGCCCTGCCTAACCTCGCCTCATCTGCTCGTCCATCAAGACGAAAACTGGCGGCATGCAACAGGCTCACTAGTAGTGATGGAGAAGGACATAGGCCCACTACTAGTAGTAGAAGACATTGATGTGGGAGAAGAAGGTGAGGAGCTGGGAGGGGTGGGGAAGGAGGGTTGGGGGGGAGGGGGTGTGGAGTGGAGAGGGGAGGGGATAGTACCTTGGGCCTGGATGAACAGTGTGCCCGCGTTGTGGGGTCCCAACTCCATGCAGTGGGGCAGACGTGGGTCTAGGAGAAGCAGGTACGGTGCAGATCCAGGAGGGAAGGCGCCAGAGGGAACGGAGGAAAAATGGCAGTGGCGTGTGAGAATGATGTGGGTGACAGTGCCATAAGAGTGCGAACGTGTGGGCCAGAAGTCTGTACGAAGGAAGCAGATGCGGAGCTAGGGTGGAGATGTGGGAGAAAGTGCTGTAGGGGCTTATATCTGTGACTCAGTGTAGGAGACGCAGGTGCAAAACTGGAACTGGTGAGGGAGGGGGGGGAGAGGGGGGGGGAGGGGGGGGGTGGGGGGGAGGGGAGAGCGGGAAAGAAGGGTGGAACAGCGGGGAAAGAGGAGAAGCAGGTAGAGGCAGATATGAGGGAATCACAAGGAGATGGTGTAGGACAGGAATTACAAATGCGATTCTGGATGGATGGGAAAGGGGGGGTGCGAATGGGAGTTGGATGGAAAGAGGAAATCAGAGTTTGGGAGGGAGGGGAAGGTAGTTGTGGGAAGATGGCGAAAAGGGTCCTACCTTGGCTGCAACCAGCTTCTTAACTCACCTGTCCTGCTGTGACCTCCCTCCAGCCATCTCATCCCCCAGCCCAGCCACTCTCACCCACTCCTCACCGAATCTCAGCAACTCCCACCTTGGTGGCGCCCAGCTGTTCAATGCCACCATTCACTTCACTTATAGCCTGCGTATGACTCAAGAGATTCCTACACGCATCTCCTCGCCCCGAACTGACTCTGCCTTGCGAAATCCAGCTTGTCAACCGCCCCCGGGCCCCGTCCACCCATCGGTAAGACTCTAGGCATCCCCTATGGCCTCCGCCCGCCCCAGCAGCACTCCCCCTCCTCCTCCCCTTCACCCCGCCTTCACTCCCCTTCAACCTCCCTTCACTGCTCTCTCGAGTGAACCGTACACACGCCCCTAACCCACAGATTCCCCTCACCGACTCTCACATACATACCCACCCATGACCGACCCTCACCTTCGTCATCCATCCGAAGCCACAAGAGCAGTAGATATGCCGAAGTGGCACGTGTGAGCAACCATGCGAAGCTCGGGACCTGGATCTTACTTCACTTCTCTATGTGTGCTTTCGACCTCAACTATCTAGACCTGTGGGGAGGTGGGAGCAGAGGCGTGGGGATTGAGGACAACATGAGCGGAAAAAAAGGGGGGGGGGGGGGTTGGAGGGTGACGTGGGGGAAGGGGGAAGAGGCAGAATGGGAGAGAGAAGATGGAGCAGTAAATAGGGACAAGGGGAGGTCAGGAAACCAATAGCAGCGGCAGTGACTGTTGCAACACGTGGATGGCACAATGACGCCTCAACAGGCTGTGCCACGTGGCATGCGACAACTGAATCTCCTTTATCCGTCCAATCTTCCCCGCACCATCATCCCTTCGCCTTTTACTTTATGCATCAATGTCCCACAAACCATACCTGTCACGTCAGTGGTAAATAACTGTTATCTAAGCACCGGACTAAATGTCCGGCTGCTGCGACGCCATGCGGGGAATACCCAGCGAAACACGGAAAACTGCAGCTTACCATCAGCATTACTCCGTCCTTGCAACCCTCCCACGCAATCAACGGCATCTTCGACGCCTCAGAGAAAGCCTGAGACATGCCGAGGCGGCATCGGTGCATACCGCCTGTGCATGCGGCCGAATCGCCATCCGATCTCTGAAATCCCGCGAATGGATGTCGCGATTTGCCTGAGCAGGCAACAGGGACCGCCGAAGGAAGGCTGCACCATTTGTGCGGTGTCGCACAAGCATCACCAGCCGCAGAAACAGCAGCAGCTGCGCGCCGTCGCGGCGCGAGGCGAGAGTGCGCAGCAGCATTCGCAGCAGCGGCGGCGGAAGCTGCGCGCCGAGCGAGGCGGGAGTGCGCGGTGCGGGGAGAGCGATGATCGTGTCGGGTGGACTCGAGTCTGAAATGCCGCAACGTAGCAGCAGCTGGCGACATGGGCACGACGACGGGTCCTTGCTGTAGCTGCTACTTGAAAATTATGTCGATTGGTAGTTATTAAAGGATAGCAGGGGCTATTGATAGAACTAATGGCTATAGATAGAGCGAGTGCACATGGAAGATTGGATTGATGGCGACGAAGATGCTGGCGATGATTCCACCAATGCGGTGCGGACGGAAAAGCCAGTACGGTTCCATGCACAGCTACTAGAAAGCGCCATCGATGGATTTTTCATGCTTGTGGGGAAGGACTCCTGAAAGTGAACTTGGCACGAGAGGTTCAAAATTAGGGTTGGGAGGCTGAAATGACGAGATGTGTTTCAAAAGCCTCCTTTTACACGAGCACGCGAAATTCCCGTTGGCGAGGTTTGGGGAAAGGCGGAATCGAAAAGTCCGGATGCGAGATGAGTCAGCCTCGGTGTCGTCAACTAGGCCGAACCTGATCCCCGCCATCTTCAGGACTTTCCTAAACGAGTCCGGTAACCCTTCGCCTCACTCCGAACGCACAGACGTAGATGTCCGAAGTCTTCACCTCTCACTCAATCGGCTCGTCCACATGTCGACAAAATTTCCCAGCCGAGCCTGGCGTGCCAGACGTTCGGAACCTCGCACATTCTTCGGCGCTTCGCACAAAGCCGTAGCGACATGAACAAATTCGGTAACCCTATAAAGTTTGCTTCCAGCAAACATAATGCTAGCAACCCGCCTACTCACCTGCTCGCTCTCCCTGCTCGCTCCTACTCGCCCTTGACAAGCCGCTGCTCAAGCGGAAAGCAAACTATATTCCGTCCACCTACTCTCGTAGTCTCCACGGTCGGGGCTTTAGAAGTCTGCTCTGCTGTGCTCTTCCTATTTTTTAGGCGCCTAAATTTAGACGCTATGCTTCACTTTCGGTCCTACCCGTTTAGTCGTCGTAATGGATAATTTGAGCTCTAGGCTCAGCGCGCTTACTATGATGCTCTCCAATTAGTCCGCAGTGTGACTATTGACTCCTCCCAAAGTCCGTTTAGTGCTTTCCTGTCGCCTGGCCGAGTGTGCTGATGTATCGCCTTCATTTCGCCGCTGTTCGCCTTGTCATGCCTCCATTTCGGCGGAGTCCGCCGTATCAAGCCCCCGTTTCGCCATGTCATGCCTCCTTTTCGCCACGTCCCTCCTCCATTTCGACACGTCGCGTCGCCATTCCACCAGGTCACGCCGCCATTCGCCATGTCACGCAGCGGTAAGATCCGCACAGCGGTAAGATTCCGACGGTGAGTCGCATTGCCCGCTTGCATTTTCTCGAGAATGCGCTGCGTGCATGCTCTCCGCTCCTTCGCCTAGAAGTACGAGCGGTGTTACTACCATTACGGGCCGCGCGCGCGTCTAGTGCCACGGCGCGCTGACTGGGAGCCGTGGCTTGCCACGGTCAGGTGGCTGGCGGCTCCTTGAGTTACCGAGAGCTGATGGCGTGGCATATGGCCTGGGCCAAACCTGTGGTTTAGTTTGGCCCCTGGACGCAAAGGACGATGATCGTAACGCAGCTCGTCCGCGTGCTCGCCGCGTGCTGCCGTGGCGGCAGTCGGAACGGCGAGCATGCAACGGCGGCATTTCACGCGTAGCCTAGTAGGGTTGGCGTCGTTGTAGCGGCAGCGGCGGGCGTGCCAGTGGCGCGACAGCGAGCGCGAGAGAGCTCATTCCCCGCTGCTCATTCCACGCGCGAGCCCGCCTTTACGGGCGTACCCGGTCGCATTGTTGCTCGGTGCATCGTCGCTCAGCGCATCGTCGCTCAGCGCATCGTCGCACAGCGCATCGTCGCACAATGTATCATCGCTCAGGGCGACTGAGTCACCCCCGCTATGGACACCCCCGCAACTCTCGAACTGTCCTTGTCATTGAATAGACGTGGTACAGCAAAGGCAAGGATAAAGTGCTAAGGTAAGAATGCATAATCCAACCTAAGGAAGGGATAAAGCCCTGGCAGGTAAGCAGTACAAGGGGTTGCTTGCGTATGAGGGAAGGACGAAAAGGGGGTGGTGGGTGTGATGGGGTTGGTGTCATGAGGAGCGGGGGTGCTCGCTTACTCCTGCATCCCTGCCCTCTCCCTCTGCCTCGCTTCTGCCTTCCCCTACCCTCTCCCCGTGTCATTCCCTCCCCTCCCACTTCCCTTTCGTCTGTCTGCCGCCCTTTCCAAACGCAGACCCATTTCCTACTTCCCCTGCTCCCACTGCTGCTGCTCACCTTCTTCTGCCCGCGCTGTGCAGCGGCAGGCTGTGAGTGCGCCCGGGCGGGCGGTGGGGTGGCATGAAGTGGTATGGGAAGCTATGAGATTGTATGGAGCTATGCAACGGTATCGGAAGGTATGAGGCAGTGGGGCGGCGGCGGGGTGGTGCAAGATTCTCCATGTGAGATTCATATGAGCCACCAGCTTTGGGAATGCACCTCGCCTGCACTCCTGCTCCTCCTAGCCGCTACCCCGCCAAACCAGCCCATAGGAGGGGAGTGGGGTGCCATGGCCCTCCAGCACGCCATGGCTCTCAGGTCTCGCATGTGCTCGCCCCCAAGTTTCAGCTGGAAGGGGAGAGGTGTCGGGAGAAATCGGTGAGGGTGGGAAAGGCAGGAGGTGGCTTAGACTTGCAGGATGCGAAGCGGGGAGCTCTGCACGTGCACTGCACATACTCTGGGATCTATGCACGTGCATGCACATCCGAACATGCCCCTGCTCTCCGATGCCTTCGATGCCCTGGTACATATCAATGGCACATCCTACGCATGAGCATGGGCTGGGGCGTGGGTGGGCTGGGCCAAGTTTTTTGAAGTGTGCGGGCTGTGCCGTGCTTAGGCCAGCCCAACCCGGCAGCACGGGCCGGACGTGGCGCGAGTCGTAGCGCGAGCTATCTTCCTTCCGACGTCTGGCTGAGCCTGTCCGGGCCAGCCCGGGTCTGTCTGGTGTGTGATGACCCGGGATTAGGTGCAGTCCAAGGCGCGCCACGCGTGTGATGAGTCTGTTTTTGAGTCGAATCAAAGACAGACTCTTCCTTCCGACGTCAGGCTGAGCCTCTCCGGGTCAGCCCGGGTCGGCCTGGTGTGTGATATGTGCAGCCCGAGGCGCGCCGCGCGCGCATCACATCTTGTCAGCGTGACAAGGGGGGTTGTGTGTGGGTCGTTTGAGGAGCTAGTGTGTGGACACGTCACTGGTGCAAGGGAGGGAAGCTGTGTGGGCGTGGCCCCGTGACCAGGGGGGAGTATGGGCGGGCGCTAACAACGGTGGGGGTGTGGGTGCGAGCAGGGAGGCATGGTGGGCCGGGTGGGAACCAACCTAACCAGGTCCGACCATGGCCCTAGCAGGGTCAGCCTTATATTCCGCCTCCCGGGCTGTCTTCCCATCAAGTCCACCCGGGTCTGGTTAGCCCAAGTGCTGCTTGGTTATGAGGCCATCTCCGCCAGGCCGATCCGGGCTGGCCCATGCACTTGCCTGTTACACTTACCTCCAGGGGTGCACATCGGTTATGCACTTGCCTGTTACACTTACCTCCAGGGGTGCACATCGGTTATGCACTTGCCTGTTACCTCCATGCCAATGGTGGCAATAGATAGACTGTTGCTCTCTTCTCTGGTGACCCTGCTTTGATCTGTACAATTTCATTTTTGGTACCAGGTAGGTTCTGTGGTCGTTGCTTTAGAGCGCTACTCCTTTTTATGTTGCTGGCCTACATTCTTCTCCCTTCCCCATCCTCGTCTTCCCAGCAGTCCTTCCTCTCTGTTTCCCGCTCTCACAATCAGCTCGTGTGCGTTTGGAGCTGACCACGTAATTGTGGCGCCATGCCTGCCTGCCTGCATTGCTGTCCTTGCTGTCTGACCTCTTTCCCTCCTCCCTCCTTCCTCCCGTCCTTCCTCGATGTGCTTCTCCTTCTCACGCTCAGCTAATGCGCCTCGGTGTGCCACTGTGTTCGTATGGAGGCGCTACCCCTCCAAACTGGCCCAGAATGTCTCTCATTGCCATGGGCGGATGCGTCACTATATCGTAGTCATCACACCCTCTGTTCTCTCTCCTTCACCCCTCCCAACTGCCCCACTTCCGCTCTTCTTTCCCCATGTCTCCCCTCTTCCTCCCTCCTTGGAGGTTGGTTGATGGTGGCAGCACATGCACATGCACTTCAAACGCCTTTCATTTTTTCTCTCTCTCTCTAACCGCAACCCCATTTCTCCCCCCCCAACTCCCCGCAGCTGCTTATGTTGAGACGTCTCAAAGCAGCCAGCTCGCCCTGGTGGCATGGCGTGCAGGGAGGGCAGGACCGTGGAGGTGACTCTTGGGGCACGGGCAGAACCAAGATGGCTGTGTCGCTAACTGACACTCCAAAACTGAGTGACTTTAGCTTTTGGCATTTTGTTTGTGCGCTACATGGTTGGGAGAGCTGTGCTCGGGCACCTCATGTCATCCCATACTTAATCCCATGCTCCATCTTCGCCGCATCCCATTTGTCGTATGCCTCATCCCATACTGCATCCCATACCTCGTCTGAAACATTATGCCTCCACTTCATCCCACACCTCATCCCACACCTCATCCCAAACCTCACCCCATCCCGCACCTCATCCCATCTCACACATCTCACTGCATTGTTGTTACCGTATCACTTTTTCTTCCTTAGTGCCCTGCCCTCTCATGCCTGCCTCCACTCATGCCTGCCTCCACTCATGCCTACCATTCACTCACTGCCAGAAAAATCATCTTGAGCTGAAAGAGACGCAATAAGTTGCAGAAGGATGCATTGAGAGGGGTGGATTGTGGGGATGCAGTGAGGGGATACAGTTGCAGTTGCATGCAATTCAGTTTTGCCAGTATTATACATTGACTAATTGTTATCATGATTTTATCAGCACATTGTGGTGAGCATTGGTGGGGTGGAGTTGTTGTGAGGCCTCAAAAAGTCATTTTAGGGTGGCAATAGCCTTATGAGGGTGCTAATGCTTTTAGAATGAAACACTGCATTAATTTCAGAATTTTACATTTCACAATAAAGTTTATCAAAGCCCTGTACCTATTCTCTAGGGCAATCTAACCTATTCTATGCAAGAAATCATTCCAGCCACACCCAGACTCAATCCTTGAAGATATGAGCGAACAAGAAGCAAAGCAGCAAGGCAGCGTGCACTCATTCCCCTCCATCCACCAATTCCACCCAGCATCCCGAACACCCTGACAGGCAGGGTGCAAAAAGTGGTGCTCCTCCATCTCGGGCCCAATGGAGAGAAGATAACAACTCCCTACCCTATTCCAGGGCCAATCACTCGGATAACGTTATCCCACTCTCCCTTGCCTCCTCCCACCGCCACACCACGCCAGTTGCATTGCCCCCTGCTGCTGCCCCATCTCCACAATACCCCTCGCCTCCCTCTCCTCCATCCATCCATCACACTCACCACCACCTTCCGCTCCTGCTCTTCCCCGCGCTGCTCCCCCCGCTGCCCCCGAAGGCTTGGATCAAGGCGGGGTGGTGGCACACGTGCGCCATGGTGAGCCTCTCCTCCACGCGCACTCTCAGCATGCCGCTCACCAGCGCGCGGCACTCCTCCGACACGCCCTCCCACGCTGCCCCCTCCACACGCGCGCGCCACTCGCCCTGCTGAGGCGCCTCCCCTGAGTAAGGCCGCTCGCCCGCAATCATCTCGTACAGCGTCACCCCCAGCGACCACACGTCAGCTGCGCAACCATACCCCGCTGCCTCTGCTCTCCCCGCTGCTTTTCTAGCGTGCTTGGCGGCGCCCGGGGCGGGCGGGCAGCGAGGGCGGCAGAGGGCCTCCACCTCAGGCGCCATGTACCCGGGCGTGCCTGCGGGAGTGCTGCACCCGCGTTGCCCCTCCGCCACCACCTGCGCCAACCCAAAGTCCGCCAGCCGCACTGCCCCCGCTGCCAGGCGGGGGGAGGTGCGCGCTGAGGAGACGGGCGCGGACAGGCCGAGGGCAGCAGGAGAGGCGCGCGCAGGCGCAGCAGGAGCAGCGGCGGTGGAGAAAGGCAGGGGCGCGGAGTGGGGCGTGGGAGTGGAGAAGAGGATGTTGTCGGGCTTGATGTCGCAGTGCACCACGCCTCGCTCGTGGCAGAACGCCACGGCGTCGCCCACGTGCTTCACCACTTCCAGCGCCTCCGCCTCCGCCATTCCCCCTCCCCGCCCGCCCTCACCGCCCGCCTTCCCCCACCACCGCTTCCCCTTGCCTCTCCCCGCGTCTCCCGCGCCATTGCTTGCAGCAGCCTTGTGTCGCTGCAGGAGGGCGCGGAGGTCGCCGCCAGAGCACACGTCGGAGAGCATGTACGCGTGCTGCTCGCCCAGATGCACCTCGCGCACGCCCAGCACGCCCGGACACTCGCTCAGCGACGCCGAAAGCATCGCCTCGTTCGACGCCGCCACCAGCTGCTTTCGCTCCACGCGCTTCACCGCCACCACCTCACCGTTCTCCACTCGCCGCATCGCCACCACCGTGCCAAACCCGCCACGCCCCAACTCGCCGGTTTCCTCGAACAGCTCGGGGTCCAGCACTCCGTCGTATGCGCTCAGCACGAGCGGCCGACTGCAGGCGCGCGGAGCAACGGGTGGAGCAGCGGCGCGGTAAGCGGGAGGTGCATGGATTGCAGCTGGCGCCGGTTTCGTAGATTTCGCGACGGCTGCGGCAGAGTCGCCGGATCCGGAACACGTCGAAGCGACGGACGAATCCGCGGCGTCCGACGAGGCGACGAGGTCAACGTTGACTGGCATGGGCCACGACGAGGTATTCGCCTCGGACGGCGCGTACCACGACGCCGTGACGAGACCTGCCAGAACGAACGCGGAGGAGAAACGGTTGGCACTTTCGTGCTAACCTAACTCTCTCTCACGTCTATCTGGAAGGACGGAGCGGTTTCCTGGAAGAAGGAGAAAGAGAGAGGCAGAAAAGGGTGGGTCGAGGACCAAGGCTCGTGTTATTCTCGTGAGTTTAAGAAAGCGACTGAGACTAATTTTTTCGTCATAAAAAGCTCGATCACTTACCTTCTAACTTGCTCTCTTGTTCGGGCGCTTCGGATCGGCCTTCGCTGGTCGATTTGGCCAACGAGTTGCACGAGAAAGCGGTGTAAGCCGACGGCTTGGCCATCCAGATGTCCATGGCGAGTGTAAGAAAGCGATTGATAGCTACTTCTTCATAGAGTGAGGCTGGTAAGGTTCTCAGAGTCTATTTGAGACTTGGGTGAGATAGTCACAACAAGGGAGCATTTTTTTTTTTTGGAGGAAGTCGTGTTGTTCACACTGAGCAAAGACGAAGAAAGAAGTATCAAATGGCTGGACTTGTACTGCAGGCAGGCTGACTCCAGAAGAGAGCAGAAAATGGACGAGGGGAAGGGAAGACAGCGAGGAGAGTGAGCGGCTCGACTTCTGGCGATGACATCGCTGCCGGAGCAAAAGTCGAACCAGCGAGAAACGCGGAAACATACCACTTTGTATTATGACCGAACCTCTCAAGGCTCGTCAAGGTCCCAAGCCGCCTGAACGTCGCCTACCATTTCGCTAGGCAGCTGGTCAGGGCCGAACCGAACGAGTTTTGCCAAGCCCAGACTTCCACCGTAACGTGATTGGTCCCAGACTTCTCGCCGAACCTCAACCAGGGGATGTCTCGCAACCTAGAATTCACCCGTTTGACTTCGTTGTGCAAGCCAGGTTTGGCGGGAAGACCAAACTGCCTGTGGAGATCGATAGACCCGCGAGATTCGCGGAAGCCTTCACAACAAGAACTCTACAGCTATTGTATAACAGACATACGCTCACTTATAATATACATTGAAACGGTTGATATCATATGAATGAAGGAAGAAAACAGACAATATTACGATGCTCAAAAGTGGGTCCAATACTTGAATCAGTTTAAAAAAAAACATAATCGTATCCTCAACAATATATGATTTATTTGATGTACCGTACCATAATAACCATGTCATGTCAGGTGCGCAATGGGATGAGACGTGAGATGATGTAGGGCATAAGGTGTGGTGTGGTGTACTTAGCTCTGTTAATATGCACATTCAAAAAGTGATATAAAAAATACACATACCGGTACGTTTGTGTGTACTTCTCTACTCGTTAACTTGAGTTGCGTAGACTAATACACCCGCCGCACTCAGAGCTCCACTCACATTCGTGATGCAAATCGTTCTGCCGAACTCTCCCCGCACTCTCCCTGCAAAAGAGGCACGTGCAATTTGATGCAGGCAGCAGAGTTCCAGCGTAGGTGGAGGGCCATTGGCGATTGGATTGCCTCCAATGAAATGAGGCACGTGCGGTTCGATGCAGGCTGAAGTGTTCCAGCGTAGGTGGACGTCCATTTGCCCGTATTCCAAGGGCGAACAACTCCTCAGATTGCCTCCAGATGAGATGAAGCACGTGCGAGTTGATGCAGTTGTTTAACTGGTGGGAGAAGGCAGGGAGGGGAGAGCGAGCGGGAGGGAAAGGGGGGGAGGTGGTGGGAGGTGGAGGGGGTAAAAAGGAAAAGTGGGTGAGGAATGGGGAGTGGGGAGAAGGTCAGACAGAAGTGTGGCATGTGCAAGTCAATACGGCTGTCCAGCAGGTGGGGGGGCAAGGAGGGGGCGGGGGAGGGGAGGAGGGGAGACATGAAAATAAGGGTGAGAAGAGGAATAGGCAAACACTGCGTATCAATGCTTCCTCACATCCAACGCCTGCATCTTCCCAGTTTCAACATTTCACTCACGTGTCACAACAACAGATGCAGCACATCTCAGCTCGTCAACACCGCCCCTTAACCCCACCATCCATAGAGACCCATTCACATTCACCTCAAGGCCCCCTCTGCTGCAGCAACGCAGAATAGAGCTGTGGCCTGCTTGACGCTCGCACGTGGCGAGTCAGAAGGGCATGCACTCAAGACTGGCAGAAGGGCGCAGTGGCTCTCGGCTTTGGACAGGTCTGGCGCATCGGAGGTGACCCGGAGGAGATTGTGCCATAGAAACGCGCGAATAATCTTGTCCGTATTTTTGAAAATTCTCAAAAAACAGATTCAGCCAAAGAGACGCGTAAATGACCATGTCCTAGTATGAGCGCTCCTCGCCCTTGAGGGGCGTGTGGAGCATGAGCTCCACCCTTCCCAATACTACTGCTGATGTGTTGCATTGTGAAGTAGGGAAAGGGAAGGGGATAGAAGAGAGTTGTCGCAAGTCGTGAGGATGCAGTGGAAGCGAGGTTTTGTTTGTGAGGGGCGTGCTGTGCAGCAGCTCTGCCACACTCCCTCCCACCACACCTGGCTTCGGAGGGAAGGATGCGAGGAGGATGGAGGAGGATAAAAGGAGAAGGCAAAGGAAGGGAATTGTGTGGAAAATGGGAGAGAAGAGGGGGAAAAGGTGAGGGTAACTGAGGGGAAGGAGACGGTAAAGGGATAAAACGGGGAGGGTATGAGGAGGGGAAGGGGAGGCAAAGGAGAGCGGAAGGGTAAACGTTGTTGTATGGTGTGTGGATATAGGAAGGTACCTCCGATCCAAGTCAATGCACTCGTCTCATGTGCCACAAACGTCATGCACACACCATCTAAACACCACACACACCATCATGCTTACCATGCGCATGCATGCACACCATGCATGCACACACCATGCACGTTGATGCATAGCACTCACCATTCACCCACCCACTCCAGTCATGGGGTGCGGCTCTCGAGGCTCATATTCGCCAGAAAGATGCCTGGGGACGCCGCATGCCGCGCCTGCTTTTATTGAGTTGACTCAAATGAGTCAACTAGAAAAAAACGACTCTCGTGGCTCATATTCGTCAGGACAATGCCTGGGGACGCCGCATGCCGCGTCTGCGACCTCCTTGGCTCACCTCCGCTGCTCTCCTTGCATCAGCGTCTCTCGCAGGTCGTGCCACGTGTCCATCAACACGCTGTCAGCACCAATGGGGCAGGAGCTGCTTGAGAGATGGGAGAGGGAGGAAGGGAAGGAGGAATACGTGCGGCAGGGGAAGGGGTCGTATGCAGGGGAGTAAAGGTGCAGTCATGAGTACACAAACAACCCGTCTGCACTCAGGTGCATTAGCTGGGCGTGGGGGATGGGGGAGCGCACGGGAGGACAAGATGTAAGGCAGCAAGGAGAGCATTGGAGGCAGGCAGGCATGGGGGCACAAACACGCTGCCAGCTCATTAGCTGATTTTGAGAGCAGGAAACGGAGAGGAAGGACGGAAGAGAGGAGGGGAGGGGGGAAGGGATAAGAACACAGGGCAGCAACAGTCATCGCTACTCTTTAGACTATACATGGAGAATGAATGTTAATCGACTCCACACACACATAAAAACCACAGCACCAACCTGGTATTAGCAGTGACAAAGGCAGGGCCACCCCGAGGGTAACAGTCTTATCTCTACTATGGATGTAGATGCATTTGTCACGTGGAGTGCACTCCATGTCACAGTATCATATGTACCCCATAGAGTGCACGTGCGAAGCTTCCCGACTTGCTTGCTGTACGTCCAAGCCACCACCACCTCGCCCTCTCCGCCACCTCCTGCCCCACCCACACCCATTTTCCCCCAAGCGTCTCCCAGTCCAGCTGAAACTTGGGAGAGAGCATGTGACACGCACCTGAGAGCCACGGCGTGCTGAAGGGTCGATGTGGAAATTGAAGGGGTAACGGAGGGAGATTGAAGTGCAGCCAGGCTGCAGTGCAAGAGCTGGTGGCTCATCTCATGCTTTTTACTACTCCTCTATCGGGTCTTGGTGTCGGTGGGATGATGAGTGGTGGTAGGGGGCATTGGAGTGCATGAGCTGGTGAGTCAACCAGGTGTAAATCTTGAGATCCTCAAGCGTCACACGTGCTACGCTTCACTCCTCTGCTCACACACATACAAGAGCAGCAGGTGGGTGAGATTTGCGAAGGATTCTGGAATTGCCCAGTGATGCCCATGTTGTCCAGATCCCCGTACGGTGAGGGGAGACAAGAGGAGAGCATTGAGGAACAGGCAGGGCAGGAGCAGGGGCCTTGACAAAGAGGCACGGTATATGGTTTGCAGGGGCAAAGATTTGGACCAAGCATGAGCAGTGGGCAAGCCAGTCGGGCTGGCCCGGTTTGTATGCCCAAGCAGGGCCAAGCCTCAGTTTCTCCACGTCGGCCAGGGCAGGCTCACGCCCTAACCCCGGCAAAAGCGCCAGGGCCAGGCCGGGCGGGCGAGAGAAAGTCTCGGTTCCTCATCCACCCATCCCGTGCCTCATTCACCCATCCCGTGCCTCATTCACCCATCCCGTGCCTCATCCACCCATCCCGCGCCTCATTCACCCATCCCGTGCCTCATTCACCCATCCCGTGCCTCATTCACCCATCCCGTGCCTCATTCACCCATCCCGTGCCTCATTCACCCATCCCGTGCCTCATTCACCCATCCCGTGCCTCATCCACCCATCCCGTGCCTCATTCACCCATCCCGTGCCTCATTCACCCATCCCGTGCCTCATTCACCCATCCCGTGCCTCATTCACCCATCCCGTGCCTCATTCACCCATCCCGTGCCTCATTCACCCATCCCGTGCCTCATTCACCCATCCCGTGCCTCATTCACCCATCCCGTGCCTCATTCACCCATCCCGTGCCTCATTCACCCATCCCGTGCCTCATTCACCCATCCCGTGCCTCATTCACCCATCCCGTGCCTCATTCACCCATCCCGTGCCTCATTCACCCATCCCGTGCCTCATTCACCCATCCCGTGCCTCATTCACCCATCACGTGCCTCATTCACCCATCCCGTGCCTCATTCACCCATCCCGTGCCTCATTCACCCATCCCGTGCCTCATTCACCCATCCCGTGCCTCATTCACCCATCCCGTGCCTCATTCACCCATCCCGTGCCTCATTCACCCATCCCGTGCCTCATTCACCCGTTCTGCGCCTCATTCACCCATTCCGTGCCTCACTCACCTGTCCCGTGCCTCACTCAATAGCCCTGTGCCTCACTCATCTGTCCCGTTCCTCACTCAATAGCCCTGTGCCTCACTCATCTGTCCCGTTCCTCACTCAATTGCCCTGTGCCTCACTCGCACACGTGACATCAATTATGTCATGAGCATGTGCCTCACACGTCATGTTCTGAGCATGTGAGGGCTGCCCATACGGCGCACACGTCGCTCCCGCCTGCCATCCCTCGAACATCAACCACGCCTGCAACGCGGCCACTGGGGGGAAAACCAAGGCAGAGGGGGAGGGGTTCTGAGACAAAGAATGATTCTTTTTCGCGACGTCTCGTTTCAGGCCACCGCCAAATCACCCCAAACACACAGCGGACTCAGCGATACAATCGAGTGGGGTGGCGGCGGGTGGAAAAGGAAAAAGATTAAGGGGAATGAATGGTTTACACTCGCATCAATGCTTTAGTGGGCGGATTGCGTTGAAAGGGGGCAAACTGTCACTCGGCCAATTTCGAGATGGTGAATGGCGACGTGACTTCGCGAAATGGCGGCGCGACATGGTGGAATGGCGATGTGACGTGTCGAAATGCGGCGGGACGTGACGAAATGGCGGCGCGACATGGCGAAACGGGGCTGTGACACGGCGGAATGGCGTGACATGGAGGCGTGACAAGGGGGACGGTGGCGAAATAAAGGCGATACATCAGCACCCTCAGCAAGGCGAAAAGAAATCACTAAACGGACCTTGGGAGGGGTCAATAGTCACACTGCGGACTGCATGGAGAGCATCATGGTAATCGCGCCGAGCCTATAGCTCAAAGCACCCATCACGACGACTAGTAAACCTGGTAGGGCCGACAGTGAAGCATAGGATCTAAACTTTAAACGCCTAAAAAATAGACGGACGAGCACAGCAGAGTACTTCTAAAGCCTCGACACGAGAGTGGGTGGACGGATTCTAGCTCGCTGCTTGAGCAGCGACTCCTCAAGGCGATTAGGAGCGAGCAGAGAGACCGCTGACGCAGGTTGCTGATTTGGGTCTGTTTGCTGGAAGCAAACTAATAGGGTTACCAAATTTGTTCAGGTCCCTCCCTACGGCATTGTGCGAAGCCCGAACATTGCGAGGTCCCGAGTTCGCAAAAAACTGGCCAAGAACTTTCGAGTGCCGAAGCAAAGGTTGTACAGCCAGCACGCCAGGCTCGGCTGGCACTTCGTAGGTCTGTGCGTTCGGTTTGGTTTCTGGTTTGGGGGCGACATTTTGAAGGTTACCAGATTTAGGAATCGTACGAAGCCCCCAAAAGGCGGGGATCAGGCTCGGCCTAGTCTGACGACACCGAAGCTGACTCGCCTCGCGTCCGAACTTTTCGATTCCGCCTTTTCCCGAACCTCGCCAACGGGGATTTCGCCCAGCAAGATTGTTGTCGTGTAAAAGGAGGCCTTCGAGTCACATTCTCGTCATTTCCTAATTCTGTTCGATAGTCATTTCAGCCTCCAACCCTAATTTCGAACCTTATATGCCTAGCCCACTTTCAGAAGTCAACCTTCTCAAACATGAATGCCTACATCGATGGCGGTTTCAAGTAGCTGTGCATGGAACCGTACCGGCTTTCCCGCCCGCAACGGATTGGTGGAATCGTCGCCAGCATCTTCGTCGCTGTCAAACCACTCTACCATGTGCGCAGTCGCTCGATCGTTAGTTCCATCAATAGCCCCTGCTAACCTTGAATAGCTACTAATAGACATAATATTCAGCTAGCAGCTACAGTAACGACACGTCCTCCTGCCCGTGTCGCCAGCTGCTGCTAGGTTGCAGCATTGTCAGACTCGAGTCCGTCTTCTGACGCGATCGTCGGCCTCCACCCACCGCGCACTCCCGCCTCGCTCGGCGCGCAGCTCCCGCCGCCGCTGCTGCAGATGCTGCTGCGCACTACCGCCTCCCGCCGAGGCGGCGCAGCAGCTGCGCAAGTGACGAAGTCCTGTTTCCCGCCGCAGGGAGATCCCGCCGTGGCCGCGGCTGCACGTATGTGTCGAGATGAAATGCAATGACGATTCTCCTCTTTGGACACTTGATCGATTCAGTGCTGCGAAAAAAACTGATGCGCGGAGAAGCACGGGCGACTCATGTGATGTGGGTGCATTTAAGAATCACTCAGGGCGGTCATCGGGGACTTTCCGAGCAACAAAGGGCGTTCTGGCGGTGGGACGTGTGAATTCCTCACACGCTGTGACTCCACTCCTCCACTCACGTACCTGACCCCATGAGTACGAGGACCCATCACGCCAGGCCAAGGCGCGCTCGCTCATTCCTCTGCAGCACCTCAGGAGGCTGCGGCAGTCTCCCTTGCCAAGGTTCGCCTAGGCATGGGCATGGTCACAGGTCCGGGTCGGGTCGGGTCGGGTTGGGATGAGTTGGTTCGGGTTGCGTCGGGTCGGGTCGGGGGCAGTTGGCTCGGGCTAGATCGGGTGTGATCAGGTCGGGTCTTGTGATGTCGGGTTGGGCCGGGGGTCGAGTGGTTCGGGTCGGGTCAGGTCAGGTACGGACGGGTAGGGTCCAACGGATCGGCGCAAGTCGAGCGGCCGGGTTGGTCATGTTGGGTCGCACCGAGTCGGGTCGGATTGCGTTGGGACGCGGTTCTTGATGGAATGAAATTTGGCTCGTTTTTCTTCAGCAGCTGGAAGGGGTTGCTGCGTCCATGCTAAAGTTCGTCAGACATTATGTGGTGCGGCGCGGTGCTGTGCTCTGCTCTGTTTTGATATGCTCCCTCCGTCAGTAACATCCTATCCAGCGTCATGGGTGAACCTGCAAGCAAGTTGCTGATATCTAAAACCATAGTGCTGCTGCTAGGTATAAGAGGGCAAGAGGAGTCGGGAGCAGATGAGTGGCTTGAAAGCGCGCTCTGCCCACAGCCTACCGCACCACAACCTACCGCACCGCATTATAACCTACCACACTACAGTCTACCGCATTACAACCTACTGGACCACAGACCTACCATACCTTAGTCTCTCTTTCCCTGTCACCACCAAGTTCCCACCACAGGAAGGCCAGTACCAGCCGTCAGAAGGGGACTTGTGTGACACAGTGTTGAGGCAGATACTGGTCAGGAAGTTGCATTGCGGTTCAGGTGATCGCAGTGCTGGTCCCCCTTACGGCAGTCTGTTGACTTCCCTCCATCCACACATATACTACTACATATATATATTCACCCCCCACCTTCTCTTCTAATTTGCACCATCCCTCCCTACGGCCACCTTTTTCTTTCCTTGTCGTCGCCCTCCCTACTCTTCTTTCAAATGCGTGAACTCCCTGTCGTTGTGTCCCTTCCCCACTGCCACAATTCCATCTGCCTCTTCCGGTCCTGCCCCTTCGCCCTCCCGCTGTGCCCCCGCTGCCGCACCCCCCACCTGTGCCTTGCAGCCCTCACACCTATGATCACCCTTTATCCATCTGCCACTGCCTTTCCTTCCTTGTCCTTTCCCTCCCTCCCACCCGCTCCTGCCCTCCCACTCTCCCCACACAGGCGAGTGCCGCCACGGCCTCACCTCCTCCTGTGCCTCTTCCACGGCAAGGGCTCGCCTTCCTCTGATGACCTACTGCAGCTGGTGCTGGTGATGGCGCTGGTGCAGCTTGTTGAGCTGCACGGTTGAGCGACGGGAGCGCGGCACAAGGCAGGGGCGACTTGTGGCAGGCATAGTCTAGAGTGAGAGGAGTGCTTCTGCTGCCACTCACCCACTCCCACATGTGCCTTCCACGGCAACCACTCGCCTTCCACTGAAGATCAACTGTTGGCAGGCGGCGCGTGGTGGAATTGAACAGGTGAGGGGCGAAGGGCAGGGGAGTAGAAAGGAGGGTTGTGAGGCATAAGCTTGAGTGCTAGGAGTGTCTTAGCTGCTGCACCTCCTCCTGTGATTTACCTTCCACAGCAGCGCCTCGTTTTCCTCTGACGACCTGCAGGGAGGGGCAGCATGTGGATCTGCACAGGTAAGGGAGGGGGGAAGGGGAGGCATGGGGGAGGGAAAGGATAAGAGGAGGGGGGAAGGGGAGGCATGGGGGAGGGAAAGGATAAGAGGAGGGGGGAAGGGGAGGCATGGGGGAGGGAAAGGATAAGAGGAGGGGGGAAGGGGAGGCATGGGGGAGGGAAAGGATAAGAGGAGGGGGGAAGGGGAGGCATGGGGGGAGGGAAAGGATAAGAGGAGGGGGGAAGGGGAGGCATGGGGGAGGGAAAGGATAAGAGGAGGGGGGAAGGGGAGGCATGGGGGAGGGAAAGGATAAGAGGAGGGGGGAAGGGGAGGCATGGGGGAGGGAAAGGATAAGAGGAGGGGGGGAAGGGGAGGCATGGGGGGGAGGGAAAGGATAAGAGGAGGGGGGAAGAAGAGGAGGGGAGAGGGGAGGCATGGGGGGAGGGAAAGGATAAGAGGAGGGGGGGAAGGGGAGGCATGGGGGAGGGAAAAGGATAAGAGGAGGGGGGAAGGGGAGGCATGGGGGAGGGAAAGGATAAGAGGAGGGGGGAAGGGGAGGCAGGGGGGAGGGAAAGGATAAGAGGAGGGGGGGAAGGGGAGGCATGGGGGAGGGAAGGAATAAGAGGAGGGGGGGAGAAAGGGGAGGCAATGGGGGAGGGAAAGGATAAGAGGGAGGGGGGAAGGGGAGGCATGGGGGAGGGAAAGGATAAGAGGAGGGGGGGAAGGGGAGGCATGGGGGAGGGAAAGGATAAGAGGAGGGGGGGAAGGGGAGGCATGGGGGAGGGAAAGGGATAAGAAGGAGGGGGGGAAGGGGGAGGCATGGGGGAGGGAAAAGGATAAAGGAGGGGAGGGAGGCATGGGGGAGGGAAAAGGATAAGAGGAGGGGGGGAAGGGGAGGCAATGGGGGGAGGGAAAAGGATAAGAGGAGGGGGGGAAGGGGAGGCTGAATAAAGATGGTGAGGGGAGAAGGGATAAGATAGAGGAGGGGGGAAAAGGGGAGGCAATGGGGGAGGGAGGATAAGAGGATAAGAGAGGAGGGGGGAAGGGGAGGCATGGGGGAGGGAAAGGATAGAGGAGGGGGGAAGGGGAAGAGCATGGGGAGGCAGGAAAGAGGAGGGGGGTGGGGAGGATGGGGAGGAAAGGATAAGAGGAGGGGGAAGGGGAGGCATGGGGGAGGGAAAGGATAAGAGGAGGGGGGAAGGGGAGCATGGGGGAGGGAAAAGGATAAGAGGAGGGGGGGAAGGGGAGGCATGGGGGGAGGGAAAGGATAAGAGGAGGGGGGGGAAGGGGAGGCATGGGGGAGGAAAGGATAAAGAGGAGGGGGGAAGGGGGAGGCATGGGGGAGGGAAAGGATAGAGGAGGGGGAAGGGGAGGCATGGGGGAGGGAAGGATAAGAGGAGGGGGGAAGGGGAGGCATGGGGGAGGGAAAGGATAAGAGGAGGGGGGGGGAAGGGGAGGCATGTGGGAGGGAAAGGATAAGAGGAGGGGGGGAAGGGGAGTCATGGGGGAGGGAAAGGATAAGAGGAGGGGGGAAGGGGAGGCATGGGGGAGGGAAAGGATAAGAGGAGTGGGGGAAGGGGAGGCATGGGGGAGGGAAAGGATAAGAGGAGGGGAAGGGGAGGCATGGGGG